>JAHTLZ010003542.1:79158523-79215180 GCA_023846285.1 Phrynocephalus versicolor
GCTATTTTAAACACTGTATGACAAATACGGCTATAGCCTTTGGGAGAATAAAACAGCTGGGAAGAATCAAGATGAACAATGAAGGGAGTGCTGCTGCAGCCCCCTCAACATCTGCCACCTGAGGTAGCTGACTCACCCGGCCTCCTAGTAGGAACAATCCTGTCCAAAGCTAATGACCTCCGCAGGTTAAGGACATGGTTGCTCCCATGTCATCTCAGATGGGACAAGGTCTTCTCAGTGGTGGCTCTTCACATCTGGAATACCCTCCAGAGTGGGAGACTTGCCTAGTGATTGCTTTGCTCCTTCTTAAGTGCCAGGCAATGTTTATTTTATCCTTCAATTAAAAAAGAATCCGCGTGATCTTAAACAGTCCTCTTAAGTCCTAAGAATGGGTATGTACATTATATAAAGACATAAGAACAAAAGAAGAGCCATGCTGGATCAGGCCAAAGGCCCATCTAGTCCAGATTCCTGTATCTCACAGTGGCCCCAGCAGATGCCTCTGGGAGTGCACGAGGCTAGATATCTGTCTCCTGATACCATTCCCCTGCATCTGGCCCTTGAAGTACCCCGGTTTTAAGACTGAAGATTATACATCTCCCTCATGGTTTGTAACCTGTGATGGACTTTTCCTCCAAGAATCTGTACAATCCCCTTTTGAAGGCATCTAGACCAAATGCCACCACCACATACTGTGGCAGGGAGTTCCACAGACTAACATTCCCCAGGCCCCTTCAGTTAAAGAGGACATACAATTTTTAGGGCTAAATTCTATAGCTTTGGAGCTGTAGCAAAAAGTGGTGCTTTTTTCACCCAGCAGATGCAACAAGGTTCTATCACAGACTTTATACCGCAGCGGGGCATGTGGGGTTCATGAGACGAAAATCACTTTCCAGTGGTTTTTGGAAGAAGACTGGAATATGAATGTGAGAGATCATTCCGGGTCAATTAACTATAATGATATTAGCTTGTCATCTTCAGCAACCAACACCGCTGAGGCTTTCCTGAAACTCGACGCTAAATTACAAGGCAATCTTCTCATCCTGTCGAGGGCCCTTCCTCTTTTAAGAGCTTTTCCCACTCATAGAACAACCATCTGACATCCTGTGAGATGAAGGATAAAGATTTTTTTTTACAAGAAAAAACTGTGTCTCACGAGAACTTGCTAGAACACTTTATCTCTGGAACAATGTAAGAAAAAGAAGTTTAAAAAGTCAAGCTGCTAAGACTCAGAGGCTCTAGAAAGAGTGCAGAGAACAGCAACAAAGAGCCTTTCCACACGACCCCTAAGATCCGCTGGCCCCTTAAATTCGGACCAGAGATCTTGGGGGTTCGTTGCTGTTCCTGCGTCCCCACCCCTCCACACTTCCTTGCTCCTGTCTGTGAGGGGAGGAAGGGGAAAAAAGGACAAAAGAATAAAGGCTTACTTCCCGGTGCTGGTGGAAGCTGCTCCAAGCCCCGTCACTTCCTGATTCCTATTCTTAAAGGGGCGGGAGGTAAAAAAACAACAACAAAAAGAAGCGAGGAAAGCCCGGCACATCCGCATCAAGGAATTTTCACCTCCCAAGAGCAGGTACCTGAAAAGTGTGCTGGGTCCCGCTTAGGTGGGCGGGGTCGCACTTAATTTCCTG
Source organism: Phrynocephalus versicolor (assembly GCA_023846285.1). Taxonomy (NCBI): domain Eukaryota; kingdom Metazoa; phylum Chordata; class Lepidosauria; order Squamata; family Agamidae; genus Phrynocephalus; species Phrynocephalus versicolor. The sequence continues at coordinate 79,160,155 of JAHTLZ010003542.1, forward strand.
TAAACTCCGGAGCTGGTGGGAAAACATTTTTAAGCTCCAGAGCTGGGAGCCATTTGCCCCGGAGTTTAGGGGTCATGTATAAACAGCCAAAGATGATAAGGAGACTGGAGGTTAAATTGTATGAAGAACAAATAAAAGAACTAGGCATGTTTAGCCTGATGAAGAGAAGACAGGGGAGACATGATAGCTGTCTTCCAGTACCCGAAGGGTTGCCACAGGGAAGACTGATTTATTCTCAGTTGTATCTGAGGGTGTGACAAGAACCAATGGGTGAAAACGCATCCGATGCAGAGCCAACCTGGAAATAAGGAGAAATTTCCTGACGGCGAGAGCCATTAAACAATGGAAGAGCTTGACTCCCAATGTGGTGGGTGCCCCATCACTGGATGTTTTCAAGAAGAGATTGGACAGCCATCTGTCCTGGATGGTATGGCGTCTCCAGCCTTGGGCAGGGGGTTGGACTACAAGACACCCCCCCAAGGTCCCTTCCAACCCTATGATGATTCTAGAAAACAGTGATGCATTTCTTTGGTAGCCTCCTGCTCCTGTTTTTCTTAAAGACCCTAAAGCACCTAAGACCCATCTTTAAGAGACTGTGATATTCTTCAGAGTTTTTTTTTTCTTATTTGGCAGTACAGGACAGCAATCAGAGGGAGAAGCAGTGTTGGATATCAGCGTATCCCATTGTTGCTTGACCACAGTTTCATACCGTAGCACAGAGTTCAAAGCTATTTCCAAATTTTGGGGTTTGTTGGTTTCAATCAGTAAAGCTCTCTGACTTTCCAACAGAAGCAACAAAATAGCTGTGCCTAAATTGTATGGGCAAAGGGTCTGACTACCACCAGTAGATTCTTTATTCTTTATTTTTTTTGAGTGTGGAAAGACTGTGAGTTCCAGTCTAATCTGGCACTCAAAATCAGTTGCTGGGATCAAAAGTTGCACCAAGCTCTAGCAGGTAGATCTTGTGGGAATCAAGGAAAACAACAACCCTGCTGTAGCGAAGAAAATTTCAGCACCATGGCCAGTGCTTTGCCACTCAGAAGCCATAAGCACTTCCTCTGCGTAACATGATTATTTTTTCACTAGCTGAAACTACCCCCCCCTTTCCAAACCATCATTCATGTTGAGAATCTCAACACAGTCTTGAGTGGCAAATACTCTGTGGTTGAATGACATGATGGGGGAAGCAAATAAGGAAATCCACAGTTTCCTGGACGTGCTAGTAAAGCCCTCTTGCCATCTTTCAGTGACTACACTTCCTACGGAAAATGCCTTCTCTCTTGCTGCCTGCTTATAGCTGGGAACAATTTTGAATCAATACCAAATATCTGGTGTGATGAGACCCCAAGCAGACCCTGAAAAGCTCCAGAAGAATCTCTTAATGGGGGGGGGAGTGGGAATTTTGTGTATGAAATGGCAAAGTTTGCACTCTGGCAGGAAAACACATTCTAAATTCCCACGTGCAGTTTACTGAAGAAGTCTGAACCCTTTGTAGATTTTGGTTGCATAGGGACTGACCAATCCATAAGGCCATCTATTATACTGCACCAAAGGGGAGAAATGTCATCTACTTTGGGAAGACCAAAGTATATGTGATGACAGTGACAATGATACTGGTCTATAAATCTATGAGTCCGTCACATATAGCATCCACTGTGTAAAGTTTTGATCACGTTCTCTCAAACGTTTTTGGAAAGCTGGAGAATGGGCACATATTTCTATTCATTCTCTCTAGCACCAGAAATAGAGAGTTATCCAATTAAGCTGAACTCCACGGTAGGTTCGTAGTCTCTAATGCCAAAGTTCAAGCCAACAATGGTTACATATGGCCTTTCTCAAATAACCTTATTTAGACCAAGCCATTTATCACCTCTCTTTGTTTCAAACTTGTGATTTACCGGGGTGTTGGTGTTGGTGGTGAAACTATAGCCCTCATCTAAGGAAATTGCTATTCCAAACGTTCATAAAGCCCAAGATGACCAGAAATTAAAGACACCTTGCACACAACACAACACACCATGGTACAAAAAATGGATTTTTCATTTGTTGGGGAACCAGAAGACTGGGACAGGATTCTTCCATATCTTTAATATGTACTTTTCTGAATTCACCGCAAAGTTTTAAGGTTGAATTCCTGAAAAACGTACCAAGAGGCTAAAAGATCATTTCTGTTAAGCATCATTGCCTTGATATAAACCACATTGCCTTGATATAAACAAACAAACAAACAAAAAACTTACATATTTCTGCTGGCTTCCTACATGAAGTCTTTAGGCTTTGTTCCGTGGAGTCCACAGGGGAACTATTTCATCTCAGCGTGGCTTCCAACAAGTGAGGAAGGAAATCCAAGTTGTAACCGCTTTCTCCTTTCTCCTTTCAGCAATCTCTTCTCCGATAGAGCTCAAAACACAAAAGCATTCATTTCTGTGCTGGGTGTGTGTTGAGCAAGAGTAGGGTGGGTGGAGAGAAGGAGGGAGGGAGGGAAAGAAGAAAGGCAGTTGTGTTTGTTTAGATGCTGAAAGTGGCTAATGCGGTTTCGCAGAATCTCTTGGGGGAAACTGTAACTTGAGTAAACAGTGTTGGGAAGGGCTTTAGCTCTTCCTTTTAAACATTATGCCAATCTCACAGATATTAGTGAGTGGCACCGGGGAGCCGTTGCCTTGAGTGGGCCCTCCTGCCCCAGAGAGGCACGTGATATTTAGTGATTTGCATTAGAAAGGAGATAGTTTTAGCAAGTGCTCGGGTTTTCAGTATTCACAAATATTTCAAAAATCTATCCCCGCCAGACTTCAACCAGCTTCTGGACTCTATCTGTCAACCCCAATTCAAGTAGAATGTGGGTTTACAAAACCCGACATGGCTTGGGACCTGAATATCTGACAGAGCTTATTTTCCAAAAGTCAGAGCTGGTCAGACCCACCAGAGCTTCATTGGCCTACTACTCACTTCGGGTGGCCACCCCAAGGGAGGCCCACAAGGATGCAACTCGCAACCGGGCCTTCTCGGTGGTTGGTCCATCCATGTGGAATAAACTGCCCACCGAGATGTGCCTGGCCCCTTCTCTCACAGCCTTTAAGAAATTACTGAAAACAAGGCTGTTTAAAGAAGCTTATGGCGATTGCTAATGTCTGTTTGTGCCCCTTGTGATTCATTTGTTTTCTATTAGTATTTGTTTGTGCCTCTTGCTGGATTATTTCCCTTTTTATTCTCTCTCTCTCTCTTTTGATATGTTTCCTTTTGATTTGTATTGCGCTGTTTTTCATTGTTGTTCGCTTTGTTTGTACACCGCCCTTGGGAAAATCGGCGTGGTTTATAAATCTAAAAGTAAATAAATGAATAAATAGACCCAATGTCTCAGCATTAATTCAAAAATATTTCTAGCTCATGAATTCAGTGGGTTTATGCTAGGTACCACTAAATATGTGCCTCCTTCCCTTCAGAAAGGTGGCCTATAAATAAAACAAACAAACAAATAACAAAAATGGATTCCATCTCCCGATTGCTTCTTTATTCAGCAAAGCCTTGTTTGGGGTAACTTAACTGATAAGCAATAAAACAGAGCACAGTATCTGTAACAGCACTTGCATTTAGGATGCTCTTTACTGTTTGTTTGGACACATCTTGCATGCCAATGAGGAAACTCTGGTCAAAAGAGTGGTCAGAAGAATCCCAATCGAGGGGATGACCTAAATCAGGCATGTCCAAACTTCGGCCCTCCAGATGTTTTGGACCGCAACTCCCACAGTCCTTTGCCTTTAGCAATCTAAGTTTAGAATTCTGGGAGTTGTGGTCCAAAACATCAGGAGGGCCGAAGTTTGGACATGTCTGACCTAAATGATACTGAATGAACACTCTTGATAATGACATGCAGTTGTCCTGGGCTCACCCAGACCAAGCCTATGATTGTGCAGTGTGGAGGGCAAAAACCGTAGGAGGGGACCACAATACTAAGTAGGACAGGCACTAAGAAAGAGAAGAAGAAGAAATATTAATTTATTGATTGACTAGATTTTAGTACCACCCATTTGGCAGCAATGGCTACTCTGGGAGGATAACAACATCTCATTTCACTGGGAAGTGAATTTATCCTAATGCAAATGGAGAACTCAAATCTCCTTTCATGAATATAATAAGAAAAAAAGAAATAAACAATATTCAAAATTCAGGAACAAGATATGCAAGCTGCCAGAAGGTGATACAGATCTTTTTCTTTCTTTCTTTCTTTCTTTCTTTCTTTCTTTCTTTCTTTCTTTCTTCCTTCCTTCCTTCCTTCCTTCCTTCCTTTCTTTCTTTCTTTCTTTCTTTCTTTCTTTCTTTCTTTCTTTCTTTCTTTCTTTCTTTCTTTCTGAGAGTCCACTTTAGAAAATGTGTTCTGTGTTTTCACAATGGTCTTTAAGGATGCATGGGATTTTATTCTGTTCTTCCTCCAGTGGTGAAGGCAGGATACATATGCTTTCTCTGGGTTAGGTCATGGCAACCCTATGTCGTCGGTTAGGCTCTTCCAAGGTCATCCACGGCTGTATATATTATACATCTATACATCTTTCTCAATCTAGATCTAAATACACCTAGAGTAAATCATGAAGCGGTCAACAAGCCTGATCCCATTTTATCTTTTCAAAGAAAATAAGCAGTCCAAGTCCATGACTCTGGCCACTAAACCAGATTGCCACTGCAGAAATAATGGAACGCATTCCTGCAGGGCAGATTCTGCACCAGCAAAGTTTTGCAAAAGCCTTGACGCCGGTTCTGTTGAATTAACTTCTCCATATACTGCATCAAGAGTTAGTCACTGTGCTGCTTGGCATAGTTTTCTTTGATTGGATTTTATTGTAAATTAAAAGCATATAGAAGAGAGAGTCTGCTCAGATCAATCAAATGTCTCCATGTACAGACTCCTTTACAAGGTCTACCTCCCTAGTAGAGATGGGCACAAAATGAACAATGTTTCGTTTCCATTTTCGTTTTTTCGTTTCATTACGTAACGAAACGACAAACAAATTTTGTCTCTAAAATGAAACAAAACGAACAGAAACACCGGAAATTTTGTCGTGCATTTCGTTTCCGTTACTGCAATATGAGTGAATTGCTTAAAATCCTAAAAAAAAAATCACAAAAAAATGAAATAAATGGTAACGAAATGGTAACGAAATGAACGAAAACGAAAACGATTTTTTTGCAAAAATTCACAAAAAACAGAAATGAACCAAAACGGACCCTCCAAACAACAAACGACAAATGAAATGCCTTTTTTTTATTCATGCCCATCTCTACTCCCTAGCGTATAAAAGTGACTTCCAGGTGATGGCAGTAATATTATAGTGTGCCTCCACATGGGAGGGCTACTCATTCCACAGTGTAGTTGAGGTTGAGGTTGAGGTTATTATCAGTTCCTGGGGCAAGTCCAGTTCCAGTTCCAGAAGTTTTTTAATTGATACAACATAGACTCTGGGTCCTGTGATGGCAATTTCAGTGTAATGATTTTAGTGTAAGGTTTTTATTATTGTTTTAATTATTTATGGATATTTGATGTTTTAACTGTTTTAATTCTTTGATTGTAAGCCGCCCAGGGACCTTTGGGTAGTGGGCGGCATATAAGTTGTAAAAATAAATAAAATAAATAAATAAACTCCCTTAGCACCACAGCATAGATCCTTTCCCATCATTGGCTACCTGATCCTATTAATGACACTAAACATCCGTTGTACAGCAAGGGCCTTTTCACACGACCCCTAAGATCCGCTGGCCACTTAAATTCGGACCAGAGATCTTGGGGGTTCATTGCTCTTCCTGCGTCCCCACCCCTCCGCACTTCCTTGCTCCTGCCTGTGTGAGGGGAGGGAGAAAAAAAGAGAGGAAAAAATGCAGGCTCACCTCCAAAGCTGCCCCGTCATTGTCCTGATTCCTTCTCTTAAAGGGGCGGGAGGCAAAAAAAAAAAAAAAACAGAAGCGAGGAGAGTCCGGCACTCACCAGATTACATCTGGATCTGGGGATTTTCACCCTCCAAGAGCAGGTACATGAAAAGTGGGCGTGGTCGCACTTAATTTCCTGCAAACTCTGGAGCTGGTGGGGAAACAATTGTAAGCTCCGGAGCTGGCAGCCATTTGCCTTGGATTTTAGGGGTCGTGTACAAATCCCCCAAGTGGTTTATGCATCTGGCTGTGGAGCCAGGGGTTGGGAGCTCAGTTCTCCACTGGACCTCCTTGACAGAGCCGGACTTGATGACCCATAAAGTCCACTCCAGATATGCAGTACATATGGGTATGAAGGAGACAGCCGATACTTCAAAAGGGTACGACCTAGAAAGAGGCCCTTCCAGCTGGATCCTGGGGAGGTACAACTCTCCTTGTCCCAAATGAGTACCCTCTAGAGCAGCGGTGGACTCAATCGCCTTGTAGTCCCCTCCCAACTTCTATGATTTTAGGTCTTCAGGCAATGAGCATTAAATCGACTGGCAAATCCAAATCACAAATCTCTTATATCAGGCATGCCCAAAGTCTGGCCCGGGGTCCAAATGCAGCCTGATTTAAAATTTTGAGTGGCCCTCAGCCTCTTCTCCCTGCTGGCTCAGCCTATCACTCATCCCCACTGGCCGGCCCTTCCCTGTGCTGGCTAGAGACGTCAGCTTGCAGTTTTACGGTTTGCCTGCCCTCCCTGCCTCCGTCTATCGCCTCAGCCAGCCACCCTGCCTACCCGCTCCTGGCTGCATTGCTGCAGCATCTTCCTCAGATCCCTGTGAGGGAGGGCAGCATATGCAAGCAGTGGTGCATCTTGGGTGTGGGGGAGCTGATTCCCGGGCTGTGCAAGAGCAGCTGGGCCCTTGGGCACCTTGAAACCGGAGCATTTGTGGCTGTTGCAGATGCGCACGGACCATGCCCTTTCTCCCCCTTCAGGCTGAATGGCCGGCCCCCACACATTTTCACCTCACCAAATCTGGCCCTCCTTGCAAAAAGTCTGGACATGTGCAATGTGGACAATGTGAATACCCCAATAGTACAGAGTGCAGGTATCCCAAGTTCAAACTGTGGACTGCCTTGCAAAGAAGACCAAGTACCAAGTGACTGGGACTGTCTTTCTCAGACTGACAGCTTGGGAACCAGCTGCCAGTCCAACAAGGTAAGAGTAAACTACATGGATGAGGAACCTGGCTCAGGACAGACTGGTAACTCCATTGTCACAGGAGTGGAAGCAAAGTAAAAAGCAAAGTGTGCTGCTTATATACCAACCCACGATGTGTAAAGCACTCTCTGGGCAGTTTACAAGTCATTAGGCGCACTACACATTGCCCCTCCCTCCAGCAAGCTGGGTACTCATTTTACTCACCTCGGAAGGATGGAAGGCTGAGTGAACCTTGAGCCTGCTCCCTGGGATTGAACTCTAGGTTGTGAGCACAGTTATCGCTGCAGTACAGCAGTTTAACCGCTGCACCACAAGGCTCTTCAACTCTAGAGTCAGCTCTTGATCTTACTCTGAGCTGTCTAATGTGCTGAATTTATTTGAGAGCTGGAGGGTCAGTCTCTTGACGGTTACTTCACATCCATTCTCATCCTGGGAGGAAGTTTGTTGCGTGTTGATGACGGTTGCAGTCACATGGTCTTCTTGCAGTTCTGTCCCTGTTCCCGTGTACGCACGGTCATCATGGATGATACCGACATGACTGTTACCGCACGTCTTCGTTCCGTGATCAGATGTGAAATTCCATGCCTTTGTTCTCCATTTTTTTCTGCCCAACCTTCCGTTTTTTGATGTTTCGATTCTCCGAAACCTTGCCTTCAATGCGTTATGGAGCTGAGTTTGAGGCATTTGTCTTTTAATCTCTCTGCACTGCGTTGCTGACTCCATAGGGAATGTACTGACAAATGGCACTTCACACTCCTGCCACTAGATGGAGAATGGCACATTGCGTGATGAGCCTTACCTCACGGCCACTCGTCTCGGAATGAGAAGCGTAATGAGCAAATTCCAGAGTCCAGGGAGGGTAATCTCTCACCCTGCTTAAATTGCAGTTTAGGGGGCATGGTCGGGATGAACTCCCCTCATCCCGCAATAGACATGTGGTTAGATTACTTTGTACCGATCCCAAGTGGGACCGCGAACAGTGACGAGATGGACGTGAAGTATGTTAGGTTCATAATGCCCCGACAGCCAGTGAATCTCCGTCTGTGAACCAACGGATCTCTAAGCAGTCTCTGCGATAGTCTGTGTTCCATTCAGGATCTATACCAAAGCAAAACTCCCACACAGTGAGCAGTCCAGTAGAATGGCGCTTTTGTCAGTTGGATTTGCTACATCACTTCGGGAAGCTTAGGTTCCCAGGGGATCCCATCAGTGCACTCCGAAGCTGTTGGGAGCAAAAAAAAAAAACAAAAAAAAAAACCCAAAATAAATTAAAAAACCCACAGGTAGCTGCCTGGTTTAACCTCTGTAGGTGGGATGCCTTTGCTCATCAGAGAAACTCTTCTAAATCAAAACGGGCCATTCTGTGCTCAAGTAGCAATGATGTTTCAAGGAAGGCAAAATGGAAAATGTTCCTGACAGCATAGGACACTATAATTTGAAGATCATAAAAGCTTTTAGAAGAAGTAGATTTTATTCTGCTGCGGGTAATTTCCTGTTCTGTTTAAATGGAATACTAAAGCTTACACATGAAGCTTTATGGATTCTGGACCTTTGCTTCATCCTATGGATCATCAAAACGTGATCATTATTCGGTTCCAGGTTCTTCTTTGGTCACAGTGCTTCATCGTCCCTAATGATCCCTCTCCCGGTATAATTCTTGGGAGCTACTGGGTTTAATTGGAGGATGTAGGGTTTAAAAGGGATGTAAATGATAATCAGCTTATTTGTCCAGCAAAGTACTGACAAATGAGATTCCCATGTCTTCTCTAATCAGAGAATGGAGGACTGAAGAGGAGAAGGGAGAGGATATGGAGTCAAAGACGACAATGACAACAACGGTATGTGGAGTCAAGAAAGGACTAAAAAGTGAGATAATTTAGACAGCTCGGAAGTTCCCAGTGGGGTGTGATGAACAGCAGTGTTGGGGAAAGCTTACATTTAAACTAGAGTATGAAATGTAATTGAGTCGTGACACCGGTTGTTAGATATCTGGTTACCTTTTGTGGAGTATATCTACAATGTTGCTTTATCTTGACCTCTTTCTAAAAGGCAGTGAAATCTTCTTGCATAACTTATGACTGATGCTGGGAAGGGCAATTTTATTTAATTAAAAACTTCCTACAACTCTCACAGATCCTGTGTTGTCATCACATGAAAGCTGTGTGAGTTGAAGGCCAGAAGGAGAAGTTGTGAATACTGGTGTAACTAGGGAGGGGCAGAAGAGTGCACTGGCCCCGGGGTGCGCAGCTATCTGGGGGCGCCTGGGGGGGAGCAGGAGGAGGAAGCCATGCGCCATCCCGCCAGCAGTCTTCCTTTCACCCTGCCAAGGCTTGGCGATCCTTAGTCAGGGGAAAGGACGAGAGGGAAGCAGGTGATTTTTTTTCCCAAGCAGCACCACCGTCGATTGCTCCCCCTCCTCCTTCCCTCCACCCCGCTAAGGTTTGATGATCCCGGGGAAAGGAGGAGAGGGAAGTGTGCAATGGAGGTGCTGTTTAGAAAAAAATCCCGTCACCTGCTTCCCTCTTCTCCTTTCCCCAAGCTAATGACTGCTAAGCCTTAGCTGAGGGAAAGGAGGAGGGGGAAGCGTGCCACGGAAGTGATGCTTGAAAAAAATTCACCTGCTTGGCTATGCAAACCGCATGCTGTGCGGTTTGCATAGGGGAGCCTTAACTGGAAAGGAGACCCACAAAGAGGGCATGAGAAGGAGACACCCTTCTTCCCCTCCCCCACTGTTCTGCCCGGATCTGCCCCCTCCCTTGCTGGGTGGGTGTGACATGGTTGGGGGGAAGGAGAGGGCGCAAAAACTGACTTTATCCCTGGGCACTCCAAACTCTAGCTACGCCTCTGGTCGTGAACCTACCTTCTCAGTGGCTGCTCACGGGCATTTGCAATTTTCAAAACTGGTGTGAATTCTAACTTCGGCAGAAGGAGATTTCCTTAACTTTCCCTTTCCACCAAAGACCCTTGGAGAGGATCCACGGGAAACTAGGGAGTTCGGCGATCCATAATTTCACTACATTTCACACATGCATTTACCGTTCACCCTCCACCTAAGCCACACAATGGCGTCCAACTGTCTTAATCAGAGGATAACCGGAACTCATTTAAAGGATTTACAGGATACGGCAGCTATAAATGTGCAGCGAAAGAATGGGAAAAAGGAGGGTATATTCACTGCGCCAACAACCTCATGCAGGCTAAAATAGTGTGTGGCTATTGGTTTTGTGGTGCGGCGCTGACACCCCGACAATTGAAGCAGAAGTGTCCTCCTTTCTCTTAGAGTGGACAGCTGTCAATTAAAGGCAAGGAAAGCTCAAACAATGCCTTGATGTGAGGAAGAAGGCCGTAGGAGTCCTCTCCCTCTCTTTCTGTGTGTGTCCAAATAAATTCAAGAATGGAAAGACATGTTTTTATGCACACAGGGGCATCCTGTTGGACACATGCTAAATAATAATAATTAATTATAGTAAAGATTCCAATGTTTCAAAAGAACAAACCCTAGGCTAAGGTAAAACAAGACTTTCCAATTATGTTGCCCTAAAAAGCATGGGGGATGATTGCTGCTGTGGCTGTGTGCCAAAATGGAAATCTCCTTTTCGGACCATGTCAGGACTCTTCTCAGCCTCGTTGAGAGACAGAGAGCGAGAACAGACAAAAAGAATTTTTTTTTTTACCCAGCATGTTGTTAGTCTGTGGAACCCCCTGCCACAGGAGGTGGTGATGGCATCTAGCCTGGATGCCTTCACAAGGGGATTGGACATATTCCTGGAGGAAAAGTCCATCACAGGTTACAAACCATGATGGAGATATGTCATCTCCAGGCTTAAAACCGGGGTACTTCAAGGACCAGATGCAGGGGAGTGGTATCAGAAGACAGATATCTAGTCTCATGCCCTCCCAGAAGTGTTTGATGGGGCCATTGTGAGATACAGGAAGCTGGACTAGATGGGCCTTTGGCCAGATCCAGCATGTCTCTTCTTATGCTCTTATGTTCTTAGATGACTTCCCTAGAATACACAGGAACAAGGCCAAAATGTGTGCCATAGTTACCCCTGATTGTCTGTTGCTTGGTGATGATTTGATCCAGAAAGTCCAAGGCCATGGACTAGCCTTCTGCAAATCAATTGCTTCTAAGCTGTGTTGCCCAGCTTCTTGTCCTAAACTGGGATGCCAGGTTTTGACTCTCATGTCAATTCCCAGATGTTGGAGAAAGGCAGGCAGAAATCACTGTTGTCAAATAGAACTGATTGTGCATAGCAATACCCCTGGTGATGGATACAGAGAAGGCTTAGTATATTTTAGCAAGCTGGTTAATAAAATGGCATTTTGGGGGGCAAAGTAGCCCACTGCACACTCTGGTCTCAAGTGGTAGTGGTGGGGACCCAAAGTAGTTTTATACAGTTGGACTCTCTCCATTTTAGAAGCTACTTGAAGCTGGGAGGAAGGAGAGCAGAGCAGAAATGGACACCAATCTCTGGGTTGAGAACAGCTTGCACTCAAGAGTTGCTAGCAGGCATTGTTGTTAGCACATCTGGGACGGATGCCCAGTGATGGAGGCACTAATTGTTGGAATTGAATCACTATCAAAAGATGTTTGCAGAGTCCTTGGGAAGTAAATATTCAGAGTATCCACAGTTATGTAAAATACTCAGCACAGGAAAATGGATGAATGGGTGTCAGGCGGTAAAGAGAGATAGTAACCCAGAATATCTACTCTCCAGCAGAAAGCAAACTCTCACACACATACAGTTGCTATGCATCGCTTAAAAAGGAGAACAAAGCTGCTTGTATAGAAAAACACAACAAAGCTTTACTATAAGACAGGGACAAGACAAAACAGCAATAAATACCCCATACAGTGCAAAAATAGTTAGCTGCTTGTGCAGAGAAAGAAAGGCAGCAACAGCAAATTTCTGTCAGGAAAGGCAGGTGGCTAGCTAGCAAAGCGTGGCTCGCCCAGGCGTAGCTCAGGAAGAGCTAACGAGGCTAAGGTAGAACCTTCCGTTAAGCATGGCCAAACTTCAGCCCTACTGATGTTTTGGACCACAACTCCCAGAATTCTAAGCTTAGACTGCAAGAGGCAAAGGACTGTGGGAGTTGCTGTCCAAAACATCTGGAGGGCTGAAGTTTGGACATGCCTGCCTTAATGCAATGGTTCTCAAGTACCTTCCTAATGCCGTGACCCTTTAATACAGTTCCTCGTGTTTTGGTGACCCCCTTGCCCTGCTTGGAAGAGGCACAAGCCCCCTTTGGCAGGCCACTATGCTACAGGTGCTATACAGAACATGCCTCTACAGGCGCCCTCAGCCAATTGCAGCCTCCGGTGCCATTGACTGACATCGCCTCCAACCTATCATGCTGTAAGTCACTCTTTCTCCCCCCCTCCTCCCCCCTCCTCCTCTGAATTAGGTTCATAAGATGAACAATGGCCTGAATAGGCTCAAGACCAGAATCAGCAGTACACCTCCATTTGAAGGACAAAGGGCACTCTTTCAAAGATGAGGATGTACACATATTAGACAAAGAAGAGGGGTGGTTTGAGAGAGGAGTCAGGGAAGCCATTCATGTGAGCACTGAAAACCCCTCCTTCAAAAGAGGTGGCGGCCTCAGGCATAGGCTATCTGCTACTTATCAGGCTGTGCTTTCCAAAGTACCCAGACAAATCAAAAAGCCTTCAGTACCAAGGCCATAGCTAACGACCCATTCTTGATGGGTTTCAGCACCTTAGGCCATTGTTCACCTTCAGGCTATGGATACTATTGTCTCCCTAACGAGCCTATTCAGGCCATTGTTCATCTTATGAGCCTAATTCAGATCAGGGTGACAAGAGGTCAAAGCTGACTATAAGATGGAGGACTTGCACTAGCTGTATTCAGACTGATGAAGCTGTTTGGATGAGCAGCGAAACGTTTCTCTCTCTCAAAAAGAAGTCCAGTAAGCCATGACTCAACTTCCAGAAAAAGCAATGCAGAGCAAAACACAAAACAAAAACCTAAGAAATCCAATGTGGTTGGTGCCACTTCCCTGCTCACAGGATCCGTCTCTCAGATTATGGAAGGAATAGCTCATGACCATACGAGATTTGGGTTTAAGCCACAAGCATGAACCTGCTCTGAACGAGATACCAAGGGCGTTTTCTTTACCATCCCGTCTTTTCCCGAAAGGGTAAACAACCCAAGGATTCCATGTGTGTTAAGCCAAAGCGGTGGTTAATGCTCAGTGTTAGAAACATTGCCTTAGATGAATGGTTGTATTTACTGTGTTTTTCCACGTATAACTTTATATTTGTTGTATTTACTGTGTTTTTCCATGTATAAGATTATATTTTTGCCTAAATTTGTTAGACTAAAAATTGAGGGTCGTCTTATACATGGAAGTATGCTAAGCAGAAAGCACATGGTTGCAAAACTATAATTTTGGATTGGGAAATGGGGGCATCTTATAGATGGAAAAATAGGGTATTACCAATGAGGTTGGGGCCCGAGGTAATAATAATCCTTTGAACATGTTAAGGAGACAAAGTCCAGAGCTAATTTTATTTTTTTCAATCTGCTCCATTCTACTTCTTCCATTGTAGGGGACCTAAGGTGGCTAAAATGGTGTCTATTCAGTAGCATAACACAAGAACAATACTCTTATGTTAAAAACTTTAAGAGCACAGGGGGGATAAATCAATAGTAGAAGTCTACCTATAATTGCTGCAGTTAGCAGTAATGGGATAGGAAACTTTGTAATACAGGCATATCCAAACTTCGCCCCCCCCCTGATGTTTTGGACCATAGCTCCCAGAATTCCAAGCCTGTATTCCCAATGGCAAAGGACTGTGGGAGTTGTGGTCCAAAACATCTGGAAGGCCGAAGTTTGGACATGCCGGTTGTCATAAATAACCCTGCTCATAACATCCAGAATATGAACGGGGAGTGGTATATTTTCCCTGTATATTTTATTTAACGGTATATTGCAGATTTCATTAGCTCTTTTGATCAAGACAGGGATAAGTAAGCAGCATGTCATCCTAATATAAAATAGTGAATGCCTTTGCCTTAATAGCCATTAGCAAAGCTAAATGGCTTTTGAATATGAAATGCACCCTCTGTGGCGCAGTTCCTTGTCCTCCCAACACATCTTTGAAAAGTTAAATTATTTACAGTGCAGGCTCTTCGCTTACAGTCTAGATCTGGAAAAGGGTGCCTCAGATATCAAAGAGAAAGAAGATGCCTGCCTTCTCTGGGAAATATCGATACAGCATGCATCCAACTTGGCTTGCTTTATTCGCTTATTCATTGAGAGATACACTTCGGTCTCACCCAAGATGGCAAATGATTTCTAATGCTGGACAGTTATTTATTATTATTTATTTATTTTTAGAGTAGTTTTACCCCGCCTTTCTCCTTGGAAAAGGACCCAAGGCGGCTTACAGTAACGAGGGGATAATACACAGTCCAGTACAATTAAGACATGTTCAAGTATTCGAAAAAAGGAATTGAAGGACATCTTGCAGCATTAATAGACAACATTAAAGCAACACAATTATAAGTAGTCATAAACACAAAGTCTATGTGAACCCATAGATTCATATAAAATACACATGGTAGTCCATCATTCAGGGAAAGCTTGCCTGAAGAGAAAGGTCTTTGCCTGTTTCCAGAAGGACAACAGAGATGAGGCAGTCCTGGCTTCTAGTGGGAGGGAGTTCCAGAGTCTGGGCGCAGCAGTCGAGAAGGCCCTTTCATGGGTTCCCAGGTAACTGAACCAGTCCACATGGTTCTGGCCTAGTGTTCCAATATTAGCACAGAAGTAAGAAAGCATGGTGAAAGGACTTGTTCCCCCAGACCACCCATGCTCCAGCTGGATAACTAAGAAGTAACAAATGCCTCTTCCTTCCCTTTGCCTGTTGTTCTTCTGGTCCACATCACCCAAGAACTTGCTGTGCCATGAGGAGAGGGCCTCTTGGGCTGCTTTATTCTGACCCTGAACTGCTCTTGGGACCATGGGTTGCCTTAACACATGTCCAAACTTTGGCCCTCCTGATGTTTTGGACCACAACTCCCAGAATTCCAACCCTGCATTTCCAATGGCAAAGCACTATGGGAGTTGTGGTCCAAAACATCTGGAGGGCCAAAGTTTGGACCTGCCTGCCTTAACAGGAGGCAGCAGGTGAAGTTGGAAGGCCAAGAGGCAGTGATTGCCAGCGTTGTGCTCTTTCCTGGCATAGTGAAACAAGATGAAATTAGATGAATGCAATGAACTCTGCGTGGGGCTGCCTTTGAAGGCAGCTCAGAAGCTTCTGTTGGTTTAGAATGCAGCTGGCAAAATTTTGACCAGAGCCAGACACTTGGATTGCACAAACATCCTACTTACTTACGGTATGTCACATGCTGATGTGTTTCTGGGATAAATTAGAGGTCTTTCTTCTTTATTCATATCAGAACATTGCACAATTTAAATCGGAGGCACCATGCTTTTTCAAAAGTGATAAATATTCTGGGACCCGATTATTTTGGGGATTGCCTTTGCCATGTGAACCTACAATTCCCTTCTGAAGTTCAACTTTGGTTCCCCTCACTGTTTGAAAAATGAAAATTGGGTACGTTGGATGGGGCTTTTTCGCCAGTAGCTCCCAATATCTGAAATGTCCTCCATAGCAGAGAGAGGAAAATCCACTGTAGGAGGAGACTTTTGGAAAACTGGCAAAGTCTTTTCACGGCATTGTGTCCATGTCACAGGTAGTTACCCAATCACCTGCTTGATTCATGACCAAGGGGGAACTATTAAACTATTAAAACTTAATCCTTAGTATTTAATTTAACTGCTCTTATTGAGATCAAACAAGAACAGGCACAGGGTGCAATGAACAACGGGAGGAGGAAGAGCTTTGTTGGACTCAGTGGTGACAGCAAAAAAAAACAAAACCTCCATGGCTTTTTTGATGGATTCTTGTTTTTGAAAATGAATTATGAGAGAGGGGTGCTGGATATTACACTGCAATGTGTCACAGCATATAATGTAAATTTTTAGAAGCTGCTGCCACCTAAAGGTGTTGGACTGTCGAAGGAAGGAAGGAAGGAAGGAAGGAAGAAAGAAAGAAAGAAAGAAAGAAAGAAAGAAAGAAAGAAAGAAAGAAAGAAAGAAAGAAAGAAAGAAAGAAAGAAAGAAAGAAAGAAAAGCTTATTAACTGTTTTGGTGATGGGGTTGCAGGGGCTGCTACTGTCACTCCAACCAGCTTGAGTGAGAGTAGCAAACTTGTAGCTGTTGTGTTTTTCGGGCTGTTTGGCCGTGTTCCGGAAGAAGATGGCCAAACAGTCCCAAAAACTCACAACAGCCATCAGATCCCAGCCATGAAAACCTTTGAGATTAAAAAGCTTGCTTTCACTGGCAATTGCCTTACCCAGTGTCTTGTTTTACTGAGTTATTGAATGGTACCTGAACTCTTACAGTAGCTTTATTAATCCAGGCATTGTTCTCCCTTTCCAGCATTTCCATCTTGGTTGTACACCTCCAGTCCAGACCCAGCAGGGTTTATTGTGGCAAAAGCAGAACACAATGAGCTTTGGGTCAAATGCGCTCCCACTCATCCCAGTATGAGCTCCAAAGAACCCCGACTCCATTCATATGCTCCTTTTCTCCAGACACGATTATTAGAGACAGAGGAGCTACACTTTGTAAAAGCCATATGAATAGAGACTTTAATGCTGTTTTGTAAGCCGCTCATAGTTCCGATCCGGAAGATTGCCGGGGTATAAATATAATAAATAAATAAATAATAAATAAATAAATAAGTTCTCACCACACTATGTTCTCTGTGGAAACAAAACACTGAAAATCCAACTGTATTTATTCAGGTGCTATCATTTTGAAATACTGTCCTGCCTGCGTAACATATACCAAGCAAAAAACTTTGTTTGCCTTACTTAAGCAATTTGAGTACAGTATATACATATGGTGTTGATGGGAAGGATACACATATGATGTTGATGGAAAATTCCCCCATCCCCATTAGGGGGAAATTCAGATGCCAGTGAATTGCAATTCCCATCATCCCCTACTGTGATAGCTAGGGATTAGGATATTTGAAGTCCTCCAAACGCAAAGCAAAGCATGCAGGTTGTATAGTGCTTAAAGCACTCTCTTAATTATGCAGGATATACATTTCCCACCCCAGCAAGCTGGGTACTCAGTTCACTGACTCTGGAAGAATGGAAGACTGATTGAACCGGATGATAGCTACCTGTGATACAACTCGGGTCATGGGCAGAGCTTTGCTTGCAGATGAGCCACTGCTCCACAGGACTCCTACAACATATCTGGAGAACAACACAACTTCTAGTAAAGATGGAAGAAACCCACTAGTTATTTTAATGCACTGTGTGAATGTTTGCATTGGAGCTGTTATGGGCAGAGATATATAATGGCTACATCTTTCTATAGTAATTATATTCATCTAAGCTGTTGTGTTGCATAAAGATGTTGTGCAATAATTATTTCTGAGTATGAATTCCATTTTACAGAAGGTGGGAAAAACTGAATCAAACAGAGGCATTTTCTTCTAACCCAACTGCTCTTCTGTTGCTACTGAAGTTCCTTTAAAAATAATTAAAGGATTTCATGTTCTTTCTTGAATCTACATGGGGGGAAAGTCACACAGAGATTCATCTGTGTGCTACAGCTAAAGAAGGAAATGGCAGGCGGATCTGACAGGGTCTCAGTTGCATCAGGAGTAGCATTATGGTATAGCCTAGCGCTGAAATGGTCAGCTGCAAAGTCGGCAGCTCAGCGGTTCGAATCCTGGGTGCCATGCAGCGGAGTGAGCTTCCGCTGGTAACCCCAGCTCCTGCCAACGTAGCAGTTCGAAAGCATGTAAATGCAAGTAGATAAATAGGTCCCGCCATTAAAAAGTGGGAAGGTAAACTGTGTCCAGTTCACATAAATGTGTTCAGCCGTGCTGGCCACATGGCCACGGACTTGCACAACGCTGGCTCTTTGGCTTGGAAACGGAGGTGAGCACCACCCCTAGAGTTGGACACAATTAGCACACATGTGCATGGGGAACCTTTACCTTTTTAAACTATTCTGGCAGTGGGTCTCTCTCTCTCTCTCTCTCTCTCTCTCTCTCTCTCTCTCTCTCTCTCTCTCTCTCTCTGTATCCAGGACATCTTCCTGCATTAACAGGAAGATCTCTGGGGCACTGAGAGAGAAAGAATTAGGGAGCCAATTCATCTTGTTTCTCGTTGGGCAGAGTCGCCAGCATTTTTGCATCCAGATTTAATGGAATGGATTAAGCTTAAAACTGTCAACCTGTGGGTCCCCAGATGTTCCTGGACTGCAACTCCCAGAAGTTTTCATCACTAGCTACGCTGGCTGGGATTTCTGGGAGTTGCAGTCCAGGAACATCTGGGGACCCCCCAGGTTGAGACCCAGTGCCCTAGACTTTCCCCCTCCTCCTTAATTATTACTGGTGGCCCTCTAGTTTTCTTCTGTTGGGCAACTTTAAGCAGAGCGACTAGTACATATCCGAGGAAAAGCTGCCTGGTGAACACTGATTATGGTGGCGATCATGGGAGAGAGAGGCTGGCAAGTCTTACATATCTGACAAAATGGGCGAGAAAAGCCTTGCCGTATAAAATCACTTGGAGTCATCACCGCCCGTGTTCTCTAAGATCTTGTCCTGGGGAATGTCCTCAGTGGTGCCAGTGACGTTGCTGTAGGAAGGAGGGATGCATAAAGAGGCAGGGCTCTGGGAACCATCTGTATCGCTTTCACCTTCGCTTTCCTCAAGCCTCAGGGTGGAGGCACCTCGTTCCTCGGGGATGCTTTCCAGGGTGTTGGTGAGGCTGGCTTTCCGAGAGGTGTCCTCAGTGGCCCGCTGAGAGAGATGATTCCTAAAAGCCCTCTGGATGATGATGGCACATTCCTCCATCTGCCGCTTGGGCGTGGTCACGATGGGCTCGTAGGAAATTTTCTTTGGATATTTGCCCTCGATCTGGGATTCCAGCATGTCCATTTCCCCGGCTTCTCCCAGCACCTTTTTGGTGAAAGCAAACAAAATGTCCAAGCAGTGGATTTTATTTCCGTTGACCATGGGGAGGTCCATGGCCATCAGCTGTTGCCGATTTGGCTTGGGGATGCGCAAAGGTTCTTCCAGAGCGTCTGCAAAGTCTGAAAGGGCCCTGTAAGAAATAAATTGAGTTGCTTGCGGGTCAAACCTGGCCCAAACCTCATAGAAGATTTCAAAATCGTTGTCACCCAAGGGCTCCGTGCTTTCTTCCGTGGCCACGTTCAAGTTCTCCAGGATGACGGCAATGTACATATTCACCACTATCAGAAAGGATATAACGATATAGCTGACAAAATAGGCAATGGCCAGGCCTCGGTTGACGCAGGGACCTTTGTGTTTTGTATTGACCGCGCAAGGGATGCGATCGTCTCTGCTGAGCATGGGGTTGAGAAGATCGCTCCAGCCGGCCGACGTGGTGATTTGAAAGAGGCAGAGCATGCTGTTGCCAAAAGTCTGGAAATTGAAAATTTTGTCAATCCCTCCCCTCATGCTGGCGCAGGCAAAGTTCTCCATGCCGAAAATAGCATAGATAAACATGATCAGGAAAAGAAGGAGTCCGATGTTGACGAGAGCAGGGAGGGACATCAGCAACGCAAAAAGGAGGGTCCGCAGCCCTTTGGCCCCTCGGACGAGTCTCAGCAATCGGCTAACCCGGGCCACACGAATGACTCGTAGGATCGTGGGAGGGAAATCAAGACTCTTCCGCAGCTGAAATGCGGCAGCACCTGTTAAAAGGAATTTCGTTCTTGTAAAAAAAAAATTACCAGTGCGATATATTTTCCAGTTTAGATTTTACAAGAACTTAAAACATTTTACTGCATTGTTGAAACGGCCAAAATAATTCAGCCTCAAATAACTATTGAGCTTTTCCATGACCACCACCACCCCAATATCCTGCCCCTTCATGACAGTGGTTCTCAACTTTGGGTCTTCAGATGTTGATGGAATAAAACTCCCAGAAATCCTGGCCAGCACAAGCAAGGGTGTTTTAGTTCAAGGTTGGGAACAATTGCCTTATATGACATTACTGGGACAGCAGTGCTCCCTCATCACTACATAAGTTCAATTTCGAGCTGACATCTTTCCATTTTCTCTCACTATGAGTAAGAGTTCATACTAGTAGTGCACGTCAGAGGGAGGGTGTCACACATAGTTCTTTTTTTCAAACAAGAAGAATTGATTCTTCAACTTGACATTCTTATTCCACTAAAAATTCACCAGGCCAGCAAGGTTAAATTCATTGGTCACTCACTACAAGTGGCACCTGTTCTCTGGCAGAGTGCCACCTGGAGGACTCTTTGCCTTCTTGTAAACATGGAGTTTTAAATGTTAGATTACACTATTCATGCAACCCAATATAGGAAGAAAAGGAAGGCTATTTTAAATATCCTATTAGAGATGGGCATGAAACAAATTTTTTTTGTTTCTGTTTTCGTTTTTTCATTTCGTTACGTAATGAAATGACAAATGAATTTTGTCTCTAAAATGAAACGAAACGAAGAGAAACACTGGAAATTTTGTCGTGCATTTCGTTTCTGTTGCTGCAATATGAGTGAATTGCTTAAAATCCTAAAAATAATCACAAAAAAGAAATAAATGGTAACAAAATGGTAACAAAACGAACAAAAACGAAAACGATTTTTTTGCAAAAATTCACGAAAAACAGAAACGAACTGAAACGGACCCTCCAAACAACAAACGACAAACAAAATGCCATTTTTTTTATTCGTGCCCATCTCTATATCCTATCAGTTATGTAATCACCAGTTGTTGTTACAGAGAATTAGGTGGCACAATGCTAGTTAAGTACGAGGAGGTCCGCTCTCGTTGTTCTGTTGTTGGCTTGATCAGATAGAATATGGCCATCAAGACAGGTGAACAAGCTGGAAGAGATATTTGCTTATTGTTTTCATTGAAGTGAAATCATACTCATAATGAAGAGTAGAACTGTGTTACGATCCGGCTCTTTTCATCTTGAAGCTATACGCTAAACACCTGAAAGCCCCGTCTGATCTTCCATTGTAAACTGCAGAGCAAACAGTCTGCCTCATCTTTCCCAGTTTCGTTCTTCACATAGGCTGCTTTTTAATGGCGCATTAAAATAGGTTGAAATATTTTGTTCCCAATCAAAACAAGTACCTATCCGTAATCCATGTGCCAGATCCAGCGAAAGTCACCTTGTTTAATTATTTATTAATTAAATTTATATAGTGCTCCATCTAGCTACGTGGCTACTCTGGGCGGTTTACAAAGCTGAACAGATGGACTGCACCACTGATGGTTTATTGATCAGCAAGAAGGAACCTTGCATGGATTCTAGCACTGTATTCCATAGAATCATAGAATCATAGAGTTGGAAGAGGCCTCAAGGACCATCTAGTCCAATGGTTCTCAGCCTGTGGTTCCCCAGATGTTCCTGGACTGCAACTCCCAGAAGCCTCTACCACTCGCTGTGCTGGAAGGGATTTCTGGGAGTTGCAGTTCAGAAACATCTGGGGACCCACAGGTTGAGAACCACTGATCTAGTCCAACCCCCTGCCATGCAGGAACCCCCATCACACTGCTCCTAACCGATGGCCACCCAGCCGTTGCTTAAAAACCTCCCTTCCCTACCCTGGTCATCAGTACTATCAAAGTGTATCTAGTAATCTGATAACGGTTGTGAGAGACCCTATCCAACATAGATAATCACGTATACATTTCTGAGCACTAGATTTTTATTCTATTCTTTTTCTTTTCTCTTTGCATACACATTGGGTCCATGCCCAAAAGAGGAAGACTCTGTCTATGGCAGATTGTCGGCTGCTGGGTGTGTGCCTCAAACTCTATTCTATACAGTGTGTGTGAGTTGTGTCATTACAGTCATGACCGACTCTTTGTGATCCCATATCCATGGAGTTTTCTTGACAGGAATACTGGAGTGGCTTGCCAGTTCCTACTCCAGGCTCCTACCACACCTGGTATTCCCTGGTGGTCTCCCATCCAAGTACTAACCAGGGCCAACCCTGCTTAGCTTCCGAAATCAGTCGGGATCAGATGTGCTTAAGGCATCTAGGCAGCTATTCTATACAGTAGAAAGGTGCTAATTCCTAAATCCCCAGTATACAGGGAGGGGGAGAAAGTATAAAAGGGGTTTCTCCCTCTCCTTTTTTTACTTACTAAGAAAAGAAAGAATCACCACCAGAAAATCAAATATATTCCAACCGTCCTTGAAGAAATACAGCCTCAGAGCCAACATTTTCATGAGACATTCTCCAGTAAAGATGCTGACAAAGACGATATTTATTTTTTCGAGATGGCTTTTGGATTCTTCTCCTTGGCCTTCGTGGTCCACCATCATGATCACCACATTTAACAAAATCAAGCTGATAATAAAAATATCAAACGCTTGCTTGGTTACAATGTTGAAAAGAAATCTTTGGTACTTATTCTGCGAGGAGAGAGGGAGACATTTGCATTAGTCGAGAGATTCCAGAGCAAGGTAGAAAACAGTCATAGAATCATAGAATCATAGAGTTGGAAGAGACCTCGTGGGCCATCCAGTCCAACCCCCTGCCATGCAGGAACCCCTTCACAATATTTCCGACAGACGGCCATCCAGCCTCTGCTTAAAAACCACCAAAGAAGGAGACTCCACCACCCTCCTTTGGGGCAACATATTCCACTGCCGAACAGCTCTAACTGTCATGAAGTCCTTCACACTTCCTAAGCACACCCCTGCTTCCTTGCAGCAAACGGAGGAATGACAGAATAAACACGTTGACTCAAACCAAACGAAAAATGCCTTCTATCTTAAATAATTTGTTTTAATATACTTTGTGAAAGGTCACCCCTAGTGAGTTGTCAACTAACAACGCTAATTAAGAAAGTGCATTGCTGCCTGCAGATCTCTCACCAGGGGCGGCGGAACAGGTTTATACGGTTTCTTGCTTCCAAGTTTTTTCAGTGCATTATAATATTTTTTTTGGTCCTCTGTCAAAAAAATAAGTTCTCCACCTAGGTATATAGAAAAAAAGAGAGAATAACACTTCAAATAAATTTCACCAATATCTTTCTTCCTGAAGATGCGGACCATTTAAGGAACAAGACCAGATTTTACACACAGTCAACCAAGTTGTTGGTGGTTGTATCCTTTTGTCCACGCCCTTCTTCTTGCTGGATTCTTTGTGGCCATATTATTTTGTTGTGATTGTTTTTGGTTTATATTTGTTTTGCTTATGATGGGGGTTTAGTTTGGGTTTGTTGGGTTTGTGATTGGTTGTACACCGCCCAGAGTTCCCGAGGGAAAATCGGGCCGTTAACAAGTACAAATACAAATAAGGGCGCTTTTACACGACCCCTAAAATCCGAGGCAAAGGGGTCCCAGATGCAGAGCTTAAAATTGTTTTCCCACCAGTTCCAGACTTTAAACAAAATAAAATACGACCACGCCCACCTAAGCGCGTCCCAGCGCATTTTCCAAGTACCTGGTCTCCGAGGGTGAAAAATTTCTGATGCGGATGTAAAGCAGCGAGTACCGGGCTCTCTGCGACTTGTGTTTGTTTTTGGTCCCCCCCCCGCCCCTTTAAGAGACCGAAAGAGACTGGAATGCTTCCCGGGGCAGCTCGATGGCAGAGTGGAGGTGAGCCAGCATTTTTTCTCCCTTTTTTCTCCCTCCCCTCACGCAGACAGGAGCAAGGAAGTGCGGAGGGGTGGGGACGCAGGAAGAGCATCCGAATTTAAGGGGCCAGCGGATCTTAGGGGTCGTGTAAAAGTGCCCTAAATAAATAAATACTATTTTCTATCAGAAAATGCAAGTCGAACATTAACAGACATGTTATGGTAGCTTCTGTTGTTTCAGAGGTGACAGTCTGTAGACTCAGGGATGTTGAGGGCAGCTTTCATAGAATCATCATAGGGTTGCAAGGGACTTTGGAGGTCTTCTAGTCCAGTGGTTCTCAACTAGTGGGTCCCCAGATGTTCCTGGACTGCACCTCCCAGAAACCCCATCCGGCACAGTGAGTGGTGGAGGCTTCTGGGAGTTGTAGTCCAGGAACATCTGGGGACCCACGGGTTAAGAACTACTGTTCTAGTCCAACCCCCTGCCCAAGGCAGGAGACCTCCTACCATCCCGGACAGATGGCTGCCCAGTCTTTCCCCAAAAACCTCCAGCGATGGAGCCCCTACCAAATTGGGAGTCAAGCTGTTCCAGGATTTAGTGCAGGGGTGTCCAAACTTTTTGCAAGGAGGGCCAGATTTGGTGAAGTGAAAATGTGTGGGCCGAACATCCAGCTGCATTTGGCTCCCGGGCCAGACTTCGGACAAGCGTCTGGGACATGCAAGGAGGTGGGGAGGATGCTGCAGCAACGGAGCCAGGGGTGGGTATGGGGGCATATAGGAGGACGGAGACAGGGAGGGCAGGCAAACCATAAAACTGCAATCTGACATCTCTATATGGTATGGGGAGGGGCCAGCTGGTGGGGATGCATGACAGGCTGAGCAGGTAGGGAGAAGAGGCTGTGGGCCACTCGAAATTTGAAAACGGGGCAAAACCCTAACTTTTCCATATTTCAAGGGGTTCCCTAAAATCGCTTGGGTAAGCTACCACTATCACTTTGGGGAAGATACATGGCTGGGATCAGTATTTTCTACAGCATATTTTTCTATGCATATGAAAATACTGATCCCAGCCATGTTTAGGCAGCTCGGCACCAAAGTAGCAGGGGTACCTTCTTCAAGCGATTTTGGGTAACACTCTGAAAGCATAAGTTTTATGAGCTTATAATTCAAACAACCCAATATTAGATGCATCTGAAACATGATAGAGTGGGACTTTAAAGTGAGCTTCTAACAAGCATTATTGCTTATATTTAAACACCATAGTATGATTTAAAGTTTATATGACTTTGCTACCTAGTTCTACTTTTCTTTACATGTTATTTAACAAAATATACTGCATTGCCAGAAAGCATAAATATATTTCTGGAAGCAATCATGCAAAAAGCCATATATTCATGCCGGTACGTATCTTTTTCCTTTGTTGGTTAAAGTTGTCAATAACAACTCCGATAAAGAGGTTCAGCATGAAGAATGACCCAAATATGATAAACACCACAAAATAAATGTATGCATAGACCTTGTTTTCAAAACATGGCAGGCCGTTCTTCTGCAATAAAGTAGAATGAAGAGAAAGATATTGATTAATATAAGAGAAAAGTGATCGTGCTCAATTTCAGCTGTTGTCATTGTACTAATCAGAGGCTTTGGGCTGGTCAGGAGCTGTTGAGCTTCCTGTCACTGATGATGATGACAAACGCTCACCGCTGCGGCAGAACACATACTGTCGATGGTCGACATGGATGCAGCATGATACAGTGCAGCAAAAAGAAGCACACAAATGCCCTCACACAATGGACAGCCTCCTCCAAGTCCACCTGGTGCATGTTCTCTGCCTGTGGTGATCTGTCTTTAATGCTCTGAACATGCCTTGCCAGCCTAGCTATGAAGAAATCTCAGACAATGACTATGGGTCTGGCATCACACTGAGAACACTGTATTATTGGAGAACAGAGCTGACCAATCAGAGCTGAAAATAGCTCTATTCTTAACATGGCGACTGAGATACGGGGGAGGCCAGTGTCAAAGAATGTTAGGCATGCAAAGTTCTACTGAGCATGCTCAAGAGGACGCAAGCAGTTAAGGAATGGGTGAAGGTGTGCTGATGATTGTATGACGTGTAAAAGTTATAAAGAGCTAGAGACGGGAAGAGGGGGAGGCTTTTTCCACCAAGAGAGCCTTCCATCATCGAGCATGTAACATCAACAAGCTGCCTGTGCTCTGTCTTGCCTGCTTGGTTTGATTGCTTCTGCTGGTCCTTCAGATTACAATAAACAGCACCTAAGATCCCAGCTGTGTGTCGACACTTCATTCCTTCACTAACAGACCCCCTGATGGGTAGGGGAGTCTAGTCATATCTCAGGATATCCCAGTGATTGGAATCCCTACATTTTCAAACATTACTTTGAAATGAATTTGTTGGCTTGATTATTCCCACACACACACAGCTTGCAAAGTCTAGCAATACATTTTGCTTCTCACCTGAAAATGAAAGGTAGAGATAAAATGCCTAATGTCAATTCATTAGCAGAAGAAAACTTATTTTGCAGCTGTACTGCCTGACCACTTTTGATAAAGTATATTAACGCTCGGCAAAGCTTTTGAAAAACCCACATTAAAAAAAAAAACAGCAGACACCTGAAAGTTAGAAAGGTCAACAATATAAAATCGATACTGAAGACATCATGGAACCAATTATATCAGGTGCAGAGCGTCAAATAATAAATTTTTTGGTGCAAATCACTTAAGTTAGTAGTGACACACACACACAAACACACACACACACACACACACACACAAGCATGCAGGAAAGCAACTGAAAGACAGAAGAACTTTCATAGCTTACCTCATAAGGTGAATCTACTGCAGAATACATAATCTCCAGCCAACCTTTAAATGTTGCCTGGAGAAAAATATAAACAAACAAACAATGTTCCTAAATAAGCTCTCTCGCCATAATGAATTAGTCTCTCTCCCTGAGTGAATTTGGCTGCCTTACTTCTTCCTCAGCAGTGGATGGACATCCACAATACACATGAGAGGGACAGTAGTCTTGGGTCCCCCCTTGTACTCTGCCTTATGTATGTGTACAAATAAGGAATGTGTGTGTGGGGGGGGGTTTCTACTCTTCTTAACAGAGTCTCATTTTTTTATTTCCAGAACAGGCCTACACAACAAGGATCATAACGATCAGAGCAGCAAACATGGCCGCCCATTACATCTAGTCTGCCGAAGGCCAATCTGGGCAGTTCACAATACAGTATAATCAACAGTAAAATAATGCTACACAAGTAAAATAAAATCAACCAATAGGTAACACAAAATAAAACAATAATTAAACAGTTATGCTGTACCATGAACAACAATGTTACCCTAAACAATGAACGGAAAGTAAAAGCCTCTGTGAAAGTGAACAGAGTGACAATGACAGTTTTAACCACGGCACCTAAGTTATAAAATTCAAATGCATTTAATGTTGTGATAATAAGAGTTCAATAATTTCAGGGAATGGGAATTTTTTCTTGAAAAGTGCAGTGCTGCAACATCCTTCAAAGCTCAGTT
The DNA here is from genome assembly GCA_023846285.1 of Phrynocephalus versicolor. Lineage (NCBI taxonomy): Eukaryota > Metazoa > Chordata > Lepidosauria > Squamata > Agamidae > Phrynocephalus > Phrynocephalus versicolor. The sequence continues at coordinate 79,187,487 of JAHTLZ010003542.1, forward strand.
TTTTTTAATATCCCAAGTTTCTTGATAAAGATTCCAAGAAGTAATGTAACTCCATGTTTTTTTAATATTCCTAATTTTCTAATATTCCTTGATTGGATGCTGTTCAATCAAGGAAGTCTAATAAAAGCAAGATATAAGAGTGCAATGGTACCTCAGTTTAAGCAATTAATTCATTCTCTGGGCCATTTTGTATTGCGAAAAAATTGTCAACCGAAATACAGTTTCCTATAGGAATGCATTGAAAACCAATTAATTTGTTCCAGAGGTCAAAAAAGCTGTAAACTGGGGCACTCTGTTTAAAAATTTCTTAAACCAACGCATTCCCATTCTTTTCGTCATGTGAACATCACACATCAACTTTTAATGCCTTACAAAAAAAAGTAAACCAGGGCATTCCATTGAAAAAATTTCTTAAATCGAGGCATCCCCTTTTCCAATTATTCTTTTTCTTAAACCATTTTTTTCTCTTTAACTGAGGCATTCTTAAACCAAGGTACTGTACCACTGTACTGCATTGGGGGAGGTTTTACTTTAGATAATTAATTCTAACTGCCAACAACATATGATGCTGACTCCAAATCTAGTCATCTCTTTCAGTGAGTCTGCTCTAAATATAAGTTCCCCTAAAGTCAACTCATAAGTACATTTCAGGATGCTTTGATTTAAAGCATCTCGCTTCAAAAATGAATTTCACCTTAATCTCCAATGGAGAAATATCAGTTTTTGACTCTCAATACATGTCTCACTCGAGCGGTTTTCTTCCCAGCAAATATGTGTGCGACTGAACATACCACCTGGAGGAGAGCCAAATATCCCATGCCGACATGATTAAAATTGACGTCTTTACAAGTGCTTTTATCTGGGAGAGTGATGTTACAGTTCTCAAATTTACTTCCGAAGAGCTGCATCCCAAGGATATTAAACGGGAGCCAAAGAACGATGCAGACGAGCAGGACGTTCCCAATGGATGGAACAGCTCCTGCAAGGGCGTTCACTACCACCTAAACAAGGAAATGAGCGACAAGGTCAGCACGTCACCAAATATGTTGGCCAACAGCTGAGAACAACGGGAAGGCTTGGGCAAGCAACGTCATCGTGAGCCATTTGATCAACGTGGAGCAATTGCTGGGCCAAGACAACTGTTCTGCAGGCTCCCTAGTGAGGCATCAGGCCACATGTGCTCATGCGGGGCCTTGCACATACCACATCTAGTCAACATGGGTAAAGCAGCAGAAAGCGAGAGAGAAGTTGAAGGAAGATTGTGGGAGCCGCTATCTTTGGCGGTTACTTCACGTCCTGTTCATCCCTCCTTGCTGTCCCGCTTGAGACCGGTAGAAAAAATACTTCATATCCATAGCGTGACAGCAAAAAGTTTTCTCGACCATGCCCCCGGAACCGTGAACAGAGCGTGACAAGCCGTACCTGCCCCTGGGCTGGGGAATTCTTTTGTCTTGGTTCCTGTTCCGGGACAAGTTCCCGTGAGGTAACAACTGTCACGCTACGAAGGCAACCTTCCACTCGTGAACTTGCATCCATCCATTTCTCTCATACTTTTGGGTGCTGTGGATCGACATTTTGAATAGACGAAGCACAGGGGGCGTGGTGTGCCCTTTATTTTTATGGGTTTCCCCCCCCCCAAAAAAAGCAGATCTTGTGATGAAACAAGAGTTTCATGAAGTAACAGTTCTCACGAGACAAGTAATCATGCCTGTGATTAAACGGAAACAGGGACTGAACAGGGGCAAAACCACGTGGCCGTGAACAACCCTGTCACGGTACAAACGTAATTGCGGAAGAAGGTAGGATGTGAAGTAACCGCCTTTGTCAAGTAGGGCGACAGAAAATTGCCTTAATAAAAAAGTCAGGGGAAAGGATCCTGACCTAAAGCAAACCTCACAGTAACATTAGATACACAAGGATACAGAGAGCAGTACTTAGTACCTTTATCCCTTTAAATCTGGACAATGCTCGAAGGGGTCTCAAGGCCCTCAGAGTTCTGAGAGATTTTACAGAGATATTGGTGTTACACTGAGATTTCACCATTGGTATAACTTCCGATACAGGAAAGGAAACCTAGGAACATTAAAGAAAAATACAGTGGTACCTTGTATAAAGGAATTAATTCATTCCAAATGAAATTCTATTGAGCAAATTTTCTTTTATACAAATTTCCCATAGGAATGCATTGAAAATGGATTAATCCCTAATCGCCACCGTTTTTCTGTTGTACGGATTTGGCCCATAGGTGATTCTGTTAAGCAATTTCCCCCTATCTCTGGAAATTTTCTCCTTTAAGCAGATTTTCTGTTAAACAAACCACTTGTTATACGAGGGTCCACTGTACTGACTGTTTACTTGTAAAACATACTCTTGAACTCAACTCAAGTGGCCATGAAGCACTTAATGTTCACTGAATCCTTTCCATGCTGTAACTTTTGGTATACCTTCTGATGAACTTATGAGCATTAAAAGATAGATAAATAGATCTTTATTGTCATTGTCCTGTGCAGAACAACGAGATTGAAAGAATCTACATCAGCTTTTACAGGACCTAACGGTACAACCATACAGAAATATCTATCCCCCCACCCCACATACACACATTTAACCCACTAACAACACAGTTAAAAACTCTAAAAACTCTAAAAAAAAAACCACCTCTGAAAACTCTAAAAACTAATTACAGAAGCTCCCTCATAAACTGCCTTTCGCTGCATTCAAAGCCTGAACCGCTCTTGGATAGAAACTATTCCTCAAGCGGCTTGTCCTGGTCTTAATGACCTTGTATCTCATCCTAGAGGGCAGAAGCTGAAAGAGATCATTTCCAGGGTGTGTGCTTTGAAAGAGACTTCCACCCTTAACATTCCCCTCCTCCTCCTGCATTCCTTAGGCCAGTGGTTTTTATTCCTCAAATCTCTGGGTAAAGAACTTATCTGCGTAATTCTAAATGCAAAAGTACAAAAGTACTATACTTACACATACAATGCAGAAATCAAGAAGACACCAGCCACTGGTGAAATACTTCCAGAAGCCATAAGCTGCCCATTTGAGAAGCATCTCCAGGAAAAAAATGTAGAAAAAAAATATATCCGCATATTCCAGGAGGGTTTTTATGGTTCTTCTCTCCTCGAGGTAAATGTCTTCAAATACCTAGAACATCAGAAATCAAAGGTGACTTAGAATTCTATCAAGGAGAGCAGCGTTCAGAGAGCTAGTGTAGTGGTGTCATGGACAAAATGTCAGCCGAGGCCTAAGGAGATCTAGGTTCAAATCCCTGTTTGGGGGGATGGCAGTCCCCACCGACAGTGGTGTACTAGACCTTGAAAATCCTGCACATTTTGAGAAATCAGACATCAGGCATATCCAAACTTCGGCCCTCCTGGTGTTTTGGACCACAACTCCCAGAATTCCAAGCCTATATTTCCAATGGCAAAGGACAGTGGGAATTGTGGTCCAAAACATCTGGAGGGCCGAAGTGTGGACAGGCCTGTCATACATCGAAAATGTTGGCACACAACAACTAGAGTGAGATAGTTTAACTTTGTACCCACCAGTAGACATGGGCACAAAATGAACAATTTTTCATTTCCGTTTTTGTTTTTTTGTTTTGTTACGTAATGAAACAACAAACGAATTTTGTCTCTAAAATGAAACAAAATGAACAGAAGCACTGGAAATTTTGTCGTGTGTTTTGTTTCCGTTACTGTAATATGAGTGAATTGCTTAAAATCCTTTAAAAAATCACAAAAAATTGAAATAAATGGTAACGAAATGAACAAAAATGAAAACAAATGTTTTACAAAAATTCGCGAAAAATGGAAACAAACCGAAACGGACCCTCCAAAGGACAAACGAAATGCCATTTTTTAATTCGTGCCCATCTCTACCCACCAGGCAATGGTCAAGCATCCAGTGTGGTCATTTTGATGAGTTGCTTCTTCCATTGGATTAAGTGACCACAAGGAGCCCTCTGCCTCGATGCACCCTAGTTCACTGTTATTCTAATTAAGCCCTCTGCGGAAAGTAACAGCCAAAGAGATGACTTAGCATTATGCACCGAAGAACTGGTTTTCGGTGTGGATGGCATTATCTATGTTATGGCTTTACTCCAGATCAGTTTGTTACATAAGGGTAACACAGCATCAGGCTCCACCCTCTTGTATGGACATTTCAGATCAGGAAATTTAACACAATAAGCCTATCTCAAAATCCATCTTTTGCTACTGACTATGAAACTTACAGATTTGGAGTTTCGGAGGACGTGCCAAGACCCTACGAAATAAGGGTTCATGACAGTCTCCGGGAATCATCAATCCTTTGTATGTCTTGGAATTCAGAATACCTCTGTTCAGAGCTGGAAGTCTTTTGGGCTGCAGATCCCAATAGCTCTGTTGTCTGTTGTAATCCAAAATGTAGCCTTCCCAAATTGTGCATCCATAGCATAAGAAATAAGTAGAGATGGGCACGAATCAAAAAAATGATGTTTCGTTTGTCGTTTGTCGTTTGGAGGGTCCATTTCGGTTCGTTTCCATTTTTCGTGAATTTTTGCAAAAAATTCATTTTTGTTCATTTCGTTACCATTTCGTTACCATTTATTTCAATTTTTTGTGAAGTTTTTTAGCATTTAAGCAGTTCACTGCATTGCAGTAATGGAAACGAAAAGCACAACAAAATTTCCAGTGTTTCTGTTCGTTTCGTTTCATTTTGGAGACAAAATTTGTTTGTCGTTTCGTTGCATAACGAAACAAAAAACGGAAACGGAAACGAAAAATTGTTCGTTTCGTGCCCATCTCTAGAAATAAGGAGTGGGTGAGATCTATTTGGGGATATAGAACTGAGCCAAAATATTTGGGTTTTCCCCCCCTTCTGCTACGTATGTATGAATTACAGTAAACTAACCGCACGCCAAAGAGGTTGAATGATGTTAGAATAGACTTGAGTTGACTTCTTGCTCTACACTCACCTTGCCTGAATGTCTACAGCAGTGTTGGCGAACCTATGGCACAGGTGCCAAAGGTGGCACTCAGAGCCCTTTCTGTGGGCACCTGACATCGCCCCTTCATAGCCACCTGTATTCACGTTAAATTCCCGTATAGGCACTTGGGTGGAAAATTGGTGGGTTTTTTTATCGCAATTTGGGCACTCAGTCTCTAAAAGGTTTGCCATCACTGGTCTACAGCATCAATAAAGACCCTTTAGTGATCATTTTCTACTAGAGAATGTGCCACCCACTGTGAAAGTTTCACCAGAAATGCTAACAACTGATTAATTGGCTTCAAAAATCCTTGTTTTAAATGAGATTTTTGCCAACGTTGCATCAACAAAGTCAGGTCACCACTTCTCAGTCATCAAACGTATACACTACTAGACACGGGAAGCAGCAATGAACAGAGAATAACTGGTGGCAGAATCATGCAGGATTAAAGGAGTATATAAAATGTGCATGTTAAAAATATATATGCTAGGATTGCAACAAGCAAGAATACAATTGGGAGAAGCTAAATGGTTAAAGGAAACATGATTTAAATAAATGTAATTGGGGAAAATTCTCATGGGCAACAATAGAAACAAAATAAAAGCAGAGCTGCCAAAAAGACCAAATGCATTTTCACTATAGTATTCTTACTGAGAGAGGACATTGCAGTAAACTTACCAAGGCGCCACTGCTCACTAATATCATGAATATGCTAAAGGATTCAAACCAACTATGCTTTATAATTTGGTAGCAAGTTTTCCTAAAGTTCCACCAAATGTTACCAGGAAATTTATTCATGTTGACGCTACAGCATGGGAAGAGGTTGACCAAAACTGAAATAAAGAGAAATCAAATGCTGAAATTATCTTTTGTCCACCCAGCCCGAAATCAAGAGACAAGACACATTTTGAAATTAACAATGGGCCACACCTTTATTAATACTTTATTGGACTATTTGACCCACTGTTGAATCATAAATGGAGGGACCTGAAAGGGCAAGTGGTGCTGAGGAGTTTACCCATTACAAAACTAGGGTATTAACCTGTGGGGAAGTGACCCCCCCAGCAATAGAGTTGTGGGCAGCCCTTCGCCAAGCTTCCTGTGAAGGGTCATAAATCACTTCTTACTGTCCTATCAATTTCTATGACTAATGTGGGATTTTAAGGGCTGCCCTCAGTACTAAGTACTATTACCTCCCATTCCCCTAAGGGACTTTCTGCCACTTGCCCTTACCGCCAAGTGTGACCAGTGATAGTCAAGTGAGCCCCATAGAGTAGAGAATGGGATGGGCGAAAACACACTGCTGCTCAAGGCCAATCAGAGTGGTGGCCAAAAATTAAGAACATAAGAACATAAGCAGAGCCCTGCTGCATGAGGCCAAAGGCTTCCAGCTTCCTGTATCTCACAGTGGCCCCACCAGATGCGTCTGGGAGCACATGAGACTAGATCTCTGTCTCCTGATAGCACTCCCCTGCATCTGGCCCTTGAAGTACCCTGTTTTTAAGCCTGGAGACTACACATCTCCCCATCATGGTTTGTAACCTGTGATGGACTTTTCCTCCAGGAATCTGTCCAATCCCCTTTTGAAGGCATCCAGGCTAGATGCCATCACCACCTCCTGTGGCAGGGAGTTCCACAGACTAACAGCATGCTGGGTGAAAAAAATATTTTCTTTTGTCTCTTCTCACTCTCCCAACCTACAGTTTGAGTGGATGTCCCCTAGTTTTGGTATTTTGTGAGAGGGAGAAGCGTGTCTCTCTATCCACTCGAATTCCCATCCAGCCCTTATGCAACCAGCTAACCTCATTCTCCTCAAGGGGAGGGCGAGCAGGTGAGAGTGGCTAGGAAACAAAGACTATGATGACCAGACTGCTAGCCCTTTACCTGGGGTTTTTTCCTGACGGTCAGCTGACCCAGTGGTCAGCCGCTGGCCAATCTAGCCAGCTGTGCTGGCAAAGCCCGATCAGCCAGCCTGTTCTGAAAAATGGTGGTCGAGTAATCCTGAAAAGGTGCCCATGATCCTGTGCATTTTTCCTTGATCAAAGGTTTCACTAATACAGAGTACCCAAGAAAATGTCATGTTCTTAATAAGAATTGATCAAAATTCACATTTTTTAAAAAAAAATTATGGAGGAAAACTCTACATTTAAAAAAAAAAAGCTATATGGGACAGAAATCAAAACCTAAATCAAAAGTTAAATACCTTGAGAGAGGTCTGGAACCAAGATCTCAATGTAGAGATAAAGAAAGAAGACTGGATGAAAATTTGGAATATGACAATTTTGAGATCATTACCGGTCAGGATAAAAGAAAACTATTTTAAATTGGTTTCTAGATGGTATTTACAATTAGACTGAATAGAATGAATCCTGGTTACTCTAAGATATGCTGGAAATGTGAAAAAAAAAGCTTGGCACATATCTGCATCTTTGGTGGGAATGCGAAATAGTCCAAAAGTTCTGGGAAAAAGTGTTTTTAGAGCTAAGTAATATGATTAAGATAGACATAGATTATAATCCAGAGATAGCATTATTATCATTGTTAACAAGCAAAGATTACGATGTTACAACAAAGGAACTAATAGCAAATCTTATGACAGCTGCTAGATTAATCATAGCAAAAAATTGGAAGTCAAAACTAGAACTTAAGATGGAAGACTGGTATAACGAACTTTGGGATATAGCTATAAACGATAAATTGTCTTGCAGTTTAAAGGTTAAACGAGGAGAAATGAAAAAAGACGTTTTTTACGATATCTGGGGTAAATTTATAGATTATGTATTAGTCGAAGGAAAGGGGAAAGAGTCCACGAATATTTCACGACAATTCTGGAGAAGAGGACTTTAAGAAGATTACTAGAATAATAGAAGACTGAGCAACGAAGAAGAATGCATGGATGGTCCCGTGGGATGGGGGTACACTTATATTGTTAATTGTAGTTCTTTATTTCTTTATGTTGTTTGTATGTAGCTTAAAATTTAATAAAAAATATTTAAAAAAATCAAAACTTTCTCCCAATTCCTCCACCCTGGCCCAAGGTGGTGTCCTGAAGGGCGAAAAACCAGTCTCATAAAGCAAAGTGTTCTGCTTATATACCGCCCCATACCACTTCAAGTAGTCTCTGGGTGGTTTACAGTTTTAATTGCAGTAATGCAGGCTACACATTGCTCCCCCCCCCCGTCAGCAAGCTGGGTACTCATTTTACCGACCTCGGAAGGATGGAAGGCTGAGTCATCCATGAGCCACCTACCTAGGATTGAACCCCAGGTCAGGAGCACAGTTTTACCTGCAGCCCAGGCATTTAACCACTGGGCCACGAGGCTCCCTGCTTTGTCTTGCATCCAAGGTTTGTTCTACTTCTTTTCCCAAGAGGCTCTTGTGGGGCAGAGCAGGAGGGCCCATGAACTTGGCTGTGGCACACCATCAGAATTACAGTGCTCCTGCCTGGCTGTGCATCTGTCATCTGGTATGTAGGGCCGTCATTTCCTTTTCTAATTAGTACTTTAAATCATGCCAGAATCTAGAGCTACCTATGCACCTGAACAGCATTGATCCATGTGGTTTAGCAGGTGTACAGCATCCCTGTCAAAAATACTGCCAATCACTAACATAGAAATACACTAGTAAGTGCCAACTAGAACAGGGCCACTGAATCAATGGAACTTACCAAATCTCCTTTGATCCAATGGGCCTACTCTAGTTGCAAGCTACTCACAGATTTCAGCCATCGGTTTAAAAATAAATGTATTCTGTGCGAAAACCATTGTCTTTTACCTTGTGGAAAACAGTCCTTGGGCTCTTTTTTCTTCGGACTTATTTGGCAGGTTGGCGATCTGTGATCTACCGTGCTAGTGTCAGAATAGCTGATGGTGTCATAATCCAGGATCTGGACAGGAAAGCAACGTAAGAGAAATCACCATATCCATTTGTTGCCCTAGATCAGTGATGGCAAACCTTTGGCACTCCAGATGTTTTGGACTGCAACTCCCACAGTCCTTTGTCACTGGCAATTAGAGATGGGCACGACTCAAAAAAATGGTGTTTTGTTTGTCGTTTGTCGTTTAGGGGGTCCGTTTCGGTTCGTTTTCGTTTTTCATAAATTTTTGCAAAAAAAAAATCATTTTTGTTTCGTTACGTAACAAAACAAAAAACAAAAACGAAAATGAAAAATTGCTCGTTTCATTAGCATTCATTACAGTTCAGTGTATTTGCCGCAACGAAAACAAAACGCACGACAAATTTCTGGTGTTTCAGTTCATTTCATTTCATTTTGGAGACAAAATTCATTTTTTGTTTCGTTATGTAACGAAACAAAAAAATGAAAACGAAAACGAAAAATTGCTCATTTCGTGCCCATCTCTACTGGCAATCAAAGCTTGGAATTCTGGGAGTTGTGGTCCAAAACATCTAGAGTGCCGAAGCTTCGCTACCACTGCCCTAGATAAACAAAACCTTGGGCAATATCGAGAGCTATTCTGTTTCCAGAGGCCATTTTGTTTGCATTACCTTAGGTAAACTTAAAGATCCAGTGCTGGTGCTTTCAGAAACCTGAGATAATCTTGACTTTTTCCATTTCTCTCCCTGGATTCTCAGTGGATTAACCTAAGAGAAAGCATTCGACAAACAATTCATTTTCATCACTCCAGAAGCAATGCTGCCTATTTTCAGTGCTGTCTTTTGTATGTTCCTTTAGAGTAGTGGTTCTCAACCCGTGGGTCCCCAGATGTTCCTGGATTGCAACTCCCATAAGTCCTGGCCAGCTCAGCTAGTGATAAAAAGTTCTGGGAGTTGCAGTCCAGGAACATCTGGACCCCACAGGTTGAGAACCACTGCTTTAGAGAATGGTATGTAACACAACTCAGCAGGTAACAAATTATGATATCTTGAAACTTACAGTGCTACCAAATATATGACAACGATCCGTAAGATCAAGATGTTTTGTTACTGCTGAGTTGTACATACATGGTACTGTTTCTTTAACATAGTTGATGTGTGCAGAGCAGTAGCAATACAGGGGTCCCTGGACACTCACACATGGGGAAAGACAAGTTCCTTGCTTGTTCCCACCATCTCGAATTCAGAGCATGGCATTAATATTTAGCCCATGCTCTCTGGAGCTATCAGGAAGTTGCTACACCCACAAATCTGACTCCTTCCAGTAGCTCTCATTCAGAAAAATACAACCTCTGCAAGGGGAATTTGCTTTTATTTTATTTTTGAAGTGTCATTTTTTTTAAAATGGCTAACAGCTATTTGATAACCGAGCTCATTAACAGTGTTTGAAGAAGTGGCCATCACCCCAGTAGGGGTGGATGCCAACAAGTTAACAGAACAAGCCAGCAAGAAACCAAAGGAAGTAGACAACTTAACACCTGATAGCTGGTCCTACTTAATAGCACAGGCTGTTATTACCTTCTAGAGATGGGCATGACTCAAAAAAAAGTTTTTTTGTTTTGCGTTTTTCGTTGAGGGGTCCGTTTCGGTTCGTTTTCATTTTCGTTGGGTTTTTTTGCAAATTTTTCGTTTTCATTTTCGTTGCATAACAAAAATGAAAAACGAAAACGGAAACGAAAAAAATTCTGTTTCATTAGCATTCTTTTCAGTTCAATGTACTTGCCGCAACAAAAACGAAAAACACAGCAAAGTTTTTCATTTCGTTTCCATTTCCGTTTCCGTTTTGTTTCTTGGAAAATTTTCGTTTTCATTTTCGTTGCGTAACGAAAACGGAAACGGAAATTTTGCTGAGTCGTGCCCATGTCTATTACCTTCAATTGTACATAATCATGTTATAAGCATGTTATACGGCATGCCCTCAGACCTGGACATAATTCTAGCTATTACTATTGTCTTTTAACTAAACTAATCTTGAAGATCTCTCAAGTCCTCCTAGTATGCTTTATTATGTTTTTGAATTACTGATCTTGAAGTATAATATCTAGATGCCCGTTGTTTACCTTGTGCTCTTTTGTTTATTAATACTCATTATGCACAAGTCAATTATCCAATTATTGTATGGTGGTATACATATTATCATTGTAAACCACCCAGAGTGTGTGTGGGGGTGTGTGTCTAGAAATCTAATAAATAAAATATAAATAAACTATCTTGGCAGGAAGTATCGATCTATGGGTGCTTTCAGGTGAAGGTTTTAGTGTGCAGTCATACTGCATCCTCATTCATGGATGTTGACGTGGTTTCCAGGTGATGCCGTCTTAAAATTGAGCCCTCTTTTATTTCCCCTTTGTTTTTTTTGGCTTCTTCCTTACATGGGTAAATCTTTGGAGGAAACAACTGGGAATAGTTCCAGAATGCTTTTTTGTTTTGTTTTGTTTTTCTTTCTTTCTTTCTTTCTTTCTTTCTTTCTTTCTTTCTTTTTACTTTTTTTTTTTGCAAGCAGGGCCCCCAGTTTGGCAGTTCCCTGTATTACTATTATTTTTGTTGCTGTTAGGGAGGTCGCATAAAATCTGACTTAAAGAGACTCTAATAGGGTTTTCAAGATACAGTGGTACATTGTATAAAGGAATTAATTCATTCCAAATGAAATTATGTTAAGCAAATTTTCCTTTATACAAATTCCCATAGGAATGCATTGAAAACGGAGTAATCCCATTTTTATGTTGTACGGATTCTCCCCATAGGCAATTATGCTAAGCAAATTTTCCCCTATCTCCAGAATTTTTTATGTTGCACAAATTTTATCTTATGCAAGCTGTTTGTTATACAAGGGTCCACTGTATATTATTTATTTATTTATTATTGCATTTGTATCCCGCCCATCTTCCCGGAGGAACTCTGGGCGGCTTACAGAGAGGCGACAGAGCACAATATTCAGAATACAATATAACATACCAAAAACAGAGTAAGCAATAAAATAGTTATAGACAGTTTTTAAAAACACAAAGCACATAGGCACCCTAGCATTGCCTTCTAGAGGGAGGCGAGTTACTTAGAAGCAAGTATTAGCTATTTAAATATTAGCTCTTTAAGAAGTGGTTTTAGCACTACCACCACTCCCAGGCTCCACGGGCTCCCCTAGCTGAGCAGGAATTTGAACCCAGTTCTCCTGGTCCATCCCTTGACCAGCGATACCATACTCGACCCCCATCCCTACTATGCCAGATGGAAAAAGATTCCATTGGCAAGGCCTTGGACTCATACCTGTTTATTCCAATCTCTTTCTGTTACTGCATATCCATCTTCGTCATTTAAAGACTCCTGATCTGCCAGGGGGACAGGGACAGTTGTGCTAGACTCTCTCATACAGTCTTCCTCTTTCCCGTCCGCAAGTGGTTTTCCATATCTTCTTAAATTTTCACCACCAGGGCCGTTCTCCTGGACCTCCTTCACTGACTTAGGGGCATTAGCCTTCGGGATGGTCAGGGTGACGTCCTTGTTCTTCAGGCTTGCTGGGGTCAGCTTCCGCTGGAATCGGTTACAACAGCAATTCCACAACGCCTCTTTCGCATTCTGTAACCCCTGGCGAATGTGAGCCAGGGCAGCTTGAGGCTTCCGCTCTGCGTCATCAGCCTCGCTTTCCGGATTGCTGCTACTGAAGGAACTCAACAGCAAAGCAATAAAGAGGTTAAGGACCTGTGAGAAGGAAGGAGATGACATCATAGAGATGGAAAAAGGAATGGGTATACGAGAAATAACACATTTATGTTATAGTACCGGACTCACTTTCTGGATGCGTCCCACGAAACTCTACAGAGCTTACTTCTGAATAGTTTCATATAGGATTGAAATTCCTTACTTACGCATAAAGCTCCTATGACAAGAGAGCTTTTTCATGATTTACCAAAAGTTAGATGAAAAATGTAAGAACAAATATTTAAGGCAGGGGTGTCCAAACTTTGGCCCTCCCGAAGTTTTGGTCCACAACTCCCAGAATTCCAAGCCTAGATTCGGACTGACGAAGCTGTTTGGATGAGCAGTGAAACGTTTCAATCTCTCTAGAAAAAGAAGTCCCGTTGCCATGACTCAACTTCCAGATAAACTCACCTGAATGACTGAGAATCTTCACGAACAAGCCTAGTTTGCCAATGACAAAGGACTTTGGGAGTTATGGTCCAAAACATCAGGATGGCTGAAGTTTGGACACCAGTGATTTAAGGCATAAACACATTGCAGCTATAAAAACCTGTATTGTCAAGCATAAAGTGATTGACAATACCGGTATCCAGCACAGAGATTTTCAAAGTGTCTGAGGTCGTGCCAGGGAAGCTTTGCTAGAAAAACTGGAGTCAAAAGAAACGAAGACCAGAAGACATGCTATTAGCAGCATACATTTTGTAACAAACTACTCAGATGATGAAACACATGTGTTTGTCCCAGCACATGATTTTCTTCACTTCTGTATCTTGCATTTCACGTTCATAATTTTATGACTGGTCACAGGAGGTAAAATGGGCTAATTTGCAAGGCTGACTGTTGAGGCACCTATGTCTGAGGTCCACTCTTTGGTGGAAGGGAATTGGCTTAATAGGAGGAACACATACTTCTAGCCCCCAGTCCCATCCCCCCACTAGCAGGGACCAATGTCTGTGGTTTGAGTTATCTGTGGCATGCCAGAGCCCCTATATACAACATACTTGAGGGTGGCTCTTGTCCCACATCCTTGCATGTTGTATACAGGGCTCATGGCTACCTGAAGTTTCAGGCACTCATGGGAGACCATGGAGATGATCATAAGAACATAAGAAGAGCCATGCTGGATCAGGCCAAGGCCCCATCTAGTCCAGTTTCCTGTATCTCACAGTGGCCCCACCAGATGTGTCTGGGAGTGCATGAGACTAGATATCTGTCTCCTGACACCACTCCCCTGCATCTGGCCCTTGAAGTACTCTGATTTTAAGCCTAGAGATTACACATCTCCATCATGTTTTGTAACCTGTGATGGACTTTTCCTCCAGGAATCTGTCCAATCCCCTTTTGAAGGCATCCAGGCCAGAGGCCATCACCACCTCCTGTGGCAGGGAGTTCCACAGACTAACAACACGCTGGGTGAAAAAAAATCTTTTGTCTGTTCTCACTCTCCCAACCCTCAGTTTGAGTCAATGTCCCCTTGTTCTGGTATTTTGTGAGAGGGAGAAGAGCGTCCCTCTATCCACTTTACTCATGCCCTGCATTATTTTGTATGTCTCTATCATATCCCCCCTCAAGCGCCTTTTTTCCAGACTAAAGAGCCCCAAATATTTTAGCCTTTCCTCCTAAGGGAGGTGGCCCAGCCCAGTAATAATTTTAGGCGCTCTCTTTTGCACCTTTTCTAGTTCCACCATGTCTTTCTTGAGATGTGGTGACCATCAAGTTCAAATATATGGCACAAAAATCAAGAAGACACTTGGGCACTCACCACGAGGTTTCCCACCACTAAAACGAACATGAATAGAAGGATGCACCCTTCTTTGCCAGCCACGAGCATACAGCCCCACATGGTATCGATCCACTCTCCGCACAGGATTCGGAATATGATCAGAAACGAATGGAAGAAGTCCTCCATGTGCCACCGTAACCGACACGTTCTCTCAGTAGTACGGTTACAGGACGGTACTTGGTCGTCGACACAGATGCTACAACTAGAGGCATTTCTGTAATAGTTCCCAAACACTTGTTTGCCAACCACAGCAAAAATGAATATGGTGAAAATTAGAACGAGCGTGAGGTTACTCAGCGGGCCCACCGATTTGAACATGATTTTCATGAGTTTATTTAAAGCCGGCCAAAACTTTGACAATTTGAAGATTCTCAGCTGTAGGAAGGAAGAGAGAGAGAGAGAGTAAAAATGATTCTTTTTTTTTTCCTAGAAAAAGAAAATTAGAGGGCAGTCCTAACTAGAGATGGGCACGAAATGGTTTTTTGGTTTTTTTTTGTTTGTTTTTTTTGCTTTTCATTTCATTTCCCCAACGAAACAAAAAAATGAACTACCCCTTCAAAGAAAAACAAAACAAAACAAAAATTTTCTCATGCATTCCTATGGCAAACCGCTTTTTAAAAACCCCACGCCATTCTACCCCGACCTGCCCAATTGGGTGGGGGGGTAGCATTGGGTTTTTAAACTTTTTTTTTGCCACTGAAGCCCCGTGCACCAGCTGATCGGCGCTTGCTTCAGCAGCAAAAAAAGTTTTACAAGCCTGCATCATTCCCCCCCCCCCAATGCACCTGATCGGGTGGAGGAAAGCAGAAGCTTTTAAAACTTTTTTTTCCCATCCACTGAAGCCATGCGTGCCAGCAGATCGGTGCTTTGGGGGGGGGGAAACGGCAGGGACCCGACCAGCCGATCAATGCTTGTGGAGACAGCTGGCACACAACCTGTCAAAAATAGATTGAAACAAGCAAAAACAAACAAAAAACACAAAAATGAAATGATTTTAAAAATGTTTGAAATGAAATTAAACGAAATGAACTGTAACATTTCATGCTAGAGATGGGCACGAAACGAACATTTTTTGTTTCTGTTTTCGTTTTTTCGTTTCGTTACATAACGAAACAACAAACAAATTTTGTCTCTAAAAATGAAACGAAACGAATAGAAACACCAGAAATTTTGTCGTCCGTTTTGTTTTCGTTACGGCAATACATTGAACTGCTTTAAATGCTAAAAAAATTACAAAAAATTGAAATAAATGGTAACAAAATGTTAACGAAACGAACGAAAACAAAAACGGATTTTTGCAAAAAAATTGCAAAAAAGGAAACGAACCAAAATGGGCCCCCTAAACGACAAACGACAAACGAAACACCATTTTTTTTATTCGTGCCCATCTCTATTTCATGCCCATCTCTAGTTCTAACTAACCAATATAGCTAGTTCAATTGACACTAGACCAACTGAAGGAGAACTGAATCCAAATCTTCCCAGCCTAGGGATATTGGAAATTACTCTGCTCCCTAGTCCTTTTTTGTTCTGGCATAATCCCCAAGCAGGATGCAGCTTGGATATGGCATAGGTCAGCTCCTCCTTTACTTTGCCACTTCTCAGCCTCTTTATTAGCTCTCCTGTTGACAGAAAATGGTCAGCAGAGAAAGGGATTTTAACAGCACAAGGTCATTTTCCACGGCATAACGGGATTACATGCATAATGTGCATGTAATTAAGGATTACACTGTTAAATAGGGAGAAGTGCACTATGCCTATTAGAGATGGGCACGAAATAAACAATTTTTCGTTTCCATTTTTGTTTTTTCATTTCGTTACATAACGAAATGACAAACGAATTTTGTCTCTAAAATGAAACAAAACGAACAGAAACACCAGAAATTTT
The DNA here is from genome assembly GCA_023846285.1 of Phrynocephalus versicolor. NCBI lineage: Eukaryota > Metazoa > Chordata > Lepidosauria > Squamata > Agamidae > Phrynocephalus > Phrynocephalus versicolor. The sequence goes on from JAHTLZ010003542.1 coordinate 79,203,723, forward strand.
GTCGTCCGTTTCGTTTTCATTACGGCAATACATTGAACTGCTTTAAATGCTAAAAAAAAATCACAAAAAAATGAAATAAATGGTAACGAAACGGTAATGAAACGAACGAAAACAAAAACTTTTTTGCAAAAATTTGCAAAAAACAGAAATGAACCGAAACGGACCCCCTAAATGACAAACGACAAACAAAACACCATTTTTTTTATTCGTGCCCATCTCTAATGCCTATGTTCTACTCAACTGCTATATAATAATTCATAAGCTACTGCATGAACACAAATACAGTGGACCCTTGTATAAACAAACAGCTTGTATAACATAAAATTTGTACAACCTAAAAAATTCCTGAGATAGGGGAAATTTGCTTAACATAATCACCTAGGGGGAAAATCTGTACAACATAAAAATGGGATTACTCCGTTTTCAATGCATTCCTATGGGAATTTGTATAAAGCAAATTTTGCTTAACATAATTGCATTTGGAACGAATTAATTCCTTTCTACAAGGTACCACTGTATGACAAAACCTATCTGGATGTACAGTACATGGAGTGGAAAGCAAGGTGGCATCTGTTTTCAACCTGCATCTGATTCCAGTTTACAGTCCCTATTCTAGAGTTGAGCAATATGAAGAAGGAAGCAATGCTTTTAAGTACAGATTTAATCTCTGGTGGCTCTGTGAAAAGAGGAAAAAAGAGTGGGTTCAAGTATTTCAGGAAATAAAGAATATATTGGGAAAGCACACGTCTGCTAAGACAGCTTTGTTGAATATGATTGATAAGAAACCATTAAATAAAGTAGAAACAGATTTAGTAATTATGATGGTAATGGTGGCAAGGTTAACTGTGGCAAAAATGGCGCAGCCAATTCAAGTTATAATAAAATTATAAAGTTTTCGTATGATTTGCCTTTTTTTTAGTTTGTATATGTTTGCCTCATTGATGTTTTTATGTTTCTTTTTCTTTTTGAACATGAATGATTGTACTACAGTTTTGTATGAATCCTTTATTAACAAATGTTTGTTTTGTTTCATATCATTTTCTTAAATAAAATTTAATTAAAATATAAACTTCTCAAATCCATAATACCATTAGCTTATCATCAATTTATCATCTCCCTGTAATGTGTTCCTTTCATTAATAATGGTTGCAAGGAAAAGAGGTGAAAGACTGTATGGACCTGTTGGAAGACGTAAAGAGAACTAGAACAGAAGAGGAGTCATCATTACCATTCTGAAAAACGAGTATTGGGTTCCGAATATCATGTTTAATATGCCTATGACAACCACTATGAAGTCAAAACTATTCCAAGCAGTTTGAAAATAGTAGTATGGATCGAGTGCAATTATTTTGAGGACCACTTCCGCGGTAAAAATGGCAGTGAACACCTGCAAAAAGAGGAATGGTGTCAGAGGAGAAAAACAGATCGCATAACATAATTCTGTCAAGCATTACCTTTCTCTGAAATATAGCAGTAAATTACTTTCCAATAACAATGAATCCACACTGTCAGTTACCGTATCAAACTCAATGCTTTAATCTCTAAGTATGTAGCTCAAAAGCTGCAGGGGACCATGTGACTGGGTTGGGGTTCATTTCTGACAGACTGAGAGGTGATCCAGCTGTTTCTGGTGCTACTACAACACAGGGACACTGTTGGGGTGATTGATTGCCTACCTCTCAAAATCTCCTCTGAACTGAAGACCCTCTTTGATTAAAATTTCCAGACACAGACTTCCACTGGATCCCACTGCTTTTGCCAGAATTAGCAACCTCCTACAGCCCCTTGCCCAGAGGGGTGGGAACCACTGCAGCATTCCATCCCAGTTCCAATAGTGTTTGATACTGTTGCCTTTTGGCCTTCGATAACGCCAAACCTTACTCCTGTGCTGTTAAGCATACCTCAGACATTCCCATGTTGCTCGGAAGACCTCAATTGTGCAGCAACATCTGATTGTCCTGTTGTGTAGACTATCCTCTGGGCAAGAGAGTATTGTCACGATTGAATATGGAGAAGTGAGATGGTTTCCCATTGGCAAAGGTGTCAGACAAGGATGCATTTTGTCTCTTATCTATTCAGTCTACATGCAGGACATATCATATGGAGGGATGGGTTAGTTTTGGATGAAGGCAAACTGCACCCAGGTACTAGAGGTGGTCACATACTGGTTCATTGCAGATTGTAGTAGTAGCGCAGGTTCTGGTGCTTCCCTCCCCTACCTCCTCAGCCTCAAACAGCCACTCATCAGACCCAGTCTGCTAGCTTCTGGCAGCTCCCCAATTGATCTACCCCTCCCAGCTACAGCTTTTGTCCTGCACCCCTAGCTGATTAGCCACTGAGAGAAAAAGGGAGGGCACAGAAGCCTGAGCTGTAGTGGGGAGCCTTTGTGAACTGGGATAAACTGGTTCATGCCCATCTTATGGACTGCTGCCTGAATGACCAATAGCATGTACTTTTAGATGCATGACAGACAGAGGAGCAGCAGCCTTTCTAGTGTTCAGGTCTCAAGGAATCTGCCACAAAGGAGGGTGGTGGAATCTCCTTCTTTGGAGGTATCTAAGCAGAGGTTGGATGCCCATCTGTCGGGAGTCCTGTGATGGGGGCTCCTGCAAGGCAGGGGTTTGGACTGAATGGCCCTTGAGGTCTCTTCGAACTCTATGATTCCATGAATCTAAGCGTTAAAGCTAGCTATTCCAGCTTTGCAACGTTAAATTTTTCTATCCCCTGATGATCATCCTATGTGATTGCCTGATTTCACACACACACACACACACACACAAAAACAGTAAGAAAATAATTGGTAAATATTGCAATTTCTATTTCTGAAATTTGGTTCAAAGTCACTTCAAAAGCAGCAGCAAAAATTCCCAAGGCTAGGATGGGAAAAAAGTAATGATTGGCATGTGAATTAAGAAGGGTTGGACTACTTACGCTATTCGCCTGAGAAACCACATGTTGATGCAGACAGATGTTTTCTAATGCCATCAACAGAGTATTCACAACAATGCACAGGGTAATAAATAATTCCATAAAAGGATTGATCATTATTTTCTTAATATTTTGTTTAACTTGCAACCAGAATGGGCAGCATTGCCAAATGAGATATTTTCGGGTAGCTTCTTTCAAGAAAGGAGGAAATTCTAGTTTGCGTTCTTCCCATTCTAAAACAACAAGCAGAATGCAATTACAGGTAGGCTAGTTTACAAAATAAGGAAACAATTTCAGTCAAATGTGACAGGTTCTTTTAAAAAATGTCTAAAGCTTTGACATAGAACCTGATTAAAGGCCCACACCAGCCATGCGTTTCCATTCGTTTCATTGTACAGTGGTACCTTGTATAAAGGAATGAATTTGTTCCAAATGAAATTCTGTTAAGCAGATTTTCCTTTATACAAATTGCCCATAGGAATGCATTGAGAACAGAGTAATCCCTAATCACGACTATTTTTATGTTGTACAAATTCGCTCCATAGGCAATCCTATTAAGCAAATTTACCCTATCTATGGAATTTTTTATGTTGTACAGATTTTATGTTATACAAACTGTTAGCTATACGAGGGTCTACTCTATTTTTTTAAACTTCTCATGAAGAGACATGACAGTTGGTTTTTTGTATTTGCTTAAATTTTGTAAACTGCCCAGAGTGGCTGTGTTGCTAGATGGTGTGGTATAAAAATCTAATAAATAAATAAATTGATTCACTCTTGAATATGGCAGTTCCTAATCGGGTTTTTTAAAATTAAAAAGCATATTAAATATATCTTGCTAAATGATATAAACAGTAAAGCTTTAATCTAATATTTGGGGGGTTTTTTCATGAAAAGACACATAAGAATATGCTGTCAGTTTTGAACTTAAAGTATCTTGTTTACTTTTTTGAAATGCATCTATCTAATGCAAATTCAATGCATTGCTTGATAACATAATGAACGCCAAATTATTTTCAACTTAAAATCAAATAAAATGTATCCCTATAGGAAGACCATCACATTATAACTATTATACCTAATATAGAGACATACTAATTCAGATTTCATCTGTCAGATTCCCAATAGATATGCCAGCTCTCCAGTTTTTCAGCATCATTTTTAAAATATTCTATATTATTTTAAAATAAAACTGGTGTGGATGATTTTCATCTTTCCTACAACATGGATTGAAAAAAAATCCATGTTTAATACACTAGAGTTATATTAAACTTACCCATAGTTTTGCTGATGATATGCGCAGCACTCGTTAACTTTTGTCTCTGAAATGGGTCAGCATCGACAGGGAGCTGATAAGACGTCAGCAGCTCTTTCTTCAAGTACAGAAAGCAAAAGAGAATATTTGAAATGATCTGAAGACATTTCCATGAATTTATACATAACTGTCATGGCATCAATATATGAACAGAGAGTATAATGTGCCCAAAAGAAACATTCAACCAGTAAACTCAGTTAGCCGTCTCAAGTTCTTCTTAATATATGGAACACCTAAAGTAAGCAGTTAAATCTGCTTCTGGAATATTAGACACTAACCATGTAGATTCTTTCTGAGTCGGTAAAACAGATAAATCCATATAGAGATCATGTCCTGTCCACTGCTCCAGAAAAGCAGAGAAGGATTTTGAAATCTCAAATAGAGATGGGCACGAAACGAACAATTTTTCGTTTCCATTTTTGTTTTTTTGTTTCATTACGTAACAAAACGACAAACGAATTTTGTCTCTAAAATGAAACGAAACTAACAGAAACACCGGAATTTTTGTCATGCGTTTCGTTTCCGTTACTGCGATATGAGTGAATTGCTTAAAATCCTTTAAAAAGTCACAAAATTTGAAATAAATGGTAACAAAATGGTAACAATACGAACAAAAATGAAAATGAATTTTTTGCAAAAATTCACGAAAAATGGAAACGAACTGAAACGGACCCTCCAAACGACAAACGACAAATGAAATGCCATTTTTCTGATTCGTGCCCATCTCTAATCTCAAAACTTTGCCTTGGCTGTGGTCCTGTAGACCTACTCGGGCCCTGTCCCAGTATCATCAAAGGAACAAGCAGGGATGATGGCTCTGATAAGGGTGGGCATGTTTTAGTTGCTACCTGGCATCAAGTTGATTCCAAGTTCCGATGACCCCAGCAGAGCTGTTCAAGGAGTGGTTCACAATTGCTGCCCCCCCATCCCATCTGTCCATGGACAACTGGGCATGTGAACTCAAATCTTTGGGCTCCTCGTCTGATACTCTGTCTACCAGGTTCACAGAGATAGGCATACTGATACAGGCAGACAGAATTAGCAGCACAACAATCTTTTTAAGGACTGGACCATAATAATCTAGCAGACAATTTGGCGGTGGGGGGGGTGACCATCTTTAATTACATTGGATTGGGCACTGATGAATTTGGTGGTGTAATTCTGCATGCGGGGAAGGCCGCTATGGAATCATCGTTTGTTTGTTGTTGTTTTAAAATGGGGAATCATTTATTTTGTTCAGCCACTGGCGTTGTTTGGGTTTCTTGTGACTGGTAAGACATTACCTTTGTCCATTTTTTGAAAGTATGATGACCTAATCTGAAAAATAATGGGGTACTTGTGGGGTGTCAGTTCCCTTCAATCAAACACCCCTTGTCTCCAAACTGTTTTGCTTCAGGGAGTTTTAGGTTTTATCACTGTGCTGGAGCAGGCTTTCACTAAAGTTCTTAGGAAACCAATAAAACTTCAATAAAAAGAAGAGGGGGATGTAGAAATTGTCAATTTCTACTTCTTTAGACATTGCTAAGGCAGCTTCTTCTCTAGGAGTTCAGAGTAAATCGAGCTCTCGGCCTCTGCTGAGTGACCCTGCAAATCTGGATATCTACAACCAAATCATTCTTGGAAAATCAATTTCCAGCTATGCAAATTAGAGCAAATCAAATCCTAGTTTTCAAGGTCAGCAGCTACACTCTCAGTCAACCCATCGAAGTAGAGTAGAGCATGGATGCCTCCAATAAGCAAATCAAATGTCACCTTCACACCAAGGAGAGATATAAACGTAGTTCAAAGGGAGAGTATATGCATCTTAAAGTTCCTAGTTTCAGTCCCTGGCATCTATAGGATACACTAGGACAGGCATGTCTAAACTTTGGCCCTCCAGATGTTTTGGACCACACCTCCCACAGTCCTTTGTCATTGGCAGTCTAAGCTTAGAATTCTGGGAGTTGTGTTCCAAAACATCAGGAGGGCCGAAGTCTGGACGTGCCTGCACTAGGAGAATGGCCTGAAACCAGGCCAGGCCACTGCCATTTACTTGGTTAAATAAAGGAGTGAAATATGTGCCAGTGATTAAATATCTCTATAAAAAATGGGAAGAATAAATCTAAATTCTGATGCAAAATGGAGACGCCAAAATAAAATTTTGAATTCATTATTTTTAGGTAGAAATCAATACTGATTTTTTAAAAACATGCTTTCCAGGTGTGAAAAGAAAATTTAATACAGTGACCCCACGCCTATTGTGGGGGGTTAGGGACCCAACCTGACCCGTGATAATTGAAAATATGCAATATGTGAATGCAGGTCAGGTCGGGCCTGGGGCGCCTAAGTGGGGGCTCTTGTACTTACCCGCAGCGTAGTGATGCCCTGCACTGAGTGGCTCACAATTGCTGCGCCCCCACATCCCACCTGTCCATGGACGACTGGGCATTTGAACTCAGATCTTTGGGCTCCTGGTCTGATACTCTGTCTGCCAGGTTCACAGAGATAGGCATACTGATACAGGCCTTCCCTGGCCTTTGGGGGCCTCCAGAAGGCTCAGGAAGGCCCTCACAGGCCCATTTGGGGCAGTGCCAGTCTGGGGGTAAGTAAGGGAGGCCTAAACAGGTCTTTTCCCCCTTACTCCAGGGGGCCTTTTTTCATATATACTGCAGTCCTGCAATATAGTGGGACCGCAGTATATGAACCGTGAATGGGTGGGGGACCACTCTATTGCATTTGCTACCCCATTAGCCACATCCAATGCTAAGCTTGATTCATAACTACTTTTAAAGCCCCGCACATCAAGCTGACACCACTCAAAACTTACAAGTTCCTTTTGACTCTTGTCTGGCGTTGAATAAAACATGGTTTCATCTTCTCCATAAATCCTGGTGGTTGAGCTTTTGCATTCCTTCTTTTTCTTGCCTTTTTTGTCTTTCCTGTTTTTGGATTCTACCCTTGACATTTCAATGTTTTCATCTGTAGATGCAATATGTCTTTGGACAGCCATCTCCTGAAATGGATATTTTCCAAATAAGTACTGTAAGCCCCGGAGGAAGAAACAAATTGAGGAAATGTGGATCTTACCATGTGAAAAAACACATTTGCATTGAAGGTAGGTGGGCAACTACCCTATGGAGAAATATCTTCTTTCTGCCAAGTAGACAAATCATCACAACCAAAATCTGAGAGCAATCGACATTTCACAAATTTGGATCAAGACCTTATGCAATAAATCATAACAATCATTCCAACCACTGCATCACAGAGGCTTCTGTTAGCTAAGAAATCTGAGCTTCATCCAACAAATTGTGAATATTTTAGCCAACTGAGAACATTGTGCCAGCAATAATGTCTAGATGTGTCCTAAACAGAGCATACACACTAACTAGGAGCCTAATGCAGCAAATATGGCTTTGGGCCTAGGGAATTTGTAACTTCTCTGCAAAAATGAGAGGGACTGTGGAATGAGTTGTGAGAAAGATGTCATTCATCTGTTCACCCCATTCGTGTTTGAAACACAGGCAGCGTTGATCCCTCGATTTTGACATTGCTGTCAGACCTGGTCTTGGGGTGTGAAACACATGCTTCACTAAAGATAACTGGCTGTCATTGATCTTAGTGGGGAAGGACACCAACTATATTGAGTCTTTGCTTACGGGATGTAGCCATTGTTGCATTTATGGTATATAGTGGTACCTTGTATAAAGGGATTAATTCATTCCAAATGAAATTATATTAAGCAAAATTTCCTTTGTACAAATTTCCCATAGGAATGCATTGAAAATGGATTAATCCCTAATTGCGACTGTTTTCCTATGGTACGGATTTGCCCCATAGGTGATTCTGTTAAGCGATTTCCCCCTATCTCCGGAATTTTTTTCCTTTAACCTGATTTTCTGATAAACAAACTGCTTGGTATACAAGCGACCACTGTATTTCTGTTTTTCAGTGCTTTGTCTCATTTAATAACCGTTCCCTGTTTAAAATACTTTGTTTCATTATCGCATCTTCCAGGAGTTTTACAAACTACATAGTATTTACTTTGTCCATCTGTTTTAGTATATGGGGCAGAGTTTGATCTTCTGCGACTGAAAATCAACACGTAGAATTCTGTTCCAGCTGAGACGGTTAAAAAAATTCATTAAAGCATACGCATGAACCATTATGTCAACTCTAGAGCATTTTTTGTTTAGAACTGATACATATATGTCTATCATTCCAAAGACACTAAGGACTGTGTGGGTTTCCCAGAAAAAAAGAACGCATAGGAGAGGCAATACATCCAAGGGAAGCATATGCTGGAAAAAGAGGCAGGCAGCCATTCACATCGCATACACAACACAACCAGTAGCTACTAGGGGTTTCATCAAGGTCTTCTAACCCATTAATATGGCTTGTTTAATTTATACATTGGACTTTCTCATTGTAGGATTTACATAAAGGAAGCCAGAGCTTACAAGTTGTGGGCAGGACATTTTGGAGGCTGCTCCTTCATAAGGGCAGCAACTAGACGGAGGTGACTTAACGGCACATAACAACTACAAACAATCCACATATTAATGTTTGCACTGCTGATCTCTGCTACAGGAATATAACAGTTAATTATTATGGCTGCATTTCAAGCATGACACCCCATTTAGTCCCACTGTTACCAAGAAAATTAAAACACATGACATTGGTGGTAGTATTTGTAGCAACGCTTGTTTCACTAACCTTCTCCTTTCTAAGGATCTCTTTTGCTTCATGAAATAATTTCTCCTTTGCCTTTATATAGGCAGCTGTGGCTTTGTTTTGCTCATCGTACGCCATTGTTACCACAGCCAAGATTAAATTAAAGAGGTAAAAGGAGCACAGAAAGATGACTATCACAAAGAAAATGACGAAAGATTTGCCAGATGTTCTGATAACCTGGAAGCACAAAAATCCTGATTTTGATCATTTCTCAGAGTTTACAGAAAATACAGTTATTCTAAAGCAGAACTAGCTAACTACACATTTTAGCCAACACATGATACAAAGGCAGAATATATTCTTTACAGATGATGCTGGCAGATACAGTTATATAAGTTGGAAGTGACAACTGTAACAACAAATACAATTGCAGTGAGAATGTTGTCCTTTTTTAAAAAAAATAGGTGTTGAGTTTTGTCTTAATGATAGCATTAAGAAAGTACCGCAAACAAATGGAAAAAATACTGGCAGCAACCAAAATAACCCACACAGTCCTGCTTTGTTTTATGGAGTCATTGTATGGTTAATATACTAATAGATTGCTCACACTAATTTTTCAGTAAGATAAAACATTCCTACTGAAAAAGCAAATTAACTAAGTTGGATATAAAAGCATATGTCTTGTCTATCTATCTATCTATCTATCTAAAATATATATTTATATACAAAAAATTATTTGAATCCATAAAACTGGAAGAAAATGGCAACTAAATAACATAATACATACATTTACCCAAAAGTCCGCTAAATAGACAATGTTTTACCTGTCGATAGAGAAGTTCCCAGCTATCTTGTGTCATCAGCCGAAATAAAGATAAGAAGGCCCATCCAAAATGATCAAAGCTTGTATATCCATGGTCAGGATTCTCTCCGTGTTTTATACAGATGTAGTTGGGGTGGCATTCAGTTGTGCTAATCAGAAGCCAAATATTATGTTACCAAAATACTTCATATAAAGGATTGCTAATTGTCATAATCAAAATATGTAGTGAACTCAGATATTTATAAAGCCCTTAATGGCTTTAGGCCCTAGATACCTGAAGGACCACATCCTTCCATATGAACCTACCCATCAATTAAGATCTAGCCAGGTGGTCCTTCTAAAAGAGCCCTTTAAAAGAGTCAGGAGGTGAAATGGATGGCTTGTAGGTACAGAGCCTTTTTGGCAGCTGCCCCCAAACTATGGAACGCCCTCCCAAGTGAGATGCACCTGACCCCAACATGGATGACATTTCAGCGCCAGGTAAAAACCTTCCTGTTCCAGAGTTGTTTTAACTGATAGGACTGGGACCATATCAAGGGTGAATGTTTAGTATTATCTTACACACCTATTACATGGTCCTGATTAGAGATGGGCACGACTCAAAAAAATGGTGTTTTGTTTGTCGTTTGGTCGTTTAGGGGTCCGTTTCGGTTCGTTTTTGTTTTCGTTGGGTTTTTTGCAAATTTTTCATTTTCGTTTTTGTACATAACAAACCGAAAAAACTAAAAAGAAAATGAAAAATTGCTGTTTCGTTAGCATTCTTTTCGGTTCAATGCATTAGCTGCAACAAAACGAAAAACACGGCGAAATTTGTCGTTTTCGTTTTTGTTTTGAAAATTTTTTGTTTCGTTTTCATTGCGTAACAAAACGAAAAAATGAAAATGAAAAAGAAAAATCGCTCGTTTCGTGCCCATCTCTAGTCCTGATCTTGACTGACACTCATTAAGCCCTTCTCCCAACAGCTGTATAAACTTCAATAGTGTATTAATTTCTTACTTAGGGTCTGAAGAGTATCCACACAGCAATGGACCAGAAGAGTCTGGCATTTTCTGATACATCATGTCATTTTCTGGGAGGGGAGCAACAGGCATTATTTCAACATCTTCATCCACTGAGAGTATAATCTGCATCTAAGTAATTCATTGTTATGTCGTGAGAACTGGACAAGTTTAGCCTTGAGAAAAGGAGACGTAGGAGAACTAATACGATAACTCTTTTCAGAAACTTGGGAGACTGCCACGCAGTGGAGGGGCAACATCTGTTCTCAATCCTCTTCAAGTGCAGCAACACACAACAATGGACTTCCCGATGGTTAGACCAGGACAACAATTACCTTGAGAGGTAGTGAGTGCGCCAACAATGGAGGCATTTGAGAGAAATCTGGACAACCATCTGGCAGATATCCTTTGATTGGTATTCCTGCATTGAGTCCTGTTGGGCTCAGTGGCATTAAAAGGCCTCTTCCAACTTCACTATTCTATTCAATGATTCTATGAGTTAGAGAACTCATTAATTTCTTAATGTATTTAGCCAAAAGGAAGGGAGGGAGGGAGGGAGGGAGGGAGGGAGGGAACTGGAAAATGGACACTGGGGTAGGGAAAAGATCTTCACAATTATACTAAAGTTGCAAATCTTTCTTGTACATAGAATTAAACCAAATGTGTTTCTCTCACACCTGCTTCAATCAAAAAGTCCTCATTTCTACTTATTATGGCAGTTCACACAAAACATGTTTTCTG
>JAHTLZ010003542.1:79218541-79251553 GCA_023846285.1 Phrynocephalus versicolor
TATCTATCTATCTATCTATCTATCTATCTATCTATCTATCTATCTATTTATTTATTAAATTTATATACTGCTCCATCTAGCTACATGGCTACTCTGGGAGGTTTACAAACTGAACAGAAATCAAAACCATAAACAGTAAAATACAAAATAATAGATAAGCACAAATATATAAATAAAAATACAATAACTAGTAAACAATATATAACAAAAACATAGAACAAGAGCAAGGTGGGCTACAGATAAAAACAAAATAAATACATAATAGCACTCATTATTAAATCAATCAATCAATCAATCAATCAATCAATCAATCAATCAATCAATCACAGGGAAGGATGAGATGCTCTCCACAGCATGATCTTAAGAAACCTGCTCTGGCCACTGTGACACATTTCCTAGTGACTTCCCGTCTGGACTACTGTAATGCACTCTATGTGGGGCTACCAATTGGAAGTTTCAGGAAACTTCAACAGGTCCAAAACGCAGCAGCTGGATTGCTGACTAGGGTGGGGTACAGAGATTACATTACACCCCTATTAAAGCAGCTCCAGTGGCTGCCAATCACCTATCGGGCACAATTCAAAGTGCTGACCTTAACCTACAGAGCACAAAATGGCCTGGGTCCAGGCTACTTCGAAGATCGGATATCGCAGTATGAAGCAGCTTGGGTGTTAAGGTCATCAAGAGAGGCATTTCTCTCCATCCCGCCACACTCACAGGTACGTCTCAGAAGAACACATGAAAGGGCCTTCTCTGTTGTTGCTCCCAGACTTTGGAACTCCCTCCCACTGGAAGCCAGGACTTCCCCATCTCTGCTGTCTTTCCACAAACAGGCAAAGACCGTTCTCTTCAGGCAAGCTTTCCCCAAATGAGGGACTTCCTACTATATAACTTTATATGGATTACCATACATGATTGCATTGATTGATTTCATAAGAACACGAGGGTTTTCCATGTTTCTTTCCTTTTGCTTTTATTTTTGTGTGCTCTTTGTAGCTCTACTGTTACCTTATAACGTTCTAAGACGCCACCTCTAATAATTCCCTGTTTTTAACTGGAATATGTCTTAAATGTTCTGGGCTGTATATTGTCCCTCATTATTGTAAGCCACCTTGGGTTCTTTTCCAAGGAGAAAGGTGGGGTAAAAATATTCAAAATAAATAAAATAAATAAATAAATAATCCTGTTGATATGAGAGTCTTCTCTCTCTATCTGGATGCAGTAATAACTATAATGGTTACTGCACTTTAGATTTGAAACGCCTTTTCCTTAAAGACAAATCGCTCTAAAATCACAGTCTGTTTTTCAAATCACTTTTTCTGAAGAGGCCCCTTGGCCACGCCCATTTTTGACCGCTGTGTCGGTTTCTCTTGTGACGACCACTGGGGTGGTGGCTTTTTAAATCGGTTCCTGCACCCCCTATTAAAGCGATTTGGTTGTATTTGCGGACATACGACACCACCTTTTTTCGGTGCCCCCCCCCCGGTTTCTGCCATTTCCCTGTCGTAGTTTAAAGCGGTTCAGCCAAGTGCGAATGGGGAAGCCGATGGCTAAGCAACCGCCGAAGTGCGGACTGCCAAACCGCTATAGCAACCACGGGACCACGGGAGGAGGTAAGGCGATGCAAAACAAAAAGCAGCTGCTCAAGGAAGTGCGGTAGCAGCTTAGAGGACTGCTAGCCCCTGATGGAAGTATGCCCATCACTTTTGACTTTAGGCTGGACAGGTCTTCATCTACTTCCAGCCCCACTCCTCCTGCTCTCCTCCTCTGCTCAGAGGAAGCACCCAGAGCAGGCAGGGTAAAGAAAGTGGTAGGGAATTGAGGTGCTGCCTTTGAGTGGGCACCTGCTGGAGGAGGCAGGGCTGATCCAGGGGCGTGGTGTGAGGAGGGCAAGGTAGGCGGGGTGCCCCGGGTGCAGCAATTAGGGGGCGCCAACCCCCAACCCCCGCCCGACATCGAGTCCGGCTGCAGGCAGGCAGGCGTACAAGAGCGGTGGCTGCGGCACCCTCTCCTCCTCCTCCTCCAACTCTTCGCTCCCACATGCGGGAAAGGTAAGGTGTGTGCGCGCTAATGGGCACACGCGTGTCCCACGCATGCCCCACGCCTGCAGGATTGCTGGGTGGATGGGGTGGCGTTGAGGAGGGCCGGAGGGGTGTAAAAAACAACTTTGGCCCCAGGCGCCCCAAAACGTTGCTACGTCACTGGGCGGATCATCAGTGCAAGGAAAGGGGGGGGAAATCTCACCTGGGATCACAGAAACAGCTTTTAACGTTCTTAGGATCCTGAAAATCCGGAGAGCTGAAATACTACCAAAGCGTTGGGAAAAGGAGATGTATCTGAAAATAACAAAACAGTGTTGGAACAAATTTGGCAGGCTGATCATTTTATAAGATTATCATTTTTACATGCAGCTGTGTCCCTGCCTAACCTGATTATTGTGGGTCCTGATGGCGATTTTAGTGCAGTGTTTTAATATATTGTATTTATTGTATTTAAATGTTTTATTTTTTTAATTTTATTGCAATTTGATGTTTAATTGTCTAAATTGTTTACTTTGATTGTGAGCCGCCCAGAGACCTTTGGGTAGTGGGCGGCATACAAGCTATATAAATAAATAAATAACCTGGAAATTTCCATCTCCTGCTGTTCCGGGGCTATCGAAGTACAGTAATACCATGCTTAATGAATGCCACACTTGATGGGGGGGGGGAAGCTAGGTGAAAAACAATTATGGGAATAGGGATGCTTCGTTTAACAAACATTTCCTATGGAATGCCCTGCTTTACAAAAATCTGTTACGAAATGGGGGGGGGGGAAGTGCACCCAGGATACATTGCACCCCCATGACTTGGGAGTACCATGAGGTGTTGAGTGTGGAAGGAATTTGGAGCAATTTTTGCAGCATTTTTTCAGCGATTTTTGGAGCTTTTACAGTGCATTGCGGAGGAAAGGTGGAATTGTTTGCATGCCTTTTAACATGGATTTTACATGACAGGGGAGGGGGATCCTTTCTGCATGCATTTTTACTGTGTCCCATGTACAGTACAGTATCAAGGGCGGGTGATTTTCCATGCCAGCTCATGTAATCCTATACAGTATTTATGCCTTTAAAGTGCACTTTATAATTTTTTAAAAGCTGTTTTTGTCATTTTTCCGATCTCTGGAATGGATTAATTTGTTTCCCATTCATTTCCATGAGAATCCGCACTTCGCAATACAAAATTTTTGTAAAACGAAGCAACCTCAGAAATAATTCATTTCATGACCCGGGGTACCACGGTAATAGTGATGGGCCACAATTAAGAGGCAAAGAATAGATCGTTTGCATTCCAGTGGTCCTAGATGCCATTCCAATAGCTTCTGGAACCACTGGATTCAGTTCCAATGGCAGATCCAGGAAAGACCCTGGGGAACTGCGGTAATACTGGCCTTCGTGGAGCCACAACCGGGCTCTCAATAAGGAAATGTCCTGTGTATGGATGCTCTTCTGTACATAAGGGTCACATATTTTGCTTGCATTAGGGGGTCTCACTTCCAGTCCAGAGCATCTGAGCCTGAGTCAATGTCAACATCAAGTACATAAGAAGAGCCACGCGGGATCAGGCCAAAGGCCCATCTAGTCCAGCTTCCTGTATCTCACACTTGGTCCCACCAAATGCCTCTGGGAACACACAAGACTAGATCTCTGTCTCCTGATACCACTCCCCTGCATCTGGCCCTTGAAGTACCCTGGTTTTAAGCCTGGAGATGACACATCTCCATCATGGTTTGTAACCTGTGATGGACTTTTCCTCCAGGAATCTGTCCAATCCCCTTTTGAAGGCATCCAGGGCAGATGCCATCACCGCATCCTGTGGCAGGGAATTCCACAGACACGCTGGGCAAAGAAGTATTTTCTTTTGTCAGTTCTCACTCTCCCAACCCTCAATTTGAGGGGATGTCCTGAGTGGAGCGCCTAACTGAAGCTGACTTTGACTTTGCTGTGGCTCAATGCTCAGCCACTTTCTTATTTTCATATTTCATATTTCTACTCTTTTTCCAGTGATCACACGGGAAGCGCAGGTTGCTCCGGTGCCAATAGCCACACTGGCCCCTCAATCCAATGCAATTTGTGATCCCGCTGTGCCCCAATGCAATCCTCTACAGACCTTCAACGCCTGACTTATTCATAATGCATTTTAGGTGCCATCGGTACCTATAAAACAGAAAGCTCTGTTTCCAGCACACCTAGAACGAGGAAAGATAGAAAGCAACACCTCATTAGACTGATAGTTGTTGTAAGTTTTTCGGCCTGTTTGGCCGTGTTCTGGAAATTTTCCTTCATGACGTTTCGCTAGACTCTGTGGCTAGCATCTTGAGAGGGCAAGGAGCTCAGGGAACAAGGAGTTTCTCTCTGCGCTCTGGGGTATAGAGTGAGTGAGACTGGAGATCTTAAAGAGCCTTTTCACACGACCCCTAAACTTCGCAGCAAATGCTCCCAGCTCTGAAGCTTAACATTGTTTCCCCACCAGCTCCAGAGTTTACAGATAATTAAGTGTGACCACGCCCACCTAAGCGCATCCCAGTGCACTTTTCAGGTACCTGCTCTCTAGGGGTGAAAAATCCCTGATGTGGATCTAACGTAGTGGGTGCTGGGCTTTCCTTGCTTCTGTTTGTTGTTTTTTTGCCCCCCGCCCCTTTAAAATATCTGAATGCTGCTGGGAACAGAGCGAGACCAGCAGAACGGAGGTAAGCTGGCATTCTTTTCTTTCTTTTTTTCTCCCTCCCCTCACGCAGACAGCAGCCAGGAGTGTGGAGGGGGTGGGAACACAGGAACAGCGACAAACCCCCAAGATCTCTGGTCCGAATTTAAGTGGCCAGCGGATCTTAGGGGTCATGTGAAAAGGCTCAAAGTTGTGCGAAAGAGGAAGCTGACAACGATCAGATCTCAGCAGTGAAAGCCTAGGAGAACACCTCATTAGACTTCTTCCACAAATGTAAAGTGGACTTTACAGCAGCAAGAATTCAAGCAGATAACAAGACAAAGAAGATGGGCCTTGATGTGTTTAAGGGATCTTTAGATCAGCTCCTTGATGTGGAAAGCTAGCAGGTGAATTCTTTCCGTTTTGGGAGGTTCTGACTGGCAATGAAGAGAGCAAAATCCAACTTACGTCATAATTAAAACAAAGAAGTCCAGGATATTCCAGGGATCTCGAAGGTAGGTGAATTCATTCAAAACAAATCCTCTTGCGACCACTTTGATCCCAAGTTCAGCTGTATACACAGATGTGAAAACGTACCTGAAAAGGAGCAAAGAAAGCACATTCGTTGGATATGTAAAAGCTTTATTCTTCTGACTTGTAATGCAAAGAAGTGGTGTAAAGATAAGCTTCACAGGAGATATTTAAAGCCAGAAGAGGCTGCCTCTGGGAGGGTGAAAGCTCCTCTTTCCCACCACCATGACCAATCGTCCATTTAAGTGTGCCTTAATTTAAAGGAAGGAGGAGGGGATATCGTTTCAGATCTACAACAATCTACTTCTTTCCTATCTCAAATCAAAGAAGCCACTGGTCTACTTCAAACTCGCCTTTACTTCATTATTGTCCCAATGCCACTTGCTTACCTTGTCTTTTACTTGGAGGAAAAGTCCATCACAGGTTACAAACCATGATGGAGATGTGTAATTTCCAGGCTTAAAACCTAGGTATTTCAAGGACCAGTTGCAGGGGAGTGGTATCAAGAGACAGGCATCTAGTCTCGTGCGCTCCCAGACACATCTGGTGGGTCCCCAGTGAGATACAGGAAGCTGGACTAGATGGGCCTTTAGCCTGAACCAGCAGGGCTCTTCTTATGTTCTTACTTCGGGCTATCTCAATGTGGTGGGGCTGCCCAACACAATCCAGCAGCCTGTTCATTGTTGTTTGAGGGAAATCAATGACAGTGTGCAGTAATACTTACTCGCTATTGTTTTCTGATGCAGTTGTGTAAGTCATAAACACACAGTTGGTGAGAACGACAGACGTGATGAATGCAACAAAGAAAGTAAAAAACAAGTTAAGAAAAATTAGCATTGCGCTAACAATGGAGGATATACATGTACTTTATATGTATAATAAGACTTATAAGTTATACATATGAAAAGTTAAAACAGTGAGTGCTGGGTTTTTTTTAAACAACACTTTTAAGGAAGCCTGGAAGTTGAGTCATGGCTACTGGACTTCTTTTTTGAGAGATAGAAACGTTTCGCTGCTCATCCAAACAGCTTCATCAGTCTGAATACAGCTAGTGCGAGTCCTCCATCTTATAATCAGTCAGCTTTGACCTCTTATCACCCTGGTCTGAATTAGGCTCATAAGATGAACAATGGCCTAAATAGGCTCGTTAGTGAGACAATAGTATCCATAGTCTTAAGGTGAACAGTGGCCTAAGGTGCTGGAACCTATAAAGAATAGGTTGTTAGCTATGGCCTTGGTGGTGAAGGCTTTTTGATTTGTATGAGTACTTAGGAAAGTACCCATTTGTCTTATGAATCTTTCAATCTTAATGGCGGACCATTTGTCGTATATATTTTGACTTTAATAAGCAGCAAGCACAGGACTCTAAATACATTTAATATATGAGTTCAGGCAAGGGATACAAAGTGTGTGGTCAAGTTTATACTTCTATAATCACGAGCTAATTTAATCGAGAAGAATGTTCATTTTCCTCTTCAAAGCAATCTATTGCATTTGGATTATGAAGAATCCGCCAATACTCAGTGATCATGGGACTTTTTAATTGGCATACACCTTTCCAAATATTATGCCCTCTGGCTATGTAGCCATTCTGTGAGGTAAATACCAAAGACCAATGCACACGTATGATTTATAAAGAGCAGGAGAAGAAAGCCTACAGAAAGGATATGTATGTATCAAAATTTTGATAGCTAGTCTTCTCAACGGATGGAAAGGACTAAATAAAAACAATGCCTTGGTGGCAGTAAATCGGTAGATTCTTCTCCTGGATGAAAGCACCATAAAAGTCTGGAAAATATAGGCAAATTATTATTATTTTTAATATTACATACGATTGACCCTTAAATATGCTGAAGTAAGAATATTCTGTACTGACATGCTTTCAAATAACATTTACAGAAATAAACCCACTGCATGTTCAAAAATACTGATTTGGGGAAAATCTGAAAGCATTCTGCTGGGTAACTAGGAGGCTTAGGTCTCTGGCTGTGGAGCCAAAGTTTGGGAGTTCAATTCCACGATGGAGCTCCTTGAGGGAGGGCCTGGACCCCATGCTTCACAGGGGTCCTTCCAGCTCTCCAGTTCAAAGGTGTTATTTATTTATTTATTTATTTATTTATTATTTATTTATTTATTTATTATTCCTCCTCCTCCTGCTCCTCCTGCTCCTCCTCCTACTACTACTACAGCAACAAAGTCCCTGTCATGCTACACATATATTACCGTATATACTCAAGTATAAATCAACCCGAGTGTAAGCCGGGGCCCCTAATTTAAACCCAAAAAACTGGGAAAATTTATTGACTCAAGTATAAGCCTAGGGTGGGAAATGCAGCAGGGCCTGGCAACTCCTCCTTTGTGAGCTGTGTGTGTGTGAGTGATGTTTAAAATGACTTTTAGCCACCGACCCAAACTTGCCTCAGTGGCTAAAAGTATTGACCCGAATATAAGCCGAGGACCCCTTTTTTCAGCCCAAAATTAGGGCTGAAAAACTTGGCTTATATTTGAGTATATACAGTAATTAAGGAATCCAAAAGCTGATCAGCAAAGAGGACTGGATTTCCCATGATATATTTCCCCGTACCCAACAACAGAAAGCAACTATTGACAGGATCCCCAATCTGAATCTGCAGCACAGACTATTTTAATCCTTGTCCCGTGCAAATTTTCCCAATCAAAACTGCTGCGCCTGGACAAAACGGCTATTTTCTGTTGGACAACGCACACAAAATCCAATCAAAGACATCCATTCCTTTCTAAAATGGTGAGTTGTGTGCTTGGGATTCCCATGTGGAAGTCTTCTATCATGCAAGAACTGCATAAGACAACTATGTGGGCAAAAGCCTGCAATTCTGTATCTATTTTGACAACTTCTCTTCCACTGCTTGTGATTTATTTCTCTGTGGCTAAATGTAAACATCCATTTTCTCTAGCGCAACAACCCTTAACAATTACATGGCTGCATCCAAGTCTGGCCTTGATTATTGCACAGTGGTACCTTGTATAAAGAACTTAATTAGTTCCAAAGGAAATTATGTTAAGCAAATTTTCCTTTATACAAATTTCCCACAGGAATGCATTAAAAAAAGAGTAATCCCGAATCGCAACCATTTTTATGTTGTATGGATTTGCCCCATAGATGATTCTGTTAAGCAAATTTCCCCTATCTCCTGAATTTTTTATGTTGTACACATTTTATGTTATCCAAACTGTTTGTGATACGAGGGTCCACGGTACCACATTCCTCTATGAGTACATACAAGTGGACCCTTGTATAACAAATGGCTTGTATAACATAAAATTTGTACAACATAAAAATTCCAGAGATAGGGGAAATTTGCTTAACAGAATCGCCTGTGGGGCGAATCTGTGCAACATAAAAATGGGATCACTCTGTTTTCAATGCATTCCTATGGAAAATTTGGATAAAGGAAAATTTGCTTAACATAATTTCATTTGGAACGAATTAATTCCTTTATACAAGGTACCACTGTACTAATCTGTTAATGTTTACAGCTCTGTTCTAAAATAGATTTTATAACAGCTGGAACGTTTCTGAATTCTGCTGGAGCTGTCACAAGATGATTCTGCCATTCCCCACCCCCACCCCCACCCCCCCCCCCCAAAAAACAATTTTGTCAAAACAAATCTTAACGTTTATTTTATTTTTTTAAAGAGTCATGACCTCATGGTCCTTGTAATACGGATCGAGATCTTCCAGGGGTTCTCCATAGAGCCAGGGAGGGGGCTTCCCATAAATCTGTGGTAGCTTTTTAAAAACTTTCAGGTCAAGTTGCGGCTTGATATTCTCTTCTTGCTGTTCGCCATCGTCCTTTTTGAAGGCCTTGCCACCCTTTGCTTTCCTCTCCGCAATTCTCCTCCTTATTTCATCCAAGGTTTCAGGAGTGAAGCGGAGGAAATTATTGGCCGTTGAGAAAGAAAAATTTGGCATCTTTTGGCACAGCTATTTGGGATGGGGGCGGGGGGGGAGAGAGCAAACAAATACTCTCGTTACCAGTCATAGAGATCAAATAGTGAAGGAGAATCTGTTGATGCCACGGCATCAGCAAGGTTCCTCCTATGACAAGGAGCATTTAGTGACTCCTACAGAATAAGGCGCCTGGAGTAGGAACTGGCAAACCACTCCAGTATTCCTGCCAAGAAAACTCCATGGACATGGAGTCACAAAGAGTCGGTCACGACTATAATGACACAACACACACACACACACACAGAGAGAGAGAGAGATTAACAGAGAGGCACGTTATTTGTTTACAATCCTTTTCAGTACGAAATTCCTAAAGAGTCCTAAACTGCTTTTCAGTACAAAATTCCTAAAGCGTCGTAATAAGACCATAATACACTGTATCAGGTCAGAGTTATGGTGGCTCTTTCTGTGGCTTTCTAGGTAGAGAATACCGTGGTACCTCGACTTATGAATTTAATCCGTTCCAAATGCATGCTCTTAAGTCAGGCATGTCCAAACTTCGGCCCTCCTGATGTTTTGGACCACAACTCCCAGAATTCCAAGTCTATATTTCCAATGGCAAAAGACTGTGGGAGTTGTGGTCCAAAACATCTGTAGGGCCGAAGTTTGGACATGCCTGTCTTAAGTCGAACTACTCTTAAGTTCGGGTACTGATCTAAATTTTTTTTAAAAATAAGTTAAAAAATAAAAAAATGTAAGTCATGCAGACCATATTTAAAATTTGTAAGGTGGCAGTTAAAATGCCAACAGTTTTCTGCTCGTAAGTCGAATCGCTCTTAAGTTGAGCTGCTCTTAAGTCGGGGTACCACTGTACACAGAAGTGGCTTTCCATTCCAGTCATCTGGTGCTCGCTCCACACACATTAACGGTGTAGCAACAAGAGCGCAAGGGAATAGGCAATCATAGGCAAATTCCCTGGGAGGTCAATAAACTTTTATTTGCATCTGCTCCTTTCTGCCAAATTTTACCAAATAACCAGGCAAGTGGCTAAATGTTGTGCAGTAGCAATAAGGGTTCGAAAACAGATCATAAATGGAGGTCAAGAAACATAGTAGCCACGTAGCCGATGACTGCTCTACTGTGAACCAGATCTAATTTTAATCTGTACCTTTGATCTATCAATTTTATGGATTAATTTAAACATTATTATGTAATGCATATTTGATCATTATGTACATTTTGCTACTTGTATTTATTTTAGTTTGGTCTTTGACCGTAAATAAAGATAACTAACTAAGTAAGCTTGCCATTCTCTTCTTCTGGGTGTGCCCTGGGACCGTGCAGCTTGCCCAAATCTACATAGGCTGGCTCCTCTCCCAAGAGGCACAGTGGAGAATTAAATTCCCAAGCTCTGTCTCCACCATCAGATATCTACACAAATGAGTTATCCAGCTAGTGTATTATAAAGAGCTGACCAGACAGTGCACAGCCTCCAAAAAGAACTGAAAGTGTTTCAGGCCACTATAATAACTAGGAAAATCAGGACAAGGCTGATTTCATAAGATCTGCTAAGTGAGAATGTGACTGTGGATTGCTCAGAAGTCCCAAAACTACTGTTTTAAAAGTACAGTTTTATGACATGTTAAAGGAATTACATGAGCCCGGTGGCACAGTGGTTAAATGCCTGTACCGCAGGTAAAACTGTGTTCACGACCTGGGGTTCAATCCTAGGTAGGTGGCTCATGGTTGACTCAGCCTTCCATCCTTCTGAGGTCGGTAAAATGAGTCCCCAGCTTGCTGGGGGCGGGGGCAATGTGTAGCCTGCATACTGTGATTAAAACTGTAAACCGCCCAGAGACGACTTGAAGTGGTATGAGGCGGTATATAAGCAGAACACTTTTGCTTTGCTAATGTGTGCATTCTAAATTGCCTTTTCCATTTAAGTGCCAAAGCAGATGCAGTGGGAACAGCAAGCCTGGCTTTGCACAGCTTACATTTAAAGCATTTAGATATCTGCTTTCAGCAATAATGGCCACATGCTCAAAAATCTGGGTACAGAAATAAGTGTTTCTGAAAAATAATCACCTCACTAGACTTCCATTTGTCCATTTTCACTTCTATTGTACAGTACTATGTTGCCTTCTAACCTCATAAAACTTTGCACTTTTGAAAGTGGCTACTGTAGTTTGGTACACATGAAAGGGTGACAATCTTACTATAACCCAAATCTAATTTCCAATTAATCAATAAAATAGTATTTAAGAAAGCCCAGATTGACAGCAAGTACTCAAAAGAGCAAGTTGAAGAGACTGCAAAAATAGAAGTACTGTAGTTGTACATTGTTTGGCCAGCTTTCAATCTGAAACGGACAGCTCACTACATGAAAAGACAAACAACACTAATGACTTAGTTTGATTTCTTCCGAGAATGTTTTGTCCCACCCTTACTCTTCTGCTCCATATAGAAAGGCCTGGAAAAACAAAGATCACATCAAATGTGTACACTTGCAATGCAGAGCTGAAGAATAATGAATGAAATGAAATGCTGAACCCCCACCCTCAATCCCTATGCAATAGCTTGATAATCAGACCAGTGCAATCAGGTCAGTTTGCCTTGGTTAGCGTTGGCTTCAGCTTGTCATCATATTCTTTTTTCCTATTATTATCTGGACAAACAAGCAAGCAAACAAAAGGAACAAAACTGCTTTACTGCCAAGTTACCTACATAGATATGTTATTAGTGGCCCATAAAGGTATCACCTATAGCGTAGTCATACACAGATAAGTTTATTTTATTTTGTTTGTCTGTTTTGAATATTTTTACCCCGCCTTTCTTCTTGGAACAGACTGAAGATACAGAGAAATACATAGGAAAAGAATGAAAAAATTGTAAGGACTTGAAGATGAGAGCACAGAGGTCAAGTCACAACTCCATTGATAACACGATTCAATATTAATCTTTAAGCACATAGAAGAACAGGGAATTTGAAGAATTCTGTTTACATCCACCAATGGGAGGTAAACAGAATTGGATCTACGGTATTTTCTCCTCTGTTGTCCCATTACTGTGTATACCACTGAGGGCCCTGTGCTTCAAATCTGCTCTAGAGGACAGTCTGGAGAAATGTTATGCCAGTGTTTTACGGGGGAGAACAGAAGAGGAAAGGAACGAGGTTTTCCCCACTGAAAAAACAGTGTGTGAATGGCACTAGACTTTTTCAAGTTTTTCAGAAGAAGAACCTTGAAAAAAGTATGGAAACTTTAAAGGAAACTTGTATGCAAACTTTAAAGAAAACCATTCCCTATTTTACAAATCATAAGAATAGGAATCTGTAGTGCTAAAAGTTTAAAAAAAAAAACCTAGCAAAATTGGGGGGGGGGGGTCTCTGCCATAATGTTAAAACTGCATTAACTTTATGCAGTTCTGTAAAATCCCATATCCTAGTAGACAAACAGTGAAACAAACACAGCCAATACAATTTATAATGAGTCCCACAAGCACTTTCCATTCTGCCTGCAAGGTTGTGTGTACTATATTTACAAGGTACGCACTGAATGGAAGGGCTTATGCATAAGAGTCAGCATTCCTGAATGGATATAATAAACTGTACATATTTTAATGCTAATATTATTATGACCATATGTCTGCCATGGTAGATATGTAAGACTGAAATGCAGTAACAAAACATGTAATATTTACAATCAAAACAAAGCAACTTGGATTACAACTTAAATGAAACTAATTCAGGCTTTAAAACAAATTAACCCCAAGCCGAAGACATTTCCCTCATTATTTCAGACAATTTCCCTACATTGCAAAGTATAGGTTAACCCTCCCCCTTCCCCCCGTAACTCACATTTTACTGCCTAACAGTATCCACGTTCATCAAGTCTCAGTAGAATACAGGTGATCTCTTCCAAAACTGCAGACAGTTCACCTTTCTTCATCAGATTCCATATTATTTTTCAGAAACTCCTTTGGTCTGCTTTCACGTAAAGCAGGGTTGTTGTGGAATAGGTGGGTAATATAGAAGGACAACCATGTGTTTGGCTTGAAATAAATAAATGAGATTTCAGGAGCTGTTACAGGAAGCAAAATCACATGAAGACGTAAATGGAGCTATGGTGATAATTCTGCATTATCAATTCTGAAACGGGGCTATTTCACCACTGTGAAAATGTTGTAAAGCTAATTACATAAAAAGGTTTTGCTTTTCAGAAACAAGGGAAATGGGCAATTAGACAATATTCCGCCTTGCAGTCAGCTAAACATGTACTCAGAGAGCCAACCGTGGCTATATTACGTAATATTTATTTTCAGTGCCATTCCAGCTACTCTCATATTAGTTGAATATTTTCCCGCCATTTAAAAACACCCTTTCATTGTAGACAGATGGTTTGATGCATACTGATAATTAGGCTGGACGCTATAGGGAAAAAAATAGCACAATCAACTTTCAAAAAGACTTGATGGTTAGTCTGTTGCTATTTGTGCCTCTGGTTCTCAATGTATTACAGGGGATAGGTGACACAAGTCATACGGCAGTGGTGGCCAAACTTCAGCCCTCCAGATGTTTTGGACCACAACTCCCACAGTCCTTTGTCATTGGCAATACAGGATTGGAATTCTGGGAGTTGTGGTCGAAAACATCTGGAGGGCCAAAGTTTGGCCACTACTGTCATATGGCCTTTCCTTCTACTCCACATGCAGTGAGTTGCCTGACCTTTGCTTATAATGCACAGACTAAATTGCATATTGTTAGTACTGTATTGACTTAGACAATCAACACAATTTTAAAAAATTTATGCATAGTAAATCACCCAACACATTTGCCTTACTTGGTAATCAGCCTTTGAACATAACCATGTGGCTATCTTGACTAATAACTCCTAAAATAACTAGTAGTGAGTAGCTAATCCACTAATAGTAATGAGCAGTAATGACATTAAGCGTTTCCTCCAATGATTCTGCACACCAAACTCTTGTTGATGGCCTAACGCTGACCTTGCCTTTGTGAAGAAAGAACTCTCACACACACATAACTTGGAGAAAACAGGCCACAACTATATTAACCAATTACAGTACAGCTAATATGGTCAGGAACTGGGTTGGATCCCGACATTGATGAACCCAACTGTTCCTCGATGTAACCTGTCTCCTTCAGAGACTCCCAAGGGGGGGGGGACTTCCAGGCACCATGCAGATGTAAGCCACTACATGACCCCACTGTCCCCCTCCTGGGGATGGTGGTGGAAGCAAAAGCTATACCCCCTGGATGGGCAAAGCACAACCCCCACCCAACAGCCACCAGTTTCAGTTCCACCCAGGCTTGCAGGATCCCCGCCTGCCAACCACAGGATCCATCCCAACGCCTTCTAACAAGTTGTGACACTATGTAAACAACCACAAAACCATTACAGGGTCAGGCCAGCCATCTTCAGCGAGACGGGGCAGCCAGCCCCAGCTCACCCTTAAAATGTTGTGCCAGCGGACTGCTTTGACGACCACACCATGCCAAATCCATCCGCTGGCTGATGTCCTACCTCCTTGGCCGCTGCTTGGACAATCACAGCATTCCAGCCCATCCGGAGAATTGGCTTTCTCTTCTGACGGCGCTCCACGTGCCGGGCACCATATCTAGATCGCCCACTTCGCTAGCAATGCACCGGCATTAATGTGGGACCCTGGTAAGTCAGGGTCCCATCCTTATGCTATACAGTACAGTCCTATACAGTTGTACCTCTTAAAACAAATGTAATTCATTCTACGGGTCAAATTGTTTTAACAAAAATGTGTCTATGAAACACAGTTTCCCATAGGAATGCACGGAAAATGGATTAATCCATTCCAGAGGTTATTGGTTGCTTCGTTTTACAAAAATTTTGTCATACAAAACGTGGTTTCCCATAGGAATGCATTGGGGATAGATTAATCCATTCTGGAGTCTAGAATTAACAAAAACATAATTGGGGAGGAGGTTTCCTGGCTACATGCAGAACAGTTTTTTGTCTTGCGAAGCATCCCATAGGGAATTTTTTGTCATGTGAAGCATGCCTATTCCCAGAAACCTTTTTCTTCCGACAATTTTTTTGTCTTACGAGGCATTTGTCTTAAAAGGTACCACTGTACATACTGGGCAATATGCCACTTTTAATTTAATGGAAACTACTGTATTTTGTTAGACATGCATAGCCTTGTGTTGTAAACCATTTATTAAAACCAAAACATAGTTCACAAAAGAAACCCATTACAATTACCTCTCTTAATAGATTACTAACAGAGCATGGCACAATTTTAATAGCATAAATTTTGTAGCTTTCAAATATGAAAGAAAGTGCAACAGAAGGTAAGTTTTAATCTACATGGACTTTTCTCCCGATTAAATATTAAAGATTTTTTTTTTACCCCAAAGTGAGAGAGGCAGAGAGCTCAAATGTCTAATTGTTTTTCTGCAGCACAAAGCCTGGAAGAGGAAGAAGGAATAAAATTGTCTAAGGGGGAAGTGTTTTTTTTTAAATCAGTTATTGAGTTTTTACTATTGCAAATGATTGTTTCATCAAATTATAATTTCGTTTACTGATCTGACCTCAGCATGTCAGCAGAACATATTTTCAAACCAGCAGTGTTACAATAACTTCCCGTGAGAAAGAGACTGGGTTTAAGACCTGTTCCTAGGTGTTTCCCTTGCATCGTTGGCACCTGTTTCCTGCACATCTGGAGCAAACAAAAATAAAATAGAATTCAATTTTTCCCAAAGATGTTGAAGGTATCCTCTGAATCTGGTCTACATTTTAATTGAAAATGTACTTCTCTGTTCTCTGTCTCAAAATAAAAACCGGGTTCTTATTTGTTTCTATTCTGCCAAAGAAAGAGACAAGGAGCTGCACTTTAAAATCTTTCAGACCTGTAACAGATTTTAAAGGATAACAGGATGTGAACAGCTTTTAAAAGAAGTACACATTAAAGAGCTTGCTGCTCAGAACACTCTTTGGCCTTTTATTTAAATGGCCTAATAAGTACCAAGTAAATGGGAAGCTTTGTCGGACGTTTGCAAGTTGCATCATCCCTGCCAAAGCATTGTGCCTATTCAGAAGATGGGTGCTATTTTGAATATTAAGATCCTCTTCACAGTGCGAGGAAAACACCAAGACAACTATTCCAGTAAACCAGTATTGGGATCATGTGATGAACAGTAATTACTGTAACACTGTTATGGGAAGCTCATCCTTGTGCCACAAAAGGAGTGTCCTTCCAGCTCTTTCTGCAATGAGCAAGCTGAAACAAAAGATTCGGGCTCACAACCAGTATTCCTCCTTATACGATAACCACATCACTAACTCAAGACATTTTGCTGCCTGAGCTCAAAGATGTTACTGGGCATGCCAACATAATCTTTTATAAAAACGAGCGATAGGCTAGTGTGCTCCCCCATATCTAAGCAAGGTGTTTGCCCCGTGGCTCCTGCTGCTTCTCTTCACTTTCCCTTGTGTATTTTCCTGCAGGACATATGACAATATGTCCCTTCTCAGTGCTTCCTGTCATATACTAGTCATATACTGTAGAGTGTTTGGAGTCTTTTTGCCTCCATGCTGGGCCACACATGAAGAAGGCACAGAAGAGGCTATGAAGAAGGCACAGAAGAGGCTGTATTTCCTGAGAATGCTCAGGAAGATGAACTTATCTCAGCATCTACTTCTGTCTTACTATCACAGCACCATTGAGAGTGTCCTAACTTATGGTATGCTATCATGGTATGGGAGCAGCTCTGTAGCGGACA
Organism: Phrynocephalus versicolor; assembly: GCA_023846285.1. Classification (NCBI taxonomy): domain Eukaryota; kingdom Metazoa; phylum Chordata; class Lepidosauria; order Squamata; family Agamidae; genus Phrynocephalus; species Phrynocephalus versicolor. The sequence goes on from JAHTLZ010003542.1 coordinate 79,235,460, forward strand.
AAAAAAGCTCTACAGAGAATAATTAAAATTGCCCAGAATGTTACTGGGCTCCAGCTACCAACCCTGGATGACATCTTCACATCTCGCTGTTTGAGGAAGTCACACAACATTCTGAGGGACTCTACTCATCCTGCTCACAATTTCTTTGAACTGTTGCCTTCTGGCAGAAGATATAGAACAATTAAAACTCGGACCACACGTCTTCTGAACAGTTTTTATCCCAGAGCTATAATTGCACTTAATAATGAACTCAAGAACCACCAGTAGTGAGCACTTGGACAGGATTACCTAGCCTGTTGTGCAGATGTTTGTGTTTTTAAGGGGGAGGGGTTGGTGGGTGGGGGAATGTTTAGGGATTTTTATGTGTGTGTGTTGAAGGGTTTTTTATTTTTATTTTTTTAATGTGTGTGAGAGTGTTTGGAGATTTGTGTGTGTGCGTGTTGAATCTGGTCTCTGGGTGTCTGAATTTCGTTGTATGTGTATACTGTGTATATACACACAATGACAATAAATTATTATTATTATTATTAAGCACACAGGGGCCACATGTGTAAGCAACAAAGATGAGGCCTGGAAAAAAACAACACTGCAACTTTTTATGTTCTTCCTCATTGATAACTTCTTCCTTGAACTACGTAGAGTACAGTACTTGGGTTGCCTGAAGGAAGCCCACATGGGTTCCATGACTTCTTGTGGCTTAGCCATACTGCTTACAAATTAAAATTGTGTCTAGGGATGAGCACGGAATGGAAAAATAAAGTTTCGTTTCATTTCATTTCGTGCTCACCCTTTTTGTTTAGTTTTGTTTCTTACAATTTTTTTTTTAAATTCATACAAAATCCTAGCTGCACCAGATCTGGTGCCCAGGGGCCATTTTTAAAGGGCTCCTGCCGACCTGTCAATGGCTGGACCCCTTTAAACCTGGTCCAGTCAGTACCAGAGGGTCCCCCTGGTGATGACTGGGCCAGGTTTAAATGGGTCCGTCCATTCACAGTTCGGCAGGAGCCGTCTAAAACGATGGAACGAAACGGTTCATTTCAATGCAAAGACGACCGTTTCGTTTTGTCTGTAACGAAATGCTCCTTCCTCATTTTGTTTTGTTTTGTTACATAATGAAACAATGAAACAGCATTTTGTTTTTTGTTTCCTGTCCATCCCAGCTTTCCATCGATAGTTTCCCTTTATCTCTGTTGTAAATAATATGTAGAAGCATACAGTAGACATGCAATATTGAGAGCTCCCTTTACAGACAAAATTCTTTGATGGAGAACACAGATTTTCACTGGCACAAATAACAAGTGGAAGAGTCCAATCTTCAGAAATGTTATTTTAATTGGATTTGGGTACCATGATTGTATTATTTCAAAACTACAAGGCACAGTCAATCAACACTAAAAACATTGACTGATGTTATATAAGAGATACAGTGATGCCTTGTATAAAGGAATTAATTCATTCCAATGGAAATTCTGTTAAGCAAATTTTCCTTTATAAAATTTTTCCATAGGAATGCATTGAAAACAAAGTAATCCCTAATCGTGACCATTTTTATGTTGTACGGATTTGCCCCATAGGCGATTCTGTTAAGTAAATTTCCCCTATCTCCGGATTTTTTTATGTTTTACAGATTTTATGTTATACAAACCGTTTGTTATACGAAGGTCCACTGTACAAGTTTTAACCAAAAACCTAAGTATATATTAAATATTGGGGAAGTTTATATGGCCCAATAAGGGCCATTTTTGTAGCTGTTATTTCTGAGATCTGCAAGTGCTTGTAAGATTGTGTGAAATTGAATAACATTCTTCCCTAAGCCCCAATGACTTTGTTGTTATTGCTGTTGTTGTTGTTGTTGTTGTTGTTGCTATTGTTGTTGTTGTTGCTGCTGCTGTGTCATTGTGTTGTTGTTGTCATCGTCGTCATCATCGCTCTTTATTGCCATTACTGGAGTATTGCATACAGTTCTGGTCACCACATCTCAAAAAAGTGGAACTGGAAAAGGTGCTTAAAAGAGCAACTAAAATGATTACTGGGCTGGGGCACCTCCCTTATGAAGAAAGGCTAAAACATTTGGGCCTCTTTAGTCTGGAAAAAAGGCGCCTGAGGGGGGATATGATTGAAACATACAAAGTAATGCAGGGCATGAGTCAAGTGGATAGAGGGAATCTCTTCTCCCTCTCAAAAAATAACAGAACTAGGGGACATACACTCAAATTGAGGGCTGGGAGAGTAAGAACAGACAAAAGAAAATATTTTTTCACCCAGCGTGTTATTAGTCTGTGGAACTCCCTGCCACAGGATGTGGTGATGGCATCTGGCCTGGATGCCTTCAAAAGGGGATTGGACAGATTCCTGGAGGAAAAATCGATCACAGGTTACAAACCATGATAGTGACGTGTAATCTCCAGGCTTAAAACCAGGGTACTTCAAGGACCAGAAGCAGGGGAGTGGTATGAAGAGACAGACATCTAGTCTGGTGCACTCCCAAACACATCTGGTGGGGCCACTGTGAGATACAGGAAGCTGGACTAGATGGGCCTTTGACCTGATCCAGCATGGCTCTTATATTATTTATTTTATTTTATTTTTTTATTTTGTATTATTTTATTTTACTGTATTTATTTTTATTTTTACCCGGCCTTTCTCCTTGGAAAATGTTATGTTCTTATGATGGTTTACATTTATTTATTGCACTTATTGCATCCCAGTTCACTTCCTTTTGCAGAAAGATCAGGCATCCCTCTCATTGTCAAGTGATGAAATCAATTCACACGCGAAATAAGCAGTGAACACGTGAATAAGCATAACGTGTGTGGCCCGTGCATTGATCCTACTCCTGCTGGCAGGAGCAGGCGGAGACCCTCTCTGATGAGAGAAAATCTGCTTTATAGGACAGCATTCATGGGGGGGGGAGAGAAAAAAGAGCAACGGAAACCAGTGACGGCTCCCACGCTTTGCAGAGAATTAGGCGATTTTGACTGAAAGGGAGGGAAAGACTGTCTGTGAAGATTCTCAGTCATCCAGGGGAGTTTATTTGGAAGTTGCGTCATGGCAACTGGGCATCTTTTTCTTGACAGATTGAAACGCTTCGCTGCTCACCCAAACAGCTTCGTCCGTTTCTTCGAAGCTGTTTGGATGAGCAGCGAAACGTTTCAGTCTCTCAAGAAAAAAAGACACCCAGTTGCCATGACTCCACTGGGCGGGAAAGACGGCCGGCGGCGCGCGCTCCCTCACGCTCATTTCTACCCCCCACCTCCCGCGCTACTTCCTCTAAGTCTCGCGAGAAGTCCCATATCCTCTCTTTTCCCCCCGTCCCCTCCCCGCCGGCCCTCGCTGAGGTCCCGCCGGAAGTCACAACAGCGGCTGCCATAGCAACCGCGCTGGGCGCGCCTCGCCTCCCTCCTCCTCCTCCTCCTCTGACGTCCTTCCTCCACCGCCCTCCTGGCTGGCTTCCCTTCCAAAGCTGCTCAAGCAAGCAAGCGAGCGCGGGAGCGGCCTCCAGGGGCGCCTGAAGGCGGGACTTCCGGGCCGGGCGGACGCCTCCTTTTTGTCGGACGTGACGACAGAGTGTCAACATGCAAGATGGCGGCCCATCACCACCGACAGAACACGGCGGGGCGGCGGAAAGTGCAGGTGGGGCGGAGGGGGCGGAAAAGGGGGCGGAGGAGGGGGAGCCGGGGGGTCCCGGCGAGGCCCGTCCGTCCGGAGAGGGTGGGGTGGGGGTGGCCGTGCTCGTGAGGGGTTGGGGGTGTGGGGTGGGGCAGGGTGCTGTCACGAGGGAGGCGGGTTGGCGGGAAGAGCCATGGGCGAAGGGCGGGGGTAGCCTCGGCTGAGGGAGAGAGAGCCTGAGGGGGGGGTCGGCAAATGTCTCCCCCCCCCAGCAAACCCCGGTCGCCCGCCTCGCCCCCTCCTTCCCCGGCTGGCGGTGGCTGGGCTCCCCTCATTCTGGCCCCTCGCTCGCTCTCTTTCTGTGTCCCTGGAACGGAAGAAGGACGGGGAAAGGCGGGGCGGCGCCCTTTAGGGCAATGGTGTCTGTCCAAACTTCGGCCCTCCAGATGTTTTGGACCACAACCCCCGCCGCCCTTTCTCACTGGCCATACCAGGCTCGGAATACAGTGGACCCTTGTATAACAAACAGCTTGTATAACATAAAATCTGTACAACATAAAAATTCCAGAGATCGGGGAAATTTGCTTAACATAATTGCCTATGGGGAGAATCCGTACAACATAAAAATGGGATTACTCCATTTTCAATGCATTTCTATGGGAAATTTGTATAAACAATTATTTGCTTAACATAATTTCATTTGGAACGAATTAATTCCTTTATACAAGGTACCACTGTACTGGGCGTTGTGGTCCAAAACATCTGGAGGGCCGAAGTTTGGACACCCCCCTGCTTAGGGGAAAAAGTTCGAGGCTCGGCCGACGGTAGCGGCCTCGAGACGTTGGCGGTTACTTTGAAAGGGATGGCTGGCCGGCCTGGGAGTCACCCACCTCAGGCTGTCGCCCCCGACGAAGGCGGCCGGGAAATACTTCTTACTCCCCCCTTCCCCAAATGAACATAAGCCGAACCTGCTTCCAGGTTGTAGGAAACAATGTTGTTCTCTGAGGGGGTTCAAATTTGTAGGTAATGTATCATCCGCCCATGGAGGCATCTTTTGCGCATTTAGTTGGACTTTTTAGCAGCAAATTTCTGAAGTAACGCAGAGATGAACAAGTGTCCGGAGAATGGAACTGAAAATGCCAAGTATAATTTTTTTTTTGGGGGGGGGGGAGGAATTAATGAACAGGAACAGGATTGATGAAATAAACAAAGGCAGCACAAGATACTGACCAGTGAGGTGGAGGGCCAGGCTAGGAAAGGCCAGGCTCAAGTTCCAAGGCTGAAATCCTGTTTAAAAAGCTGCAAATAGAGGAGACTCGGTGAATGAATGGAACGTATAGGGAAGTTGACACCAGATCTCTCTCTCACACACTCACACTCATTCTCACTCACTCACTCACTGGAGGAAAAGTGGTATGTGAGTGGCATAAGCAGAAGGAATACAAAGACCACAATGAAGGAAGATCTTATGTGAGAGAACATTGCAGTCCGTAGGCTAAATCCAGTGTGATGTGCTTCTGAGTTATGGAAACCCTATGAAATACAGTAGCAACTTCCAAAAGGCCCTGTCGTTAACCAGCAAATGCCCACACAGTCGTTCATCTCTTTTCTTTCTGTGGCTTCCCTTATTGAGTCAAGCAATCTCATATTAAATCTTTCGCATTTCCTGCTGCTTTCGACTTGTTTTAGCATTGCTGTTTTTCCTCACTTCTCGTGATATGCGCGTGGTGCAATGCCCTTAGTATGGTCATTTTACTTGTTAATAAGAGGTGTGATTAAATGAAGAACCCACATACAGTATATGTCAATTTTATTCATGAAGCTCTTCTACAGTAGCACATTTCCCCACTGTCATCTTTCTCTGTTGCTAAACTTTCACATCTGTGCATAGTAATAGGAAATACCATAGGATACCATAATTCTTCCATATTCTCTCCCAGCAGTGCAAATTATGTAGAGTGTAGGTTATACATCAAGATACTCAAATGGTGTGGGACATCTATTTCTTTTAAATCTATTTATAATTTTTATGATGCATGCTGTTGAAGGCTTTGCTGTTATCTAAAGCACAGACTGATCCCCCGTCCCCTGAAATTCTTGCTTTACTTCACTAGAGAACATACATTTTAGTGTGATTGCTAAGGCTACATCTTTCTCTGAATACATTGAAATGTGTGACATTTTCATCTCGTATATAGTAAAAAGTCCTTGTTGTAGAATCTTGAGAATTGCTTTACTTAAATAGGAAATTTATGCAGTGGGTTTTGTAGTTAACTGTAATCTCTGGTGTCTCTTTTCTTTGAGATTGGAATGCATGTTGCATTCCAATGATGTTTGTTTGGAATGAATGGAGATTGGAATGCATGTTGGATTCCAGTGGTGTCTCTGGTGTCCCTATTCTTTGAGATTGGAATGCATGTTGGATTCTTGTTTTTTTTATCATGCTTATGAAGATTTTTGTAGAGTTTTTGTACCTTGGAATCAGTCTTTTATGCCTTTGGCTGCTGGTGATTTATTTCTTCCTTGTATTTTGATTGTAGCATCCTCTTTGCTTTCTAGAATTGCTGGAGATGGGATTTTCCCATAAAAATATCTGTCATCCTTGATCTCTTCCAAATACTTCCTCAGTACATTGTTTCCTCTTGCTTATTTTATCCTGATCAGAAAATATATCCTGCTGCTGGTCTGTCTCCTGTTATTATTGCTTCTCAGCAATCTAATGGGTTAAAGGGTTTGAAGAGGATAGATTAATCGTAGTCTATTTTCACAGTATTGATTTATCTGCCTTGGGGATCCCTGCCTCACTCTCCTGATGGTGTTGCACACATTTTCCTTAGCACATTCATCTTCCCCACCCACCCCATTTTAAGTTCTAAATTTGAGTGGGGGTAAACCCAGAGTTATTTGTGTCAATTATACACATTAAAATCAATTGGACTTCAGTTAGGTGTGGCTGAATTCCAGTTCATTTCAGTGGGTCTGCTCTAGGTAGGGCTAATATTGCATTTTGCTACAACAAATTCCTGTCTTGGATTTTATTGCTGAAACCATTTCAGTTTTTTATATGGGAAAGGTTTCAGTCAGCCAGTAATAATCCTGCATATGATTCATTAAGAGCTACATCTACATGTTTGGCCTGTGCCGATTTGTACTATACAGCACTAGTATAGTCTGCTTTGGAGTAACACAGGGACAGAACTTTTGTTCCTATTTGTGGGGTGTGCCTCCTAGTCTATATCACATGGTCCCAGAAACCTTAGTTCAGTAGTGTCCAGACTTTGGTCCTCCAGATGTTTTGGACCACAACTCGCACAATGTGTGGCCCTCCACAGGTTGTTGAACTACAACTCTCATAATCCTTAGCCAGTGTGACCAATGGTGAGGAATGACTGGAGATGAAGCCTAACATCAGGGGTGGGGGCTGGGTCTCACATTCACCTCACCCCCATCCCGGTGTAAAGGAAGGCCACCAATCATCACACAGTGAATGCTCCCCTACAGCACACATTTTCTTACTCCTTTTCAAATCTGGAAGGAATCTTGAGTTTGAGGGTTCTTTTCTGAGGGTGTTGACATTGTCAGTTATCTTGAGAGAACTCTTTTATTGTCTCTGTCTCTGATCGTGCTTTTACTAGCATAAAAAGGTCAAAAAGCCAACATGCCCTTGAAAAAGTCAATGGTTTTCTTATTCCTTGCTGCAAATGGATTCATGAATGTTGTTTTAATGGAATGTCTGACTTCAAAACCGTTTCAGAGGTTGTAGGTTGAGTGTGCATTTTTTAAAACAAATATTTCCCATTGTTTTAAATAGCTCTATATATGTAAAGCCATATGAGTCAAAATGATTTTGATTTTTAAATGTTGCATTTATTATTCATTACTTTTCTTCTAGAATCCTAGCATTACTGCAGTTACATTCTTCAGAATGTTACTGTTGTTTAGAAAGAAGTTGTTGTGTGTCCCACTTAGTTCTAAATAACAACCATGCATATTTTAGTATGGAAAATGAGGACATACAGATTGCAAAACCTAACCAGCCATATTGCTGACAGGTTATATGTGTGGTTACCATCTGCTTTTAACAGCATACAGTGGTACCTTGTATAAAGCAATTAATTCATTCCAAATGAAATTATGTTAAGCAAATTTTCCTTTATACAAATTTCCCATAGGAATGCATTGGAAACAGAATCATCCCTAATCGTGACCATTTTTATGTTGTACAGATTCGCCCCATAGGTGATTCTATTACACAGATTTCCCCTATCTCCGGAATTTTTTATGTTGTACAGATTTTATGTTATACAAACTGTTTGTTATACAAGGGTCCACTGTATTTGGAAGCCTGACTTATTGCTAGATAATCTACTTTTGCTCCACAAATTTCTAAGTAGCGTGATTTTTTTGGGGGGGACACAAATGGTTAATATAAATGCTAAAATAATTGCCTTTGCGTAAAGAACATTTACATGAGGCCAATGAAAGGTCCATTTCCTATTGTACTTGCCATTTCAGGGATGGATTAGAACCAAAATATTTGACTCATGCTTAGAGCATTGAAACTGCTCATAAGATGTGACTGAGGAGCTCAACCATTTGTAGTCCAGCTTTTCTTATAGGAGGAAAAAGCATCCTTGAAATGGCTTGTGCTTCTTCCTTACTTTAAAAGCAAAAAAGTGCACTGCTTATGTACTGCCCCATAGCGCTTCAAGAACTCTCTGTGCGGTTTACAGTTTTAATTATGCAAGGCTACGCATTGCCCCCCCCCAATGACATAATTTACTTGAGCCATCAGATGGATTCTGTGTATCCTCTGGCGTTGTGTGGAAAGCCAGACCATAGACTGAGTCTAGATTCTGCTTCACTTTGTGAGTTTCCCATCCCTTCATTTCTTCTTCTACTACTTTAGTCTCCTCTATTTTAACAAAAACCACAGTAACAACACCTTACTTATTCTCTGACCTGTCTCACTTTGAGCTGCTCTCCTATCTCACGTTGTCCTCTTCACCACCAGAAAGCAATGTTGGATTCAGTGAAGCCCTTGAGGCAGTTGTGAGATGCCATGTAGGTCTACCAGCGGTTCCCCAGATGAAGAAGGACTAGATACGTTGTTCTTATCAAAATCCATTAAATTTTTATTTAACCGTCGGTATAAGGCAACAAAACAGGGGGTTCCAAACTTGGATTAACAGGGGGATGACATACTGGGCATACTGAACAGTCTTTGAGATACGGATTATTCACGCTTATTTGCGGTGTACTGCACGGGGGCATAGAGCTGGACCTGTACACTGGGGTCCACAGCTTAGAAACTTGCTCGTCGCTGGCACACTCCATCCCCACCCAGGGATCCATCCAGGAGGGTTAGAAACAGCTCCTCTAACCCGGGACTCGCGTGTCCCTGTAGACGATCCAGGGTTAATTACGGAGAAACCAGGCAGAGTCGGCAAGGGTAACCCCACATAACTGGGTGGAGTCGGCAGTGGCAGTCCCACGTCCACCTTCCTCTCTATCCCTTGCGCCGTTTGAGTTGCCTTTTCAGTTAATATCATTACTTTCCTCCCGGTCTGGGTTGTGTGGTCACAATATCCCTTTTCAACTTATTCTCCACACTCTCTTCCACTATCTTTTGTCCTGTGTCCTTCTGCTTATCACCTTCCCTTATCTTTTGTCTCACATCTTTCTGACTGTCTATCCTTTTCTCTTTTCCTGTTTCAAAGAACAACTTTCCCGGCTCTTCTTCTTGTCTCTTATCTTCATCCCCACTTCTATCACCAGACACGCCCACTTCCAAGCTCTCTCTCTCACAGCAGTTCACAGGAAGAAAAAGCACTCCGTCACCACAGAGGGGAGCTGAGGTGCCCCAGCAATTGGGTGGAAGAAAGTCAATATTAATAGGGTGGAAGAGGGCAGGCAAGAGAACCAGGAAGCCTACTGGCCAGAGAGCCAGGGGGACTTAATGTTTATTATATTTCTCTCTTCGCTTTCAAGGAAAGCTTGTTAGTTCCGATTTTGACCATCACTGGAACGTTCTCTGCGAAGGAGATAATGTTGCCGTCAGGGATACATGGATTGAAATTTCACATGCTGATTTGACATAAATACCCGTTACTTTGCTGGCACTTTCTAGTGATGTACATTCTGCCTGTGGACAGTCGCGTTGAGGTGAAATACTGTGTGCTTTCTGGCTGAGCATCACTGCAACTGTCCCAGGTTGGAACTGGAGCTCACAAGATTTGGCCCTGAGCATCCTCCTTAGAGCTTCAGCTTGGTTTCATTATATACCATAGGTAGAACAGAAGACAAAAGGTATTTCAGGGCATGTGCTATCCACGGATCTTGTTTTGAAATTACATTGGAACTCTTTTTTATTTTTATTGTTTGTTTGTTTGTTTTTGCTGCCTCACACCACAAGCGGCAGGGACCACAGAACAGGCAGGAGAGAGGGGTACATGGGGTCCACATTTTGCCAGCCTGATTATCCCAGAAGCCTTCCCTTTATTTAAACAGCGGAGGACCAGAATCTACAGTCAGCTGACACATGTTAAGGCTTTTAAAGCTGCACACAGTTGTTGCTTTTTCACTTTTGCCAACAATAAAAATTATGTGATTAGTTTGTGTAGATCTCCTGCTGTTACTATATTGCACAAAACTCAGGACACCAGTAACTTATCTCATAATTCTTTTTGTGATGTGTATTTGGTGCATGAGATGATTCGTGATATCTTTCAAAGCATGGAAAGTCTTGTGAAACTGGCTGGAGTGCAATGTATCCTTAATGCTTTAATTGGATTGATGTCAATATGTTTTAGGTCTCCTATGTAATTAGAGATGAGGTGGAGAAGTACAATCGGAATGGAGTAAATGCACTGCAACTGGACCCAGCATTAAACAGACTTTTTACGGCAGGACGAGACTCCATCATCAGAATATGGAGTGTCAACCAACACAAGGTAAATCCAACATTGACATTGGCTGTACAAGGTGTGCTTAGAGAGAATTTTAGAAGTGGACAAAGTAACCATTGAAGTTCTTTTTTTAAAAAAAAAAAGCCATTGAAGAGTGCCATTTCCTTTTGGCTGTAGCTGAGAATATTAGCATTTTCTGGGACTGAGCTTGTATGCTTTTGAAATGGAGTAGGAACAGCAGAAGGAACTGCAGCTGAACTCAGAGGCTAGCTGACAGTACTGTAAATATGCCGATTCCTAGAAGAGGACTTTCAGATAAGCAGATTCACCTGGTTTCCCCCAAAATTAGTGAATTGCTTTCTACAGTACTTGCTAGCTGGAATCTTTATGAGATTGTACTCTGGGGTAAGGGGAAATGGGTCATTTGGAGCAATAAATTGCAGCTGATTATCAAGGTGCCGATCACGTGACTGATACATCTCCGACAGTGGGAGTAACCTCCGATTGGTACTTTTAATTACTGCAATTGGCCACCATGACGTCTACAATTTTACTTATTCCAAAATAATATCCCAGAAGGATGCTGTCTACGGTAATATCCGCTTAGGATTGGTTCCAGGCCTTCCCATGGATAACAAAAACCGTGGATAAGAGATAATGCCAAAACCCCCAAAACTGATGTTTTCTGACAGTAGCTTGCTTTACAGCTGCTGTTTGTGACAGTAGCTTGCTTTGCAGCTGCTGAATTATTTATTTGATTTTTTTTCCTCTGCCAACTGTGTATAACCAAACCAGTGGTTAATGAATCAGTGGATATGGGGGTCCTACTGTGTAATGAAGAGCCTTCGTTTCTGAATCTATGTGAGGCTCATAGGCTCCATTGGTTCTTGAAAGTAATTGCTCTGAAAAGTGAAGTTGCCTGAAGTCTCAAACTTAAGTGATTTCCTGGGAATTAGGAGCAAAAACTCACAATATTCCTTTAATTCCAGCAAGACCCTTACATAGCATCTATGGAACATCATACAGATTGGGTGAATGATATTGTGCTGTGTTGCAATGGCAAAACCTGTAAGTAACATTCTGAACAGTAAGGCTGATGACTTGAATCTTTTCCTTCCTCCTCGTTCTGCGATCTAGGGTGGCAGAGTATGAATGTTTAAAAACAGGTTCATCTAATAAATTGTGGTTTTGAAACAGCATTAAATCTTCAAATCAAAAAGTTCCATAGTTCGAACAGCTCTGAAACAAGAACATTTTAGAATTGCACATTTCTCAATATACCCCGATCTATATTTTTACAAAGCAAATCAAAGTGTTCTGCTTATATACCATCCCGTATTGCTTAGAGCGCTCTAAGTTAATTATGCAGGCTACACATTGCTCCCTCATCAAGCTGGGTACTCATTTTACCGACCTTGGGAGGATAGCAATATATAGTGTCTTCTGTATAGTCCTAAACAAGTCAGGGCACTGTCTCATTAGTTCAAGCAATAGCCATGTAAAGTTCATGAGCCAAACTAATTGGAAAATGAATAGTCCTGTTTTGTCATGAAATAACTTACAAATGACATTAAAATACAGCAAAATAAAATATGGAAACTGAAACCATTTTAAAATGGTGGTGTTGGCTAATGCTAGAAAAAAATTCAGGCATAAGATTAACACTGGCAGAAGTATCTGAAAAATCAAATGTGTTTCTTCTCTGGCATCAGAAATTATGACACAAAGTTGTATTTTAGGCTGTTCCATAAATAGTTGTAGAAGGTGGATTCACTTGTTCTTGTATAGTTTTTTTCTGGTGGAGTAAGATTTAATATGAAGTTGGCTACAGATGTAAAGGTGGAAATTTTGAAGCCATTGGTTGAAAAAACGGAGGAGAAAAACAGAAAAATGGGGGAGGGATTTTTCTCATCCCCCAAAAAAGTTTCCAGAAATTTTACATCTCTAAAGTTAGCTTGCAAGTAAAAACAGATTGCAAGTCATAATCTTTGAAGGATAAATAATCTTACTATGTTACTGGCCACAGAATCATAATCAGTTCTAACTTTTTCTTTATAGTGATATCAGCTTCCTCTGATACTACTGTTAAAGTATGGAATGCACATAAGGGATTTTGCATGTCAACATTAAGGACCCATAAGGTAACAGAACTATATTGCAATGGATATCACAATGAGTAACAGCTGCGGTTGTCAAATCAGAAGTGCTAATGCTAATGCCTTCTCTGTTTGGTCACATGTGTCTGCCTGTTTTATTTCAGGATTATGTGAAAGCCCTAGCATATGCAAAAGATAAAGAATTGGTAGCATCTGCAGGGTTGGACAGACAGATATTCCTCTGGGATGTAAATACGCTGACAGCACTGACTGCCTCAAATAACACTGTCACAAGTGAGTATCTAGGGAAGCAAAGCAAAAGCATTTATATCTAACATGGAAAGAATTTTTTCCACCCAGCCATCAATCTGCTAGCCTATTTTTGCTGCCCTAATCTGTGGAATACTTTACTGGAATGCTGACAGATAACAAAGGATCACTATTATGGAGCGATGGATTGGCCCTTTGAAAACAAAAAAGGAATATGGTGCCTCCTCCCAGGCAGTTAGAAAAAACCTGAACTGCCACTTAAAATAAGGCAAAGATAGTTCTTAAATTGACAAAAACAAGAAAAAAAGAGCTCAAATGTAGTGTTTGTGGACAAATAAAGTGATTACCATGAAGATCGGGTCACATATATTCCTTGTATTTGGACAGAAGCTGGGTATGATATGTTTCTTACAGAAACTCCATGTAAAGACCTTGAGGTAAGGCTGCCAGGGTGGTGGAGGAGCAGGAAGAAGTTGCTGATACAGGTCTTTGATCTATTGCGGTGATTGGCTATCACTGACTTGTATAGGAGAAAGACACACGCCAAACACAAATCCCTTGTTTGGGATCCCGGTGCAAAGCAAGAAAGAGCTATCTCGAGGCTGCCACATTATTTCTGCAACGTGGTAGACCGGGCCATTGTAAACGCTGTCCGTACACAGCAGGGCTGGATCCTTTCGTGGAGGTGTTACAGCAGTCTGTTGGTTGTATAGAGGAGTGCAACTCCCTGCCACAGGATGTGGTGATGGCATTTAGCCTGGATGCCTTCAAAGGGGGATTGGACAGATTCCTGGAGGAAAAGTCCATCACAGGTTACCAGCCATGATGGAGATGTGTCATCTCCAGGCTTAAAACCAGGGTACTTCAAGGGCCAGATGTAGGGGAGTGGTATCAGGAGACAGAGATCTAGTCTTGTGCGCTCCCAGGCACATTTGGTAGGGCCACTGTGAGATACAGGAAGCTGGACTAGATGGGCCTTTGGCCTGATCCAGCATGGCTCTTCTTATGTTCTTATGTTCTTATTTCAGATTGTAGCTAACAGACGTTTGTTTTCAACAGCTTCTTCCCTTAGTGGGAACAAAGATTCTATTTATAGTCTTGCCATGAACCAGATGGGAACAGTCATTGTATCAGGGTCCACTGAAAAGGTAAGGAAGATTACCTTGGACGAGCTTCCTGACCAAGCTTGCTCAAATGATTGCTGGTGGAGCAGATAAGCAGCGTCTAAAGACTTTCCTATTAAATTGAACTCGAAGTTGAGTCATGGCAACTGGACTACTTTCCTTAAGAGACTGAAACGTTTCACTGCTCATCCAAACAGCTTCATCAGTCTGAGGAAAGCTAGTTGTGAGTCCTCCATTTTATAGTTCACTTTGACCCTATGTCAGCCTGGTCTGATATAGGCCCATAAGATAAACAGTGGCCTGAATAGGCTTGTTAGGTGGACAGTAGTCTCAATAGGCCATTAGGTTGGCAAGTCTATGGCTAACAACATACTTTATGGGTGTTGGGAATAGAGATGGGCACGAATCAAAAAATGGTGTTTCGTTTGTCCTTTAGGGGGGTCTGTTTCGGTTTGTTTCCGTTTTTCGTGAATTTTTTTGCAAAAAATTCGTTTTCGTTCGTTTCGTTACCGTCTCGTTACCAGTTATTTCAATTTTTTGTGATTTTTTAAAGCATTTAATGCCATTCAATGTATTGCCATAACGAAAATGAAACGGACAACAAAATTTCTGGTGTTTCTGTTTGTTTTGTTTCATTTTGGAGGCAAAAGTCGTTTTTCATTTCGTTACGTAACGAAACAAAAAAACCGAAAACGAAAAATTGTTCATTTCGTGCCCATCTCTAGTTGGGAAGGTTAAAGGTGGGATTTTCACGCACCTTGGGCCATTGTCCACCTGAGGAGCTCATTGAGACTATTGACCACCTAATGGGCCTATTTCAGACCAGGGTGACATGAGGTCAAAGTGAACTATACAATAGAGGGCTCACAACAAGCTTTCCTCAGAGTGACAAAGCTATTTGGGTGAGCAGCGAAATGTTTCGATCTCTCAAGAAAAAGAAGTCCAGTTGCCATGGCTCAACTTCCAGATAAACTCACCTGGATGACTGAGAATCTTCACAGACTATTAAATTGACTTTCCTATTAAATAGGGATGGTCCTACTCTGCCCTGTCTCGCCCGCTGGCCTCGGCTCCTGAGTTTGGTCCCTTCACCTCCCTCTGCTCAGGAGTTTCCAACCCATAGTTAAGTAGTTCAGGAAATTAAGACGTTCTTATGGTCTTCCCCTCTTCTCGCTGCTTAGCCAACGGGCAAGAATCAGCTGGATACCAGGGGGAAGGTGGCCTGACTGCAGAGTTCCACTGTGAGGCCCGTCTTCCTCTTCTGTCAAAATACCGCCTGCAAAAGGGTGCAGAGACAAAGAGGACATTTGAACCTTACGCACTGCCCCCACTGATTCATAATGGGCCGCTGAGGAGCCTTAGCAGGGGAGGCGCTGTGCTTGAGGGGAAAGTCTGAATGGAGTGAGGATGCAAAAAAAAAAAAAAATACTAGGCAAAAGTGAAGAGAAATGGGATGGCCCCGTTCCCTGCCTCTTATGTGGGGAGAAGGTCCCCCATCTTAGCACTTAACTTTCAGGGTTCCATTTCCCCCCACTGTTAATACTTTTCTTGGACGGTTCATGCCATGCTTCCTTCATATGATCTTTGTCAAACCTTTTCCACACTCCCCATAGAATATTCATTTGACCCAACTTGGCAGAGCTTTTCACTGATCCAGGCAAGGTTTTTCAGGTTACTGGATATAGATGATTTCTTATGAAGTGGTGTCCCGCTGAGGAGCTAGACCGATGCTTCTCAACCGGTGGGTCCCCAGATGTTCCTGGACTGCAACTCCCAGAAACCCCTTCCAGCACAGCAAGTCATGGATGCTTCTGGGAGTTGCAGTCCAAAAACATCTGGGGACCCACCGGTTGAGAACCACTGAGCTAGAGAAAGACGCCTCAAATGCCAGTGCTGGTTTGTTACCCTTAGTGCATGCTTGCAAAAGCTCTTCTGCTCATTTTAAGTTATCCTCGGAAGAGCTATATATCTCAATGTCATGGTCTTCCATGGGCTCCTGTCCCAGATTGAGTTCCTGATAGCTCCGGGAAAGTTAGGAAATGGGTTCTGTCTGACACCCTGGAGAGAATTATCACCAGCTGGCCAAG
>JAHTLZ010003542.1:79252946-79274118 GCA_023846285.1 Phrynocephalus versicolor
AATTCTGTTAAGCAAATTTTCTTTTATACAAATTTGCCATAGGAACGCATTGAAAACAGAGTAATCCCTAATTGTGACCATTTTTATGTTGTACAGATTCGCCCCTTAGCAGATTTTGTTAAGCAAATTTCCCCTATCTCTGGAACTTTTTATGTTGTACAGATTTTATGTTATACAAACAGTTTGTTAAAGAATGGTCCACTGTACTTGTTTTTTTTAAATCTCTTAATCAATGCCTATATTTTCAAGAAATGTGCATTTCTATGTGCTGACAAATGTTAATCAAAAGGTTCAGTTTCTTGAAGAAGTGCAGATGTGAGTCTGTGGAGTGCTGTTTTCGTGATTTCTTTTAATGCTGTTGTCTGAAATTAGGAACGTTGGACTAACGTATGTGTGTTTTCTGGACATGTTGGGACATTAGCTCTACTTTTAGACTAAATATTCCAGCTTAAAGTCAAGCCTTCAGATGTTGGTTCATTAACACTTGGTTATTGCAAGTATTGCAAACAAATGTCAGCATCTATGTTAAAACAAGAATTTTGCAATCATGGATCTGACATGGGAGACCCCGTCTAGAAGAATACAGTGGTACCTTGTATAAAGGAATTAATTTGTTCCAAATGAAATTATGTTAAGCAAATTTTCCTTTTTACAGATTCCCATAGGAATGCATTGAAAATGGAGTAATCCCATTTTTATGTTGTATGGATTTTCCCCATAGGTGATTATGTTAAGCAAATTTCTCATATCTCCGGAATTTTTTATGTTGTACAAATTTTATGTTATACAAGCTGTTTGTTATACAAGGGTCCACTGTATTATGAATGCTATGGCCTCCTGTGAGATGGATAGTATGCTTGGCCTTATATGTGAGACAGGTTGCTATTTTTTGTGCAGAGGCGTTAAGAGCAGGGTATTGTGCTATTATAAACCCCAATGAATGCTTATTTTTAAACACATCTTATGCTAATCATTGGTTCTGCTTTTTGACCTGACGTCTAATTCTGTGCTGGATTTTATTCCTCCTTGTTACTCACGGAACATGTTCCAACCGTTGGATTCTTGGTCCTTTAGATGGAGCTAGACCGATCAGCTGACCCACCTCCAGCGCTTTGGGTTTCAACAACCAAATCATCTGTGAACAAATGGGTAAGAACTGTATTAGACTTTGTTTTTTGGAAAAACAAAATCCCCTCCCTTTAAAAAGAACTGTTTGCAAAATTATTTACCAATTTGCTTCTTAACTTGAAAGCTCACCAAGCCTGCCCTGATTTGGGAAGTCTTACTTGAATAGAACTGCTGCACCTTGTGTCTATAGAAACAGCTCTTCCCAGTACTTTGAGGGAAGAGACAGTCTTATCATAGAGTAAAAATAAGCACCACATTAATTTTTCTCCTGCCCTGTGCATGTTGCCCAGAGGGACTGTGGAACAAACTACTTTTTTTGTGCCAAAGAATTTAGGAAGAACCTCCTGATGGTTAGAGACTATTCAGCAGTGGAATCTGCTGCCACAAAGGAGGGGGGTGGAGTCTCCTTCTTTGGAGGTTTTTAAGCAGAGGCTGGATGGCCATCTGTCGGGAGTCCTGTGATGGGGGTTCCTGCATGGCAGGGGGTTGGACTGGATGGCCCTGGAGGTCTCTTCCAACTCTATGATTCTCCCTCTTCTTGTTTATTTTGTACCTATGACTCTTAAAGATCAGTAAAATGAGTACCCAGCTTGCTGGGGGTGGGGGCAATGTGTAGCCTGCACACTTTAATTAAAATTGTAAACCGCCCAGAGACTACTTGAAGTGGTATGGGGCTTTTTTGGTGCCCTCTTTTGCTGTACTAATGTGTGTTCCATGTAGGCCAAGCTGTAAATAAGACAACAATCTTAGTTCTAGATGTAGACTAGATGGTGTTTGGATTTCTCTTCAGCTACTCCCTGTTTTGAACCCATGTGTTTGCCAAGTATTCTAAGCTCATGGAAAGCAGAGTTAAGAAAGATGTGCTCATATTGCATAGTGGAATGATCCTTCCATTTTTTCTTCTCCTCCTGCTTGTCAGACCTTGAAGGGAATCCACAACTTCAGAGCTTCCGGGGACTATGACAACGACTGTACCAATCCAATCACACCTCTGTGTACCCAGCCTGACCAAGTCATTAAAGGTGAGTTTCCTTTGGCGAAAAAGCACTTGGGAATATTAACTTCTGGGTCATTGGAGAAAAGAGCAGATAAAGAAATGAATGGGACTGCTACGTTTTGTCTTTGCAGCAGCTTGGTGGTTCTCGTCAAGATGGAAATGATGAACTGCTGAACGGGGGCAGTTTGTCCTTCGTCTGAACAGGGCTTTTGGCAATTCCCAGCCAATTCTCCTCCAGTGGGCACCTCCTGAGAGGCCACAACGGAGAGGTGGGGGGGCAGGGAACCTGGCGGGGGGGCTGCCTTTGAGTGGGCACCTCCTGGAGGAGGCAGGGCTGGGAAGTGCTGAAGCCCTTTTGTCTGAAGGATGAACCACCATGAACTGTGCGTTAGGCAGTTTGTGCCCATCTGAATCCAATCATTTGTTTTCATTACCAACTTTTCTCGGAGTTCACCATCTTCTCTTATCAAAGATCCATCATTGAGGGCTTATAACTGTGAACAACAGGATTTCTTTTATTGCAGTTGTGAAATGGGGTGTATTTATGATTAACTTAGGCCATTATTATTTAAAATCAAGGATGAGATTACGTAAAAAAAATACTCAAAATGCAGAAATTCCCATCTGAGACCTTCGGTGTTCTCTAATAGAAATTATATGCAAGTGGTAAACAAAATTTTAACTGATTTGGTAAAAATGTTGTTTCTCCATCTTTGCTTCTCTGAGAACTTAGGACTTTGGGAAGCCAGGCAGGTTTCCAGTATTGTAGACAGATTCCATATAAAGTTTCTGTCCAGTGTTCCTAGAAAGGTAAAACAGGAATTCTTGTTGTTTTAAAGTTTACATCAAAGGAAAAATTAGGCTACAGTACAGTGCAAAGCACTTTCTTTTTCCTTATTTAAGGCTGCCGCATTTCTACACGTGCCTTTTGTATGTGCTTAAAAAGGCATGCATTGTCTAATTTCTTATTTATTTATTTATTATTTATTTATAGAGCTTCTATATCTTCTTTTATTCTCCTTCTACTAGGGGGTGCTAGTATCATTCAGTGCCACATTCTCAATGACAAAAGACACATACTAACCAAAGACACAAACAACAATGTGGCCTACTGGGATGTGTTAAAAGTAAGTGAAAGCGAAATGTTCCACATTGTGTGTGTGTGTGTGTGTGTGTGTGTGTGTGTGTGTGTGTTAGACATGGGCACGACTCAGCGAAATTTTCGTTTTTTCGTTTTTCGTTTTCGTTACGCAACAAAAACGAAAATTTCCAAAAATCAAAACGAAAAAATTTGCTGTTTTTCGTTTTCGTTACGGCGAATGCAGTGAACTGAAAAGAATGCTAACGAAACAGAAATTTTTCGTTTTCGTTTTTCTTTTTCGTTACGAAACGAAAACGAATTTTTTTGGTTAAAAACCTCACGAAAACGAACCGAAACGGACCCCTAAACGAAAAACAAAAACCATTTTTTTTGAGTCGTGCCCATCTCTAGTGTGTGTGTGAGAGATACATACAAAATTGTGGGGAAGCTAGCAAGGCTGCAAATAATCCCCGAGTTGGTCTTCAAAATGGGCTGGTTTCAGGCTGGCGGGGAGTGAGAGACATTTTGTTTGTGCTATATGTTGGGCTACCTAACTTGGTCTTAGGGTTAGGAGTGAGTTTGGTCCCAAGGGTGTTTGCAGCCAATCTCCTGCCAATAGAGGGTCCCACCTCTAAAGCATCCCCGAGAAATGGCTCTCCGGCCTGTCTTAATAACCTCCAATGAAGCAGAGGCTACCATATTCTCTCTCCGGCAGTCTATCCTGTTTCACTGCAGCTCCGACCAGCAGGAAGTTTTTCATCATGTTTGTGCTTCCTTTATGTTTTGCCTTGGTGTCCTTCTGCCAATGTGCAGTTTGTATGATTTGTTCCTTGGGGGAGCAAATACCGTAAATACTTTCAGCACTTGTAGCTCAGACTCTGCCTTTACCTTGTAGTCAGTTTCCGGACCAGTTTTGATACAAGCATTTATGCATCATCCAAAGAGCTCTGCTTGTTGGCACAACCTAAAAGTGCAATAAACGTGTTTGCCATCTGTGAAATGGGTGCTGGACCAGAAAACCTGGTTTCAGTGCAGAGGCTTTTGTGTTTTGGAGCTTGGATTCCGTTTTGTTTTCTACTCAGTCTAAGCACGTTGCATTCATAGTTTTCCACTAGACACTTTTTTGTTCCATTTTGCCTTCTGCGAGAAATGGGTGTTTTGCAACAGCGGTTATTTTAAATTTTGCAATTATTGCTGTTTTAGCAGAATTTCCATGAAAGAAACCCACCAATCAAAACAAATAATGTTACCCCTATCACTTAGGCTGGCTAATAACACTTAGGGTGTGACCCTTTATATACCTTTTTGTGGCTGTTTTTTTGGCACATTTGAGCATCTTAAGTAGGCCCGAGGAGGGGGGGAGAAAGAGTTTGGAGGGGGGGCAAGGTGGCTTACAATAATGAGGGACAATATACAGCCCAGAACATTTTAAGATACATTCAAGTTAGGAAATAGGGAATTAGAAGAGGTATCTTACAACATCCTTCCTTACTGGTCTTGGAGAGGAAAATTGGCATCGAACCAAAAAGCGCAAGAGCATCCCAAATGAACTCCCTCTTCAGCTGGGAATTTGAATAAATGTTCTGCATTGACGTACAGTCTTATTTCTGTGCAGGATAATAACTGTCAGCTTTGCTCTTTTGAAATGCAGGCTTGCAAAGTAGAAGACCTTGGAAAAGTGGATTTTGAAGAGGAAATTAAGAAGAGGTTTAAAATGGTGTATGTGCCCAATTGGTTTTCAGTAGACTTGAAAACAGGGGTAAGGCCACTGTGATGTCTTTCCATAATACTGGAGATTTGTCATGACATGAGATGTGCTTTTTGCTTAGTTACATCTATGTCCCATCCTCCTCCTTGAGCATTTTCACTACACCCCATAATTTAGTTGCCCGGAGGGGGGGGGCATATCAGTGGCCCAGTAGGCAGTTGCACTCTATCGGATATGTATTCTCCATCCCTCCCTTTGGACAAGTGGGCCGGCCATGAGTTCAAGTGCTTAAGAATCCTAAACATTATTTTATTTTTAGCCCTCTTTGAACTTTAAGGTGCTTTTCTGTTTTGAGGGAGGGGGGAGTTTAAACTGAAGCACAAATCTGTTTTGCATTTTGCATGTGGGTGAATGTTTACTAATCTTTTGAAAATGTAACTACAGTCGCAGTAAGATCTTACCGTATGGCCTGTTAGAAGTAATACGCAGATGTTAATGTAACAGTGCGTTGACTAATGTTGTGATCGGCAGATGATCTACCGCAGTTAGAATCAAAGCGTACTTTGTTGAAGCTGTATGGATGCTTGCATGCAAAGTAAGCTTTTGATCTTGAAGCGGTATTCATTTGCATTCCTCCCAATGGTCTTCTTTTGACAGATGTTGACAATTACTTTAGATGAGAGTGACTGCTTTGCAGCTTGGGTCTCAGCAAAAGATGCTGGGTTTAGCAGTCCAGATGGATCTGATCCCAAATGTGAGTGTGCTAAAATTATTTCCTAAAATGAGAAATCCTCTTTTGTAAATTGCCATATCGCTGGAAAGGGCAAATGCTAGAATTTTAACGATGTGTCAGTTGCTTGTAACAGTGTCTTTGGAGTTGAGCGTTACTGCCATGACAGCACGTCTTGGGTTGAGAAGGGTTTTTTTGTCCTGTTTTTGGTTTTAGAAGCTTAAATTCTTGCTGTTTGCTTGCCAAATTTGTCTCGATCCACAATTTTGCCCCGTTTTTTTTTGGCAGTATCACCTTGTAAGCAACCTTCTCACTCCTCTGCATGGACTGGAAACTTTCTTCTCTTGCAAGCCGGTTTGTGCTTTTCTGTTTTGAAAAAGGGCTCATTTGGGCGAACTTGCTGGATGCAAGATCAGAAATGAGCACAGACGCAGATGCAAGGGCTAAAGTATTTGAAAAGCACGCTTCCATACCACACTGTAAACTTGCTTTTGAAAGTCTCCTTAGTTTCAAAAGCAGTTGATCTCAGGGAACAGGAAGTGCCTTTCAAGCAACACATTCTGAGCGATAACTGGTTGCATGGTTTGTGGGATCTGCGTTGGCTTGTCCCCATTGCTGATAACACCCTGAGTTAAAAATTGTCTCTTTTCAACCTTAAATATATGGGAACATCAGTGATAAGGGTTTGTTTGTTTTTAATTTCATTTTTTGTTTACAAAATGCAGTAAATCTTGGAGGGCTTTTACTGCAGGCTCTCTTGGAGTATTGGCCTAGAACACACATCAATCCTATGGATGAAGAAGAAAATGAAATGAACCATGGTGAGTGTTTCTCAGGGCATCAGGGTGATGTTAAAGTTCTTGGTGCATCTCAAAGAGTCACTGATTTTTGAAATATTTTTTGCATGTACAATAAGTCTGAAGATGCTCAGTCATCCAGGCGAGGGTGACTGGAAGTTGAGTCCATGGCAATTAGATTTATTTTCATGTGAGATTGAAACCTTTTGCTACTCATCCAAGTAGCTTCATCAGTCTGAGGGAAGTTGGTGCCGGGCTTCCAATGTCTAATTCACCTTGGTTTGACATCACCCTGGCCTGAATAGGCTCGTTAGGTGGATATTGGCTTGCAGTGTGTGAAAGTTCCACCTATGCAACCTCTCCCAACACCTAAAAGAAAAGTCTAGTTGTCATGCCTCAACATCTGCACGCTGGGTGAAGGCATACCATAATCCACATGGGTCTTTCCTTGATCCCTCTGGACTTCTGACAGATAAAACGGATTAAAAAAACAAACAGTTTGGGGTACTTTTGAAGGTATAATTTCATGTTGCCTGTAATTAAAACCAATTTCAAGGCCTAATCTTGCCTATTCCTGCCATCTCCCCGGGAAAGCCTTGATTGCATACTATAAATACCTCTGAGAGTGGTTTGTATGGACGCTCCTGAGCCCCCCCCCCCGCTACCATTTGCAGTCCTTGTGGCTGGCTGTTTCCCCCCAATATTGTAGGTGAAGGAGGGAAGCTGTAAACCTCACAAGGGAGGTGTAATTCCAGCCCACATGGGGGGACCCCACTTGCACATCCTCACTGCTTGTTCAGTACAGTCACCCCCCCCGGCCGCCATTTCGCGGTTCAGATACTGCGGTCCCACTATATCGCGGATCACAGTACCTGGGCGGGGGGCGGGGGCAGGGGGAGGGGAGCGATCCAATCGCTCCCCTCCCCCTGCCCCTTCTGGGAGGCTTCGGAGCTGGGCGCCCCCCCCGATCGCCCCCGCCCCCACTCGACCCGCTTCCGCATATCACAGATTTTCACATATCACAGGTCGGGGGGGTCCCTAACCCCCGCGATAGGCGGGGGGTTACTGTATTGTGCTTAAGCAGGCCGGGCTGCTTTTCTGGCGCTTCTGAAATGCCTTGTTATGCTTTCATCCTGTGGCTCCAATGGGACGTGTTGGTTTCCCCACCACCACCCCAGAACTGGAAGACTGTATGGCTTTTGCAGCATTGACTTGGTTGTTGTGTTCGTCTCCCACCCTTTCATAGTGAACGGGGAGCAGGAGAACAGAGTGCAAAAAGGCAACGGGTACTTCCAAGTCCCGCCACACACGCCTGTGATTTTTGGAGAAGCCGGAGGACGCACCTTGTTCAGGTAGAAAAATGAGGGGGGTGGGTTGGGTTGATGCCGTGGAGAGCAAGCGACTGCCGGGTGGGTCATGTCGCAGGTGCGGGCCAGGTCCCTTAGGTCTGCCGCAGGAAGTGTGGAAATAGATTTTATGATAACGGGTGTCACAGAGAAGCTGAGAGACTGGCCTGTGAGCAAGGGAGCTGTGGCCGAGAGCCCTGCTCTGCCCTGAACAGTCTCTTTTTTTTATATATAAGCAGTTTTAAGATTTTAAGGGTTATGGAGGAAAGAGTAAGTTCCTTTTTAATGTACGTAGCTTTAATATTGTCCTTTAATTATGTAAGCTGCCTATTTGCATTCGCCGTCCTGAGCTTTAAAGGTTGTATTTTGATTATGCAAACCACTGTTGTGTCCTCCTTGTTTTCAGCTTTAAATATTGGCTTCCAATGATGTAAGCCACCTTGGATCCCTTTAGAACAGTGGTTCTCAACCTGTGGGTCCTCAAATGTTCCTGGACGGCAACTCCCAGAAACCCCCTTCCAGCACAGCGAATGGTGGAGGCTTCTGGGAGTTGCAGTCCAGGAGCATCTGGGGACCCACAGGTTGAGAGCCACGCTTTAAAACATAATGACAACATAGAAAGAGCCCTGCTGGGTCAGGCCAAGGGTCCCTCTCGTTCAGCTTCCGGTATCTCCCCGTGGCCCCATCTCTGGGAGCACACGAGACAACTCGATCCCTGCCTCCTGATGCCCCTCCCCTGTGCCAGGCATTTTGAAGTGCCCTCCTTTTCAGCCTGGAGGGAACATATCTCTCCCATCATTGCTTGGAAGGAGAAAGGCTGGATAAAAATAGGCTAAATTTAAAAAAAAAAAAAGCATCTGGGCCCCTCTAGACATTTAGAGCTATATGAAAAAACAGAGGCAATAGGATGATGAGTAAAGGTGCCCTCTCTCAACAACCAGTGTTGACATTCCTTGCATGTATGCTTCAAAGGAACAAGGCAGAACTCTTCCCATGTTTTGTGTGCTGCTTCTAATTTATTTATTTTATTTTAGAGTATTTTTACCCCGCCTTTCTCCTTGGAAAAGGACCCAAGGCAGCTTACAGTAATGAAGGCTAATATACAGTCCAGTACAATTAAAACATGTTCAAGTATTTGAGAACAAGGAATTGAGGGACATCTTACAACTTTAATAGACAACATTACATTAAAGCTACAAGTTTATAAGTAGTCATAAATACAAACTCAGGAGGAGTTTAGAGGCTTTATTAAGTGTTGTTTCAGGAGGCTTCCCCAGGCCTCAGGCCTCATTGGCACATAAAGAGTGGGCTCACTCCATTAAATACAGAATCTTTTTTCACAAGACAAAAAAAAATGTGTGCATCACATCTTTACCCAGGTTCTATTTTATTATGTTTAAAGCATGTTTGGTTTTCAGCCAAGCAGGACTCCCGAAGGAACTAGCAGCAGATTAAAATTAATTTTGAAAGCAGATTTAAAACATTTGAAAAAAGAATCCATTCTTTAAAAGCACACCCAAACCTTGGGCAAAATCCTGTTCCACAAAGTTATGGTGGTGTAAGCCTGATCTGGTATTGGAAATGTTTAAATTCAGTGAATTGGAAACCTTTCCCAAAGCTTCTTAGAGGTTCCCTTATTTAGGAATCCCTCACTGCTACAGGACAGTGAATAGGAGCATTTAGTGTGGTGGTGGTGGTGGTGGTGGCTGAATTTCTGCCATCAGGATCCAGGTGTATGAAATAGTTGATTTGAACTCTGCTTTCTTTGTGTGTACCACATGGTCTAAAGTGAATTTAGGCATACTCTATTTTTACCCTCAGCTTAAAATGCTCAGCTGAACAATGTAAAGCAGACCGGACATACCTGAATACCTTGCCTCTTTGTCCTAGTTTTCCACTGGCACATTCTCGCTGCTTGTTCTTCTGCTCAAAGATTCCTTAGTTAATGCTACAACAACCTAAGAGCTTCCAAACCTTTTCTCTCCTCAGGTTATTATGTCGGGATTCTGGTGGTGAAACTGAATCCATGCTCCTTAATGAAACTGTGCCACAATGGGTAATTGACATCACTGTGGATGTAAGTGCTTGTCCTTGCTGAGGCAAGGACTTTTTTTTAAAATATAAGTTGCAAGAGGGCATAATTGTGTTCTGCCTTTCCCTTACAGTTAAGAAGCATTCAGAAACTGATTAATGCCGCAAAAATCATTTTTGTGGTGATGTCATTTTTTTAAAAATGTGTCATTATGGGAAAGCCTATTTAACCTGCACCATTAATTCCCATCTTTGGACTTAGAGTTGAAGTTGTATGAGTGTTACTGACTATTTCCCAATGGATTTTACCTGACAGCTTCCTTTTTTAAAATGCAAATATATTATGTCACATTTCAGATGGGCACGAAGCTCAGTTTGGATGTTCGTACCAGTTTGTGTTCCCATCCCCTGCCTTCATCCCCCCACTCACCAGCTGGAGCGTACTCCTCTCTTTCGCCTCCGCGGTTCATCCAGTCCCTGGCAGGAGATGTGCTTCCCTACTCCAGTGTTGGCAAACCTATGGCACGGGTGCCAAAGGTGGCCCTCGGAGCCCTTTCTGTGGGCACCCGACATCGCCCCTTCACAGCCACCTGGATTCAGGTTAAATGGTTGTATTGGCACTTTTCAAAAAAACCCCAAAATAAGTGGGTTTTGAATCACAGCTTGGGCACTCAGTCTCTAAAAGGTTCGCCGTCACTGATCTCAGACAAGGAGGTGGGACCGGCAAGCCCATGTTCCATTCCTGTTGGGGATTGGCCGAACAGCTGGAGAGGAAGAGAGGAATATGTTCCCGTGGCTGAGGAGGACAGTGTATGGCAGGCATGTCCAAACTTTGGCCCTCCTGATGTTTTGGACCGCAACTCCCAGAATTCTTAAGCTTAGGTTGCCAATGGCAAAGGACTGTGGGAGTTGCAGTCCAAAATATATGGGGGGCCAAAGTTTGGACACACCTGGTGTATGGCATGAAACGAAAGTTTGTGCTCATCTTTAGTCAGGATCATACTTGTGGTGCTTCAGACCTCAGTGATACTGTAGTGCAGGGCTGTCCAACTTTGAACGGGCTGAGGTCTACTTTTTCTGGACGAAAGTGCCTGAGGGCTACTACACTAAAACCTCTGCTTATGAATTTTATCTGTTCTGGGCATCTGGCTAGTAGGGAGAGAAGGGGACTGTGCCATGGCGCTTGAATTGCCCTGCTTGGCTGAGACAGTGGGCTGGCAGACCCAGAGCTTTGCTGGGGCTGTGGTGGTCCTTGGGTTGTGGGAGGTAGAGGTGGAGAAATTATCCCCTCACATTTTTTATTTATGGCTGGCGGGCTACTTTTGAACCCTTCATGGGCTACTGGTAGCCCCCGGTCTACCTGTTGGACAGGCGTGCTGTATTGCATCCTTGTGGCGGAAGGCAGATGACCCGAAAATATTTGGGGAATGTTAGATGCACCCTTGGATTCAGTGCAAGCAGCTGTGATTTCCAAAACTGGAGATGCATGCACACGAATATTACTTTGATTGTGTGGTCAGTGTCCTCAGCCTGTGACATCCTTGATCTGCTGTAACATAAATGCATTAGCTAGTAAAAAAAAAAAAAAGCAAGCTCAAAAAAATTATTGAGGGAAACCTATGTGAATATTAAATGAGCAACTTATGAATTAGTTAATAGTACTTGCTACAAGCTGGGAAGTAAAATGCATCTGTTCTTAATGTTTCTGTTATTATTTTGTAGAAAAATATGCCAAAATTCAATAAAATTCCTTTCTACCTCCAACCTCATTCCTCTTCGGGAGCAAAAACATTAAAGAAGTAAGTGTATATTGAACTTTTTTGAAAAGTCCTTGGCCAGTTACCAGGAATGCCAGAAGCACGATCCTGAATTAGCCAAGCCTCCACTCTGAATCCACTTTTGTTTTTCCACAGGGATAGACTGTCGGCCAGTGACATGTTGCAAGTCCGGAAAGTGATGGAGCATGTTTATGAAAAAATAATAAACCTAGACAACGAGTCACAGACGACGAGCTCCTCCAATAATGAAAAAACTGGGGAACAAGAAAAAGAGGAAGACATCGCCGTTCTGGCGGAGGAGAAGATTGAACTCTTGTGCCAGGACCAGGTATTTCCCAGGGACGCGATATGGCTTTGAGCTATCAGGAGGAGGTGTTTGGCGAGGTTGGGAGGAATCTTCATATCATAAGGAGTTTGCTGTGCAGGCCTTGGGAGATGCAACAACTCCTACATAACAACCACCCTCAGCCAGCATGGCGGGATGTGGCAGCTATTCTGGAATTTCAACTCAAAATAAGCGAAGTTTTTCCTCAAAAGGTGCATTGTGTAATTTGGGAAACTGGGGAGTGGGGTAGGAGGATTTACTGGGGCGTTTGTTTCTTGCATCCTGAGGGGATCGTGGAAAGCGACGAGAATTAAAATAGCTCAGCTTTCTTCAGAAGAGAAGCCATTTGGCTCTCCTGCAGTGTTTGAGGTTCTCCCTTGCTTTAGGTAAAGAAGAAAGTGGCTTATCACAAAGGGGGTGCCATTGCTTCCTTTGCCAAGTTCCTCAGTCCGAGATGACTGATTAATTGCCAGTTATGGAATCGTTTAGATTCCAAAGAGATTTTCCTGTCATAAAATTAGGGCTGCAGTCCTGGGGTTATGCAAGCAATTCGTAGGCACATGTCATCTCAGGCTTGGGGATCAACTTTTATCTTTACTAGGACACACAGAGTATTTTGGTTTTTTGTTCTGTTTTGTTGAAGCTTGGATACAAGCCCATGGCTAAGGACTCCTACTTTATAGGTCTCGAGAAGGTTGTAAAGGTGGGCCATTGTCCACCTACTGAGACTACATTAGTGTTGGTTTTTTGTTTGTTTGATTACTAGCATTATTTTTATTATTACTATTCCCTCTTGCCAGGTACTTGTCTTGTTGTTCTGTTGTGTGTTTTGTATTATTGGTTTTATTTTATTTTCTCTCTCTAGATTATTACCATTATTACTATGTTTGGATTGTTTGATATGTCATTGTTGTTAACCGCCCAGAGTTCCCCTTTGAGGAAAATTGGATTGCGGTATACAAATATAAAAATAAATAAATAAATTGTTAAGAACTAGAGGGAATACAAATCATCCCCCATACCGCCCCCCACAAAAAAAAAAACCCTCACCTCTTTCCATGTATCTTTTGGCAGGTTTTGGATCCAAATATGGACCTTCGCACCGTCAAACACTTCATATGGAAGAGCGGCGGTGACTTGACTCTCCACTACCGCCAGAAATCAACGTGAGACAATTAGCCGAGCCAACCGGTGATTTAACTTACTTGAGCTTCCTGTCCTGGTTCCGGCTGTAGCGCTCTAGAAGCCTACTGAAACCCTAAGGTAGATCTGATACTTCTAATGCCTCCGTGCGGACAGAGAGTCTCCTTGATTTGAAGTGACTAATAAATATGTAATATAGACAAATCTGTATGACCTAAACAAAAGTAGGCCCTTATCAAGGTATAAGTGAGAGTGACGTGAGATGCCCTTGAACAGTTCCTGGTGTCAGGTGTACAGAGACCAAAATGATCCGGTGCAGATGTCTTGGAGGGGTGTGTGTGTGGGGGGGGATCTTACTTGACTTTTTGCTTTCCAAGGTTCTCATGCCTTCATCTGAAATGAAAATACTTTCTCAGCCCTGCTGCTAACTTGTTAACAGTGTAAAACACACACACACAAAACAAACCAACAAAAATACCTGCATGTGCTGTACTTTGTTAATACATTCCATGTAGTATGTTTTGGCCATTTTTTCAACAAAAATAGGCTTAAAGATGAAAAATTGTACAGTCAAGTAAAACAGTCTCCATAATGTAAGCTGAAGGGGTTAATTGTTCAACTTGGTGATTATTGTCTTTCGGTTTTTGATTTTTGGAATTAAAAACAACAACACAGTAGATTGTGTGATTACAGGGTCAGTACAATGGTGCAGTGCATCATGATGGAATATTTCAACCTCTAGTTTATCTAGAATGTTAAACAGATAACTCTTCAGTCCAGTTTTTTTTTCTTCCGGCGTGGCATACTGTTCAGTTCCAAAACTGTGCTGTTCAATTAACATCTTGGCAAACTAGAAATTTTGCTTATCACAGTCATGAGAGCAAAACGGACTCACAGATTTTCCTCCAGTGGTTTTTTATATGTATTTTTGGATTTTTTTTGTTCATGTTGCAAGCTGTATACAGCTTGGCTTTTCATTTTCCACTGTTTCTTAAAAAAAAAAAAAAACATTTTAGACTTTACATGTTCTCATTGTCGTCTTACAGGCTTTAAATGCGTTGTTAAAGTTAGGAGGGAAGGCTTCCAACGTCCCAGGGACAAAAGTATTAAGCATTTGAACTATTGAACTGGAACACAAGCATCTTGGTGACGAAAAAGTGCAAAAAAAAAAAAGGCTCTTATTTTAAACACAAGCACAAGTGCCTTTTCATGAGGCAGCATTGTAAAAGTAGTTCCGTATTCCACCACCCTCCACCCCCCACCCCCGGTAAACTTTCTCCCTTTATGGTAGCTGTTGGATGTTAACATCTTGAGTTTGTTTAATTTTAAGAAGTGACAGGAGCCCGGTTTCCATGATTGGGTTTTCAGCATGGGAGTAACTTCGATAGTAGAACACATTGCAAGCAGTCTCGCTGGCGCTAGTAGGCGGTGTCCAATGCCGTCTGTAGAAAACTTCAATTTTTATTTGCAAAAATAATTGATTCCCTCTTTCATCTCTTCCACTCTCCCCCCGCCCCAAAAATGTGCCCCGTTGAGACACAAAACGGGCATCATCACATCAACTGTTCAAGCCCTGTCATCTTGCCTTTTTCTCTTGGTGTCACGAGTCCCTGTCTAGTGCTGATTTTTATACAAAATGCCGGGTTGTCCAAGTGACCGTTGTGCTGCAAATGTCACATCGGCGTTGGCTCACCGTCTTGAAGACCAACTGTGTTCCAAGTACCATGTGTCACTGCTTCAACTGGTTCAGAATAAAACTTGCATGCATCTTTTTTTCCCCCATATTGGGTGTGATCCATTTGATAAATCCCGTATGTGTGTACAGATGTCTTGATTGGCCACATCCGTGCTGCATTGCACACTTGAGTGAGCTTGATGAATTCACTGGTGAAGCTGAAATGTGTAAATTGTCATGAATTGTTCCTTCTTATGACACCCTGATTCTGACTTTTGTGCTCTCCCTCCATGTTTCTATTGAAAGTTAACTTCAATTCTGTTCTGTTCACTTCCATTCTTGTTTTGTTTTAAAACCAGCCAAGATTCTAAAGTTCATTTTTTTTTTAATCATTCAAGTCACATAATTTCAGGAAAGACTGACAAAGAGGGCCGGCAATGCCAAAAGGACAAATGTGTATTTCACAATTGTATAGAAATAAAACTCTTTAGCTAACATTTTTAAGCTGTTTGGCGTGTGTTTTCCTCCAGATACGTCATTTTTAACATTTAGCCAGAAAATGTTAAGAAGGTATATGTCTACTGGAGCAAGTGGCATGTTGCACATCATCTTTAAAAGACACATGTGTTTTGAAAGGAAGAGTAATGCGTACTTCCAAAAGTGACTTTGCACTTGGGTCAAACATTTTGTCCCACCCACAACCCCAAAATTTGAAGGTTGCTTTGCTTTGTGATAAGTCAATACCTGTGTTGCATCATTGGGGGGGGGGGTGAGATTTATATAACACCACCATCCTGGAAAAAACACACATGGTATAGTGAAACAAATAACCACAGAGAGCCTTGCAGCAAAAGGTGACAAATGTTAGCCTTAAGGTACATGTGTGATCCTTAAAACATCAGCCTTACAACAGAGTTGGTTTCCTTCAGCTGTCGTTTAAAAAAAAATATGTAAACCTCAGTTTCGATACATGTATGTGATGCCGTATTGGCTAGATAAGGCTGGGAAGATGTGTATTGGTAAATGGATATAAAGGTATAGTTATCTTTGTATTCGTTTGCTACAAGAACTACTAGTA
Organism: Phrynocephalus versicolor; assembly: GCA_023846285.1. NCBI lineage: Eukaryota > Metazoa > Chordata > Lepidosauria > Squamata > Agamidae > Phrynocephalus > Phrynocephalus versicolor. The sequence continues at coordinate 79,268,764 of JAHTLZ010003542.1, forward strand.
TACAAGGATAGTTGAACCTAGAAAGAGCTTTTCAGTTTGAAGCCAACCATTCACATCTTAAACAAATGGTTAGAAGGAGTCATTAAGGGAGGTCTGTTGAAAAGCAATAACACCTTTAAATAACCTTTTTAAATGGTTTGGTTTTTTTTGTTCTCAGGAAATAAAACCACAGGTTCATTTTTTTAAAAAATTCACAAGATACGCGAGTTGTGCTAAAAGGTAGAGTATTTCCATTATTCATCTCAAATCGAGATGGCCACAAAACGATTTTTTTACGTTCCGTTATTCGTTATTCGTTTCATTAGGTAATGAAACGAATAAAGAGACTCAGAGTAATTTAAGAACGAAACGAACCAAACTGAAAAAAATTGGTTCGGTGAGGTTCGCTTCGTTTTTCCCTGCTGGCGATGACAGCCCGGCTGTCATCGCCCATGGGGAGGACTGTCTCTAGAGAGCCCTGTTCTCACCTCCACAGCAGAGGGAGCCTCTCCAGCGATCTCCGCCGCGGGTGCATGACAGCCGGGCCAGCTGTCATCCATTTGCGGCGGAGGGCGGTTGGGAGAGGGCCGCGGTCTGGCCTCCGCACAAGGAGGCGGGATTGTGGCTCCCGCCGTCAAACCAGTTTAGGTTCAAACAATTTTTTTTAAAAAAAAATCATTCAAACCTGAACCGAACCAAGGGTGGAAACGAACCAGACGAACCCGAACCATGGGTTTTCTGGTTCATGCCCATCGCTAGTCTCAAATGAAATCATACTCCCTCCCAGTGCACTTGAGCCTGAAGTAAGGAATACATCCACGGAAGAATAGAGGAGTCTTCCATCAGAGGTCAAGTCCTGCTCTATGGCAATAGTTAATTTGCTCAGCAACATATAGCTGGAAGGAGAAAACGGAGTTTCTGATTGGTAAGTAAATTAACGGAATTTCACCCTGTTTATGATCAGGATCTGGGGCTTCAACTCCTAATCCCAATTAGAAAGATAACCCTATATAAATCTCAACATTGCTAAAGTGTGTTCAACCATTCATCAAGAGATTTTCTGCACCAAAGAGTAATTAATTAAGTAGGAAAGAATCGCTGTTTCATATTCAAAACAACAGTGTGGCCCTGCTGTAAACAAAGCAGTTACTAAATGGGATTGTCGTATTTCAGAAAATGTATAAGCAGGTGGCTGCTGTCCAAGGAAAGGCTATTTCTGAACAACTTTGACATCCACGGGACCTCATTCCCCACCATCATCGGACTCTCTCATACACAACCACACACTCATGGTGTGTATAGGTCTGGATCGTGGCCTCAAAATCTAAACAAAGATTAAAGATGCCTCCCTCGTTAGGTCTGCTTTTTAACTCCACGTCAAAGCTACTTGTGCCAACGGGTAAGAACTGTGTGAAGTTATTAAATAGCATAGGTTAAAATGCTAAAAAAATAAAATCTGTGTTTATATTCTTCTGAAATTTAGAATCCAACTTAATAAACGGGACGCGCTTAGAACTGCGACTCAGAAAGGAGGTTAAAACCACTAAAATTCAAGTATCATGTACATCAATCAGCTTTACACCTACAGCTATCCATTTTTTTTTTTTTTGCTATCTTGCTTGTAGTGTAAAGACAGGACATGTTCCTATAAAAAAGGATTTTGCTTAAAACCTTGTCTTACAAACCAAGTTGTCTCTGGCGACACTCGGCACGAGTTACAGAGATGGCCTAGCTTATGAGGAAACACTCAACAGTGTCTCAGGCTGCTGAAGGCAGCTTGAACTAAAACTCTTGCTGTGATGCAGCCACAAAAGGGGTCGCCACAGCCAGATTTCCTCATGATAGTCTCTTTGAAGTAGAGGGCAGGAAGCGCAGCACTCTGAGGGCCAATTTGCTACTCGTGTACTTCTTCCGTCAGCTCTGCCATTTTGTTACTGCTCTCAGTCCCATCTGAAAGCAGATCACTTCCTCGAAGGCTGTCACCGGGATTAGCTGTTGCATTTATAGAGATATCCACAGGGAGGAAGGGTAGAGGAGAAATGGAAGGCCTCCCTTCATCTAGCGCTGAATGATGATGGTTCAAGCCCTCTGGGTATGATGCTGAATCTTCTGAGACTGGAACAGGAGCCGGCTCTGAAAATAACACAGATAGAGGGTTTTTTTAATTATTATTTAGCATTTAACCAGAGCCTCGTGGCGCAGTGGTTAAATGCCTGTACTGCAAGTGAAACTCTGCTCACGACCTGGGGTTCAATCCCAGGTTGCAGGCTCAAGGTTCACTCAGCCTTCCATCCTTCTGAGGTCGGTAAAATGAGTACCCAGCTTGCTGGGGGGGGGCAATGTGTAGCCTGTACACTGTAATTAAAATTGTAAACCGCCCAGAGACTACTTATAAGCAGAACACTTTGCTTTTTGCTTTATTATACCAAACAGGAGTAATGCCTCCTGTTCTGAAAACACTGGGCTGTAAGTAGACATGGGCATAAATCCGGATCGTCGTACTGGCACCAGCGTCCACAAAAAGCTCAGTTTTAAAACAACGTCCTTTCAGGCGCCATGATTTTGTCTTTGGTTTGTTTCATTACTTTGGAGTTTGCCTGATAACATGGCTACCTTTTCTGAAACTCCAGAACTGCCATCTTAAATTTCCTACCTTGAGTTCATGTCGTGATCGACAGGACAAATTCTTAATTTCCCGTAAAATGTTTCGATATCACGGGTTTGGGTCACGTTCTAAATCTGATCTCGCCGCCAATATGGCTTTGGCCATCTTGTGTACTTCGTTACGTTGGATTCTTTGAACCGTCACATCCAGAGACGGAGATGGGATCGTGGTATTTTATTAAAATCAATTTTAGTGATGACTGCTGTTTTTTTGTGTTTCAAATATGCACATCTGAAGTAGCATGGTTTTTAAAAATGCTTACCAATAAAAGAATGAGTCCCGCTGTTAGTCAGTAAGCTCTCTGTAGCTGTGAGTGCGTCAGTCGGGTTGGAAGTAGCGGAGGAAGGCACCCTGGCTGCTTTCACCAAGTCGATTAATTCAGGAAAAGGAGCACCCGACATATCTATAAAACCTGAAGGGAGAAAAGACAAAAAAAGTGGATCCAATAATAATCTATCAGAGAAATAAACCTAATGAAACCTTCCCCTCCCTCCTAGCACTACCAAAATGAAGTGCTCCTTTATTTTGATTTCTGCTTTTAATTGTTGTTCTGAAGGGTCCTCTCCACAGTCCTCCGATGCCACGAGAGTCCTGGATTGCTGTGAAAGAGCGTTGTCAGCACAGGAAAGTGGGCAAAAGCAAAGCACAAAGCAAAGTGTCCTGCTTATTTATACCACCCCATGCCACTTCAAGTAGTCTCTGGGCGGCATACAGTTTAATTATGCAGGCTACACATTGCCCCCCCCCCCCCGAAGCAGGCTGGGTACTCATTTTACTGACCTCGGAAGGATGGAAGGCTGAGTCAACCATGATCCTGCTACCTGGGATTGAACCCCAGGTCGTGACGAGCAGTTTTAGCTACAGTGCAGGCATTTAACCACTGCACCACGGGGCTCAGAGAGCATTCAAGGCAGTGTTCCTGTATGTGACTTCTGCTCTCCCCGTAAGTGGAACGAGTGATAACAGAAATTTGTCTACTCAGCACAGGTTAACAATCTGACACTTCTTGATGCAACATTTTAGACAATGCTCCTGTAAACGGTTGGGGTTTTGCAACCTCATGCACATCCTCTAGTACAGTCCGCAGACCCCAGCCGCTTCCAAACCAACACTGCAAAGCAAATTGTTCTGCTTATGTACCACCCTATACCACTACAAGTAGTCTCTGGGCGGTTTACAATTTAATTACAGAGTGCAGGCTACACATTTCTCTCCCCCCCCCCAGAAAGCTGGGTACTCATTTTACCGACCTCGGAAGGATGGAAGGCTGAGTGAACCTTGAGCCTGCTACCAGGGATTGAACCCAGGTCGTGAGCACAGTTTTACCTGCAGTACAGGCATTTAACCACTGTGCCACTGCGCCACAAGGTTCCTTGTGAGGTGAGTGGACACATCCCGGGCTTTTTCCCTCTTGCACACCTGTTGTGACTGTTTTTGCTTTAGGTTGTGACAAAAGTGCTAGGGAGAGCTTCTGCACACGCATGCCTGCAGGCATACCCAAGAACCCCGATGCAGGGACAAAACCAGTCCCTCAGCCTAAAAAGGTTGGTGACTGCTGCTCTAGGGAGGTATGGCCAGGAAGGACTTTTCTGGGCTAGGCTGACTGTCAATCACTAACTGCACTAACCAATGTTCCCTTCCCTGCCTCTGATATCAAAGATAGCCCGCCTCTCCGCTTTTGAGCCTTCTTCCCTATTGGCTGTCTGTCTGTTAGAAGCAGTCCGTGTAGTTTGTTGAGGCCTGTTGCTGAAAGCCAGCCAGCCATGTGTTGTCAGTTTCCTGTAGATCTGCTCAGCAGTAAGTAAATGAAACCTTTTTACTCTTTCTACTTCAAATGCCTCAGATGTACTGGGAGTGTAAGTGACAGTTGATGAAGAAGAAAAAGACATCCACGACTCTAAGGAACTCGAAGCTAGTTCTGCTCTGTGAATCCCTGCACTTTTGCTGCGCATTTAAAGGAATTTAACCAACATCCAAAACTTGATAACACAGATCCGCCAGTCCTCCCTGAGGACAGTTGTGCAGGCCCTGGTGATCTCGAGGATCGACTATTGCAATGCCCTCTACGTGGGGTTGCCCTTGACCCTGATCCAGAGGTTACAGCGGGTGCAGAATGCAGCGGCCAGGCTGGTGGTGGGTGCTCGTAGATTCGAGCACATCACCCCAGTCCTGGCTCGCTTGCACTGGTTACCCGTTGTCCTCCAGATTAGGTTCAAGGTCCTGGTTTTGATTTTCAAAGCCCTCCATGGCCTGGGACCAGAGTATCTGGCGGAGCGTATCTCTCAGAGATCAACTGGGGCCAGACCCACAAGATTGGCGCAGGCGTGCTCGCTGAGGGTGGCCACACCCAGAGAGGCGCGGAAATCGCGTACGCGTGACCGCGCCTTTTCTGTGGCGGGCCCCATGCTATGGAATCATCTCCCCAGTGAGCTGCGCCTAGCAGAGTCCCTGCCCGCCTTCAAAAAGGCCCTGAAGACTCACCTTTTCAGGGAGGCGTTTGGCGACCTTTCTATTTAAGGGTTGGGGGTTTTTTTTGGCCCATGCCATCTCTGCTTGGATCATGCCTCCCTTTTGTTCTCTTTGTTACTGTCTCTGTCTGTTTTATTGGGTTTTATTGTAAGCCGCCCAGAGTTCCCTTCTGGGAAGATGGGCGGGAATAAGCTCAATAAATAAATAAATAAATAAATAAATAAATAAATAAATAAATAAAT
>JAHTLZ010003542.1:79297530-79315271 GCA_023846285.1 Phrynocephalus versicolor
TCTCTCTCTCTCTCTCTCTCTCTCTCTCTCTCTCTCTCTCTCTCTCTGTTGGTGTCTCTCTCTGTCTCTCTCTGTGTAAAACACTGTGTAAAAGATAAGGGGGGGGGACAATTTTCAGATGCATTACCAGAACTAGTCACTAGAGGGTGCCAGAGATTATGCAATGTAGCAGTTCTCTAGTTCCCTCTAGTGACCGGTTCAGGTAATAAATGTGAAAATAGTTTTTTTTTTACCCTGGATTTTTTCTGGAAGTTGAGTCATGGCTACTGGACTTTCTTTTCAGGATTTTTAAAAATAATTTCACACCATGGGCAAGTCATTCAGTGGATAAGGAAGGCCTACTGTGCTTGGCCTGTGAATCCTATCAATTGATAAAAGTACTCCTTGTAAGACATTTCTTCCAGACCTTTAACCGTCCTGGACACCCTCCGCTGGACCCGTTCAAGGTTATCACCATCCTTTTAAAATTAAGGGGTGCAGAACTGAACACTGTAGTCCTCCAGGTGGGGTCTGACCAGAGCAGAAATCAACTGGTTTTTATCCACCCCGCTCTCCACCAATCGTCAGACTTGCATAGTTACTACTCATGAATTCATTTGGTGACCACTAAAAAGTCCCATCATTTACACTGCTTCTCTGATTAGTGCCTGGCGACAAATCATCCAGCAAAAGCAAGCGAATTTGTAAGCAAGCTGGGGCACCTTATGCTGCAATGAACAGACAAAGATAACCACTTAATAGAGGTTTGTTCCTAATAGGAGGCTCCCTGTAACATCTGTTTTGACTCTCAGATGGGCAAATCAAAAGAGGTCTGTTTCCTTTCTGGAGAGCATATTATGCATGCACAGCTGAGGGGCTACCCAGGCATGTCCAAACTTTGGCCCTCCTGATGTTTTGGACCACAGCTCCCAGAATTCTAAGCTGAGATTGCCATTGGCAAAGGCCTGTGGGAGGTGTGGTCCAAAACGTCTGGAGGGCCAAAGTTTGGACATACTTGGACTGTCCCAGGTGACATGGTTTGGGGCTAGAAGCTGCTGTTGTCACTAAAAGCAGCATTGCACATCCAGTTGTAAGAAGGCATTCGAGCTGTAGCAGCACACAGAGGGAGTCCATTATGTGTGTGAAAATGTAACGCCAGCAAATTGGCTTCGCTCTCTCTTCCAGGTATTATTTGGTGCCAGGTGCTTGGAGGACAACTTGAAGAGGCCGAGCAGCAGTTGGAGTTCCTCAAGGAAGTTCAGCAATCCATTGGAAAATCCCCAGTTAGCTGCCATTCATTGTTAACGCCTCATATTCACAACTAGGCACGAGCTGTAGGCTAGGAATGGCCAGCTGTTGACCCTCGATGCAGATGGATGCCCCTCGAGCCCTGCATGCCATCAGCTTTCTTCAGATGGTGGTAACTCCTGCCTCTTCCCAGATTAACATAAGCCAGCTCTGAATTTTTCAGCAGCTGACCAGCTCGGGAGTGCGTCCGGCTGAAGAAAGCTACTGGGCATTTTAATCTCCATCTGTCCTGGGTCCCCACTAGATTAGTTCCTTTTGCTGCAGTGGCATTCCATGCTGTCTGGATTCGGACATCTAAGCCTAAGGGAAATCGCTTCTAACTGAGTACAGTGGTACCTTCTTTAAAGGAATTCATTCGTTCCAAATGAAATTCTGTTAAGCCAATTTTCCTTTATACAAATTTCCCATAGGAATGCATTGGAAATGCAGTAATCCCTAATAACGAGCATTTTTATGTTGTACGGATTTGCCCCATAGGGGATTCTGTTCAGCAAATTTCCCCTATCTCCAGAATTTATTATGTTGTACAGATTTTATGTTATACAAACCGTTTGTTCTACGGGGGTCCACTGTAATTGCCAGGTTTCTCCCATGGTTACCACGGAGGAAGTGAGGGAGGAGGAGGAAGAGGCTGTTGATGGCTTGATGATATGCGGTCAAGTCGATTCTGACTTACGGGAACCTTTTGCATGGGCTTTCTAGCTAGAGAATACTTAAAACTGGTTTACCATTCGCTTTTCCTGTGGTGCTCTGGGACCGTGCAGCTTGCCGAAAGCTGTAAAAAGCTGGCAATTCTCCCAGGAAGCACAACAGAGAATCAAACTGCAGCTCCCTGGTACTTTTATGTAAAACTTTCCCAAAAGACAAAGTGTTGGTGGCCATGGAACAAAGGCGCCCCTTGTACGGTGACAAATGTGTGAATATTAATATTTTCTGCTCTGCCCTTTAATTTGAATGTCTCATATGCCGGTGTACAAAAGTGAAATGAACCATATTTTAAAGACCTGGAAGGGCTGTTCTCGTTGTGATAGCTCACCCACCTACTCACACATACCCCATGCTGACCTGAGTTAAAAAGTAGCCAGGGATATATGTTTTTTTTTTTTAATTCTGAGGACCAGAATTAAAACTAGCTCCTTAAAACAAGTTGGCAAGGTTCACAAAGAGCACCCAAAGTCAATCAGAAGGGGGTGAATGGGATTTATATGTGAAGGGAGGACGGTTGAGAAGATATTTTATTCTCATTCAAATCCAAGCTTCTAGTCCTCAGGATGATCACAAAAGGAGCCAGCCACCTATCCAGTCATATTAAGCCTTCTGTTTCCCCAGACACTGGCCTACCTTCAGGCGGTGATTGCTTCAAGGCGACATAAGAACGAACAGGCTGCCAGTACCCTTCTCAGTGAAGCCGCCGAACTGCATTTTTCTGCTTTGCATGGTCTCCCTTTGAGCATTGAATACTACGAGAAGCTCAACCCCATGTTTTTGATTGAAATTGTGAAAGAGAATTTAGTGTTCTGCCCTAAACAGGTAGGAAATCTACATTTCATGTTTCCTAGATTCCCAAACAGTAGAACTGAGGGTGGAAGAGAGCTGGAGAGCCCTTTATATAGTCAGTTTGCACCTGATGAGAGATTGGCAGAAACCTATGCAGCAGGACCCCAGTATATGCTAGGGAAAAGTTCCAGGACTTTCCATGGATAATGAAAACTGTGGATATGAGAGAATGCCCCCCCAAAACCCCAAACTGCTGTTTTGCGACAGTAGCATGCTTTACAGTTGCTGTTTGTGACAGTAGCATGCTTTACAGCTGCTTTTTTGTGACAGTAGCTTGCTGTACGGCTGCTGTTTTATGACAGTAGTTTGCATTACCACTGCTGTTTGTGACATCAGCTTGCTTTGCGGCTGCTGAATTATTTATTTATTTATTTTTCCTGTGCCAACCACGGATAACTGAATCAGTGGATACGGGGGTCCTACTATAATCAGTTTTTTGAGTCAGACAAGTTGCCATCCTGCTTCATTTCATGCAGGCCTGGAAACAGCCCAAGTTACTGTACATTCTACCGTTCCTTCCAGGCTCTGAAATCCCTAACCCTAAGCCTAACTCAATAATAAATAAATAATGTAAGTATTTCCACAGACCTTCAGTAAGTATTTATGAGCCTCGTGGTGCAGTGGTTAGACTGTTGTAGTGCAGCCAAAAACTGTGATCATGATCCGGGGTTCAATTCCAGGGAGCCAGGGGCGTGGGTTGCACAAGGTTTATTTTTGTTACATTTTTTATCTTTTTGTCATATTGATGTGTGTTTTGATTAATATTTTCCTTTCCTTTACAGTATTTTGTTGTTCTATGGGTTTTTTTTTGTATTGTAGTTTTATAATTCTTAATAAAAAAAATTAAAATAATGTTGATTCAGCCTTTTGTCCTTCCAAGGTCCGTAAAATGAGTACTCAGCTCTCTTGGGGTGGGGCAGAGAGATATGTAGTCTGCATAATTAAATTGTAAACCATCCAGAGAGTGCTTTAAGCACTATGGGGTGGTATATAAGCAGAACACTTTGCTTTTTTGTTTTTGTATCTGTATCTTGCTCCTCCACAGTATTCCTGAGAATTGTGTACCAAACAAATCTATTTTACCTTAAGAGTTCTTATTTCTGACGAATACTGTATATACTTTCCACTTCTGTTTGTGTAGCCGCGGTTACCTGGGCAAGTTTTATCCTCTCTTCTTAAGCAAGCTACAATAATATTGAACCCCCTTGTAAAAGCAGCTCCTGGGATGATTGAGCCTCTTTTTCTAATGGCACAAGTGAAGTATCTATCAGGTAAGTAGATTTTGGTTACCTCTTATAGGGATGGAAATAATTCTGGGTTTTACGCTAGTCATATTGTATTTAGAGTTTTCTGATGGCAGAGATGGGGGAGGGGTGGGAATGTTTATAAACTTTTATAAGTTTGGAGCCAAAAGAAGCTTAGAAGGAGTTTTGCATGAGCGTTCTTCACTTTGAAATTAGTAATTATGAGTATGATGTTGGAACTTGAATGAACTTGCAGAGTGGGGCTGTCGTATGACAGTTCCCCACCCCCAGATAAGAATGAAGTGTATGGGCCAACCTTTGGGAACCCACTGCCCCCAGTTTATTTATTGGGGTCCCTTTGGGGAGAAAGGCAGCATAAAAATAAAGTTGTTGTTGTTGTGTTTATTATTTATCCTCATTCACTTTTGCCTCCTGGATATGATGCTGCAGAACAGGGATTTTGCACGCCTCCTGTACTTCATTGCTGAGGATTGTTATTTATTTAATTCAGTAAATTAACTAAGGATACCCTGCTTTTTATTTTATTTTATTTTGCATGCAGGTTGTCAAATTCCCCCTAAATTCAGAGAAAAAGCTGTCCAAATAGCTTCACCATCTATGGGTTCTGATTGAGAAGAACCACAGAACACTAGTAGAGCACATACATTGTATGCAGGAGCTGGGCATGTCCCATTGGAAAGGGTCAGGTCCACCAGGCTGGAGAATGCATGGGCTTCCAGATGTTGTTGGACTAATTTCCCCTCAGCCACATGCAGTCTTGCCATCATTGAGGGATAACAGGGGGGGCACAACATCTGGAGAGCTGAATGCCCCTTATGTCTCCATTCAGTTTCTTTATAATCTGCTGCATCGTTTCAAGGGGAAGGAATACAGGATCAAAGCCATTGCTCTGATCCACAGCCTCAGGAGAGAAAGGCACAGGGGAAAAGCCATTCACAGTGCTAGACGGGCCTCTGAATCACAGACCCAAGAGGCAAAACTGTTTGCAAAGGGAGAACTTGTTCTAGGCAGGATTCCCAGTCATACCACACAGCTGGAAGCCACATAGCACACACCTCAAGCCCCGCTGGGGATCTAATGCAGAAGACAGGTATAATATTCGAGAGTGTTCACAGCTGGTTCTTCAGACATGTTGTAAGCGCAGATTTGAAAGTGGCAGGAGAAGTGGCTGAGGATGTTACTACACAGGTTTTTTGTTTTTACTGATTTTGTTTTTTTTTTTACTTAAGACTGAAAATCCTACACATTTGCAGAGCTGGATTGTAGCTGTTATCAGAAAACCCCTACATTTTTCATTAACATAGGGCACTTCCAAATAGTCCTCACTGTTCTAAAAGAGATACATCTTAGTTTATTTCAGCAAAATGAATAAGTACCATATTTTTCCATCTATAAGTCGCCCCCATCTATAAGATGATTATTATTATTGTATGTGTATACTTTGTATATATACACACAATAACAATAAATTATTATTATTATGATCCCCACTTTTCCAACTTAAAATTACAGTTTCACAACCACACGTTTCTCGCCTTGGCTTGCTTCCGTGTATAAGATGACCCTCAATTTTTAGTTTACTAATTTTAGACAAAACTTGTCTTATACATAGAAAATACTGTAATGTATTTTTAAAAACCTGAGTGATTGGCAAAGTCATTTGTTGGCTAAAGAAAGGCTGCTCCAGGTGCTGAATGCTTTTATAGAAAACGAATATCTGGACCAAAATGACAGGGACTGTTTTGCAGGAGAACTCGAAACTGCCCAGGGCACCTTGCACCGCTGTTTAGAATTGGACCCATCATCCACAGATGCCAATCTTCTGATGGCTCAGATCCACCTCTCTCAAGGAAACGTCAAAGAATGTGCTCATTCCCTAGAAATAGGAGTCAGCTACAATTTTCAGGTAAGACTGATCCCAAAAGACACAGTTGAATGCCTGGGGAAACTATGTCTCCCTTTATTATTGCCTTAGTCAGAGGCTATAAGTAACAGCCTCACATATCTGCAGATTTCTTGTGTTGGTGGCTGGAACATGCACAGAGAACCTTTATGGTCTGGGTTTCCCTTTCTTTGTTCACATACTTTTAATGAAGGGGTGACATGTTTTGATCCACTCACTCCGTTCCCCCTCCCCTCCTAGCTTGTTCTGGTCTGTTACAACCCAAAATGGAGAAACAACACTGGCAATACTGGAGTGGCAAAGCATTCCAGATGCCAGCAGCGCACAGAAGGTAAATGTAGATCCTCTGGATGATGTGTAACCTATCAGGAATTACTTCTGACACATGGTTATTTAATGACAACAACAGCAAAAATGATAGATATGCTAGTGCGATAAAATTATTTATTATTTATTTATTATTTGCATTTATAAACCGCCCAAAATTTTTAAATTTGTTTGTAAAAGTTTGAAATTGTGTTCTGTAAATGTTAAACAGTTGAAGTTTGCCAGGCTTTAAAAGTTCCTGTGTGATGTTTTAAAGCGTGCAGTTGTGTGCTTGAAATGTCACTACGTACTGTACTGTACTGTAGCATGTTTGAAAAATCAATGTGTGATGTTTAGAATACTTATGCTTGATTAATAATGTTCTTGCATACTGTTTGTCTTTAAAGTGCACTTTTTTTACAAAAAAAAAATGGCGTTTCTGTCTTTTTTCCCTAGGTTTCTGGACAAATTAATCAGTTTCCCATTCATTCCTATGGGAAACTGTGTTTTGTAGGATGATTTTTCATTAAATGAATTAAATTTGTCTTCTGAGGCACCACTTTATAATGTTTTGAAGTATTTTAAGCCCAGGTTGAGGCTGTAACTGCATTGAATGAAATGAAATGAAATGTTTTTGTTATGATCAGATCAAGATGGTTATGTGTTATAAACATTACTCTTTTTTTCCTCCTCTTTCTGTTGCTAGCTTCGTGATTCTCCACTGTATCATTTCATCAAGGCCAGTGCACTAAAGAAAGCTGGAGACTATCCCGAAGCCATTAAAATTTTGAAAATGCTCATCAATTTACCTCAAATGAAAAGAGAAGCCAAGAAGGGCCCTGCGCCCTATTTAACGACAAGCGAACAAGTTTCTATTTACTTGGAACTCGCTGAAGCTCTTAGACTCAACGGAGAACTAGTAAGAAGTTCCACATTTCCGTCAACCCCATGTCATTTTAAGAGGCCGCATGATCCTTTGGGACCGAGATGAACAAACCTCATTCATCAAAATAGGCACTTAGCAACAGAGAAGACCCCGAGAAGACCAAGGTGATGTTCTTCGGGAGTTCCCTGTCCGGATATGGAGGCCCTCTCCCCAGTCTGGAGGGTGTTTCCCTCCAGCTGGCGGACAGGGTTCGGAATCTGGGCGTGGTTCTGGATCCGGCCCTTTCTATGGAAGCCCGAGTGGCTGCCGTGACCCAAACCGCTTTTTATCATCTTCGCCAAATTGCCCAGATTCGCCCTTACCTGGACGGTGACTCCTTGAGAACTGTAGTGCAAGTACTGGTGATCTCGAGGCTGGACTACTGCAATGCACTCTACATGGGGTTGCCCTTGACTCTCCTCCGGCATCTGCAGCGGGTGCAAAATGCGGCAGCCAGGCTGGTGGCGGGTGTGCGCTGTCACAACCACATCACCCCACTCCTGGCTCACTTGCATTGGCTTCTCGTTGCGTCCTGGATCAGATTCAAGGTTTTGGTTTTAGTTTATAAAACCTTCCATGACTTGGGACCAGACTACTTGTCAGAGCGGATTGCCCAGCGATCAACCTCGGCTCGTCCAATCCGGTCAGCGCGGGTGCACTCGCTTCAGGTGGCCACCCCCGGGGAGGCCCAGAAAACTTCCACCAGGAACCGGGCCTTCTCGGTGGCTGGCCCGACTCTGTGGAATCGTCTACCTAGCGAAGTGCGCTCTGCAGAGTCCCTGATGGCCTTTCGTAGAGCTTTAAAAACCTTGCTCTTTCGAGAGGCCTTTGGTGACCTGGTTTAGGTTCCCCCCCCTCCGCCATCTGCTTAAGTCTAACTCCAGTTCTTTTATTCCAAGAGTGGACATCTGGTTTTTAAATTGTTGTTGACTGTGCTTGTTGTCTATTGTTATTTTGGCCGAATTGATCAGCCCGTTGTTAGCCGCCCAGAGTTCCTATGGGAAATTCTATAATAAATAAATAAATAAATAAATAAATAAATAAATAAATAAATAAATAAATAAATCTTTAAAATGGCTTTTGATAGTCAGAAAATATAGTGAATATTAAGGCTCATCATTTTTTATTTTTTATTTTTTGCATTTTTCATATACAGCATTTATTTATGCAAAGACCCGGGCATTCTTGGTGGCGGCCCCTAGCCTTTGGAATTCCATCCCTACCGAAGTGCGCTCTGCAGAGTCCCTGCTGGCCTTCCGGAAGGCTTTAAAAACCTGCCTTTTCCAAGAGGCCTTTGGCGATTCTTATTCTTAGTTTTTTTTCTTTTCTTTTCTCTTCTCCGCCATCATACGCTCTAGTTGATGAGGTGCCACTAGGTTTTACTGTTCTTAAATTTATTGTTGTAATTGTTTGTTTATCCTTGTACTTGTGTGGCTAACATAGCCCTTGTAAGCCGCTTAGAGTATGTTTGAAGATAAGCGGGATATAAATGCAAAAATAAATAAATAAAAATAAATGTGCATTGTTCTCACATTCCAGCACGAGGCTACTAACGTGATGCAAGATGTCATTACAGAATTTAGTGGAACACCAGAGGAGAGCCGTATTACTGTGGCGAATGTCGATTTGGCTCTCAGTAAAGGAGAGGTGGATGTAGCCTTAAGCATGCTGAGGAATGTCAAACCCAACCAGCCGTATTACACTGAGGTTAAGGAAAAGATGGCTCAGATTTACCTTCGGATCCTAAAGAATAAGAATTTGTACATCAATTGCTATTGGTAACGTCACATCGAGTTAATTGTTCTTTTTGAAGAGAATGCGATTTCACATTTTGCTTTAGGGGACCAGAGGAATCCTGAAATTAGGAAAACCATCACCTCGGTGTATGGAGAAAAAAATTAGAAACAGAAATTCATAAGCAAATCTGACCAATAAGCTACATTTATGTTTCAAAACTACCACAGTGTGTGGCCTGTACAGATGACATTTCACCTTTAGCTATGATATCCCTCCATGGATTTTAGAGATACATAATCAGTGGGAATGTGATGCAATTACCAAAACAGCATTGGTATCAACCTTGGTTTCCCTATAACATTAATTTTCTTTTTCTATTCTGGGTTGGCTTTGGAGGAAACGCCAAGTTTATGCTTAGTTCCATCATACTGTTTCACAGCACAGATGTAGGACACGATTGTGATCCTGCATGTAAAAACAGTAGTTATTCATCCCCCCTTTTTTTTGCTTCAGATATGTTGGAACTCAGTTATAGCACCCTGACGCCCATCAACCCATGCGTTGCTGATGCCCAGATTTCTTTGAAAAGCAGTAAGCAGGGAGATGCGAGGCGTACCATAACCTCACCTCATGCAGCTCACCAGTCCTTGAGGGCAGTGGACAAGTTTAATTTTGTAATAACATGTCAACTTCTGTAATTACATTATAGAGCAGCTTTTTCATAACACCCCCAAGCACAACCCTTTGTACTGTTTTTGGTTCAGTGTAACATCCGGCCTGAAGGAGATTGCTAACAAAATTTGCTGACCATTTTGTAACTTTGGGGTTGGTTCTTGTACAGTAACAGTTCCCATGATTTGGCTGTCAAGAATCATTCTAATTATCCACTACAAATATTTTATAGTTTTGGAAGAGGTAGCCATGTTAGTCTGCTGCTGCATGTCTGAAGAAGTGGACGTATCCACGAAA
Organism: Phrynocephalus versicolor; assembly: GCA_023846285.1. Lineage (NCBI taxonomy): Eukaryota > Metazoa > Chordata > Lepidosauria > Squamata > Agamidae > Phrynocephalus > Phrynocephalus versicolor. Next base: position 79,307,480 of record JAHTLZ010003542.1, read on the forward strand.
ATTACATTAAAATAGAATCATTAGTCTTTAAGGTGCCACATTTTTGTCTTTTGTTTTAATTTAATTTTTGCCTGAAATATTTTATAGTAATTTTATAGCAATTTCACTAATTTTGTATTACTGTTTTTTTATTGGAGGCCTAAATCATTCTGTCCTGCAAATTCATACTTGATATCAATATAATAAGAATATGGTATAATCATTTTCCCCCATAATAAAATGCCTAGTCGTTGCTGAGTGCTAGCTTCCTAAACTGTCTTTCAGTTTTTGCTACAACCAGCAGCAATATATATATATATATATATATATATATATATTTTAAAAAATCATAATCCAAACACTCTCTTGATATTTGGGAGTGCATCTACCAGAAAGTTTCTTCAGCTCTAACATATCTACATTTGTTTGTAAGGCAACAAGTTGCTAGGTGGGGGAGTATCTTATTTGCCACCTGATCTACTGGTTTGAGGGGCTATCTTCTGCCACTTAAAACCTGGGCCATTTTCCAATGCCAGCCCTCCATAAATCCTTTCCCACACGGTGGATACGCCCCTTTAGAAGTGGACATAATTGCATATTTATAAATAAGCTTGGAAAACTTATTTTTCGGACTACAGCTCTTAGAATCTCTGATTCAGCATTGCTGGGGAGAAATTCCTGGAGCCGTACTCCAAAAAGCTATTTCCCCAAGCCGTCAGAGAGAAACAGGATCCTCTTTGAAACATACGTTTCTTTCATATAGCCTTTAGTGACATATGTTTGTCAAGGGACATCCATGGCCAGGGATACAGCGAAACGTTCATATCCTCCTCACACCGCCCTAAAAGCAATGCTTATACGTTCAGTCCGTTCCCATGTTCAGCGGCCAATCTTGAAGTGTACTGAAAAGATAGATGCGTAAACCGGCCCTTCATCTTCTGCCAGTGGGTCAGAACCGTTGCTTCTTCAGCACGTGGTGCAGTGCCTACACAGCATGTGGGCTATTTAAGGAATTAGAACTTGCAATTTTATCTCTTTTTTTGTTGGATCTATTGCAGTTTAAGGAGCTGGGGGAGCTTCCTCGCCCTTTTCTCCTTAGTTTACACAGAAGTTTCATCCATGTGTGTACATTAAGGTCAGCTTTTTGTCATTTCTTAATCCTGTATTCTTGCATTCTTGGTCCCCTCCCGACTCCATTGTGAACCTTATTTTGAACTAGACCTGCACAGGATTCCAAGGTAAATAATGTTTCCCTCTTTGTCTAGTGAGCTGTGTGAAAACTTGCACAATCCTCATTCAATACTTCTCTTGGGAGATGCCTACATGAATATCCAAGAGGTTAGTGAAAAGCAAGTGTTTTTTTCTTTCAGTAAAACCCTAACTGTTCCCAATGAAACACAAACACAATGGTAGTAGTGGGTGGGTGTGCATGCCAGGCTTTAAAGAAATGTATGTGAAGCTTCTTGAATATTTGAAGATTTGATGTAAATGCTGTTCCTTTTTAAGCAGAAAGGTCATATAAAAATATTTTGAATAAATATGTATTACTTTTACTACTACCCAACAGCAGTAGACATGACAAATTTGTTGAGCACCTCAAAACTCATTCACCGGAACTATACCTTCATTTTATTCATTAACATCCTACTTGATAGTTACTCTAATCAAGGTCTGTAACAATTAGTTAAAGAAACGTCAATAAAAGGGTTGCATTTGGTAAAAGCAACCAGATACTTTAAGATCAGTTAAAAGCAATCATGATGGTCAAATAATCCTAAAATGTATTCCTCTAGTTCTTATTCTATTCCCTTTTGAGACTATCCAGATTAATAATTGAGATTAATTCTGTTGTCCTTTCATTTTGATTTGGGGGTAACTTCCATTGAATGGACAGGAAACATGCATTGAGAAAAGTTGCTCCTTCCCAAAGAAACTCCAAAATTAGTTTTAGGAATAGATGTACAACGATAACTGCTGTCTTTATGTCATTTATGTTAGCCAGAAAAAGCTATAGAAGTTTATGCAGCAGCTCAGAAGAAGAATCCTTTGGATGCGACCGTGGCAAGGAAAATTGGCCAAGCCTATGTCTGCATCCATCAATATAACAAGGTCCAGAGGCTTATTGTTATTTCTGTTTGATGCATGTTAGAGTCATAGAATCATAGAATCATAGAGTTGGAAGAGACCTCAAGGGCCATCTAGTCCAACCCCCTGCCATGCAGGAACCCCATCACAATATTTCCGACAGATGGCCATCCAGCCTCTGCTTAAAAACCTCCAAAGAAGGAGACTCCACCACCCTCCTTTGTGGCAGCAGATTCCACTGCCCAACGGCTCTAACTGTCATGAAGTTCTTCCTGATGTTCAAATGGAATCTCTTTTCCTGTAGTTTGAAACCATTGCCCTCTGAAGCCATGGAAAACAAACCTGTTCCCTCTTCAATATGACATCCTTTCAAATATTTAAACATAGCTATCATATCCCTCCTCAGCCTTCTTTTAGAGAGGCTAAACATTCCCACTTCCCTAAGCCGTTCCTCATAAGACATTTCCTCCAGACCCTCAACCATCCTGGTCGCCCTCCTCTGCACCTGCTCAAGGTTGTCAATAACAACCTCAAGCGGGTGCAGAGTGTTAGATAACATCATTATTGGTGCCCCCAAATGTCTTAGAGCTGCACCAAAACACCCAGGGAAAACAAAATAAATGTACCAGAACAAAGACGATTCTGGGGATGTCCTTCTCACTTCTCAGGCTCAGTGTTGGAGGCTGCATGTTCAGATGTTTCTCTGTGTTTCTCCTCTGTCCAACCCCATCATCATTAGGGAGAAATGTGCCAGGCTTTTAATGGAGTTATATCCCCCACCACCACCACCACATATACGGGAGGAAAACACGGATGTTGTAGAGTGGCGTCACTTGGTTTCACTGTTTCTGTGGCCCAACGCAGATTGGCAGCCATAATTTTAAAAGCCCTTGTTTCACCTGTAGCTCATAGTTGCAGCTCTTCTGCTGAAGCATATTAATTCATTTCAGGCTATCAATTACTACGAAGTAGCGCTCAAGATGAGCGAGCAGGATTTCTTGTGCCACGATCTTGCCGGTCTCCTCTTAAAGCTCAAGAAGTTTGAAAAAGCAGAGAAAGTTCTAAACCAAGCACTTGATCATGACTGTGGTAACATTTTTTCTCTCTTCTCCTAGATATTTCATTTGGACCCGTAGCAGAAGCGTGATATGTTGCATGTTTTAATTAAAAGTTATGTGACAGTGAACCCATTTTGCAGTGGCCTGCTGTTTACTGAAGGATTTCTATTGGTGACTTATTTATGATCAAATATTCATCCACTCCGTTGCTTGTATAACAGTGCGTTGACACGGCATTGAATGCACAAGAAATCAAAGGAACCATACATGTAGTCCGGCATCCGCCATCTTCTGTTAAGATATGCTGTTACAATCTAAGTGCTCTTGGTAGAGGGCATGTGGTATCCACAAAGTGAGAGTTATAAGAATGGGCTCTATTTACATGGACTGGAGTTAGGATAGTTCTGTGCAAACTAACTCCTGTGACCTCTTCTTAACCATTTAGGACTAGAGATGGGCACGACTCAGAAAATTTTTTCGTTTTTGTTTTCGTTTTCGTTTTCGTCTAGGGGTCCATTTCGGCTTGTTTCCGTTTTCGTGAGCTAATTTTCAAAATTTTTCGTTTTCGTTTCGTTACGTAACGAAAATGAAAAAAAATCATTTCTTCCCATTTAGCTCCATTAAGTGCTTTTCCAGTAACGAAAAACGAAAATTGGCTCACAATTAGTCATTTCGTTTCCATTTCCGTTCCATTTTTGAACCGTTTTTCGTTTTTCGTTTCGTTACGTAACGAAAACGAAAAACGGAAACGGAAACGAAAATTTCGCTAAGTCGTGCCCATCTCTATTTAGGATTCTTTTCCTTATCTTCCTAACCACAGTAATGCTAGCAGCCACTAGACTTTCAGACTGCAGAAAAACGGAGCTCTTGTTTGTTTGTTTGTTTGTTTGTTTGTTTGGCCCAAAACATGCACAAATGCAAAATAATGATGCTTGTACCTTTCCATCTTTCCAGCTGATGTTCTGCCTTCAATGATGATGGATGTTAAGAACCTGCTGTTACTAGCCAAGGTTTATGAAACAACTAAAAGGGGAGAAGTTCTGGAAACACTAAGCAAGGTAGGAAACCAACTTTGTATTGGCCTCTTTTTTCTTTTCACTAGGGATTGTTCCAAGTTTGTTTCTAACATGCATGCAAATCTGTTTGGTTTTTCAAGGAGCCAAATGGCTATAACCTGACTCAAATAACATGCTTACACACTAGTTTTAAAGCAATGTAAGTATTTGCAACTCACCTCTCTCTTTTTTTTCCTGTATCCAGGACTTGGCCAGCTAGAAATAAGTAGTTTTAAAGAGAGCCTGTTCAAATTGCATGGACAAACAAAAGAAGCATAACAATAAATGCTCCATTAAATATAGATTTAAGTTGGGTGAAAATAGATTATTCTTTTGGATAAAACATTATATGACTAGCGTAATGGATTTCCTTCAGAGTAGCTACTCAAGGTCCACACAGAATGACCAAAAAGATTTAAGTATTTACTTACTTAAAAGAAGAAGATATACCCATCATTCACTTAAACATGCCTCCACCGAGCCAATTTAGACTGCTAATGGATGTTCTAAACAAATTAGTAGATACACATGTTTTGATATGCAAGGGCAGGAGCTCTGGAGGTCAGCTGCAGCACGGGCAGGAACCTGAAAATAATAAAATAAAATAAAATAAAAATAAAATAAAATAAAAGGATCGCCCCGCCGCCGCCGCTGCCACCGCCCGGTAAAATGATGATGAGGATGAGGATGATGAGGATGCTGCCAGTCCAGTTTGTTCAGTTGCATCATCTGTGTTTTTTTTTAAAAAAAATTCTCGCCATGCGCTGTCAAATTGATTAAATTGCGCAAAGCGGGGGGAAATGAATAACGAATCAATAAACCAACAAAATGATTTTTCTCTTAAAAAAACATTAAAAACGAAACGAAACGAACCAAAACGAATCACCATTTTTTTCAGTTTGTGCCCATCTCTAGATACTAGCCTGGCTTTCTCTCTGGCTGCCTTCAGCTTGTTTGCTCATCTGTTTGTCAGGCCTATGATCTCCAGCAGAGGGTATTGAAGCAAGCTCGTGTGGAACAGCCTGAACTGATACCTGCTCAGAAACAAGTGGCACTGATGGTCTGTGTCCAGTTTGCTGAATTTTACCGAGCAGAAAAAGAGTATGAAAAATCCGTCAAGTACTATACAGAAGCCCTGGCTTCTGTTCCGACTGACAGTCAAGTGAGCATGATTTTTACCTCTCATATCAATACATGCAGAGAAGATGTGCATGAATTATGGGCGAAAGGTTTGCCATTTTACTCTGCTGGATGGCAGGAGTTTTTGTAAAAACACTGAATTTGGTTCAAGCATTGTCTGATTAGGCAAAGAGTCACGTTTTTTTAAATCACCAGAGCATATTGTGGAGAGTGTAATGAAGTTTAGCCATGCCTCGACTATTAAGAGATCTTGAATATGAAATTTTATTCAATCAACACATTGGTGGATCATGAATGCCAGGAGGGAAAATGTAGCCTGTAAACAGAATTTGGCTTCCTTTATGTTATCTAAATCCCAGGTTAGCATTTGAATCTTTCAGAAGCACGTCCACAGAATTATTGTGCTGCTTCTCAGGTCATCTACACACTGTTGTATATGTTTGAATCGGGAAGATGTACACATGTCTATCTGTGTACTTCTGCATGGCCGGGGCTCCCCCCCCAGTTCAGCTGTCACCACCCATGGGTGTATTTCAGGGGCTGGGGCCATTAGCAAAGCCCCTCTGCCATATCCAGTAATGCTACTTTTTTAAAAAAAAAAGATAGTAACTGGAGTTGTATGGAAAGAAGACTGAAATTATTTGACAGAATGATCAGCCTGTTTCCCATGTTATATTTGCCAAGTTAAATTACGCTTTAAGTAGGATTCCGTTTTATTTTCAGATAATAGCAGAATTAGCCCGCCTGTACTTGCTGCAAGGAGATGTAGACCAGTGTGAGCACTATTGTACTCTCCTGCTTCAAGATGACGACTGCGGTGAAATTGGGACAATGGTACGGCACTCTTTGGTTTTCCGCCTCTTCTAATTTAACCTCTTCTAATTCGGTTTGGATGGAAACCGGATATGCATGCAGTGAAGTACCATGATCTATTGCCAAGTGTGATTGCCACATGTCTTTGCTACTTGGCTACACATTTAGGAAATCGGTGACATCCGAAGCAACTTTCAGAGGTTTCGCTAACCTAGCATTTTAATCATCTTCATCACCACCGCCACCTTACAACTGCAGAGCTGGAAGGAACCTTATGGGTCATCGAGTTCAATTCCATTTTATTGCTCCATTTTAAAGGATCTTTTTGTTTACCTTTTTTTGTTTTGATTTTTGGTTTTTCCATTATTGTTGTTTTGTATTCTGTTAGCTGCCCAGAGTTCCTATCCGGAAGATGGGTGGGATATAAGTACAATAAATAAATAAATAAATAAATAAATAAATAAATAAATAAATAAATAAATAAATAAATAAATAAATAAATAAAGAGGAACATTGGGGATTTGAATTCCAAGCGGACGGCTCCACAGCCTGATGCCTAAACCACTGAGCTCTCCAGCAGCTCTTGATGCAACCGATGGCCAGACAGAACGGGGATCCTGGAGCTTTAATATTTCACCTGGTGTCAAACAGGGTATCCCGTGCTTACCTTCTAGGGAATAAATGCAGAGAAATGATGTGCTAGTTATGTGAAGCTTGTCGTAGGGACAAGCACCTAGTGTCTGGCTATTCCGCTGGAGATGAGGTTGTTCATAAACGATCGAGACTGCTCAGCGCACTGTTCTACCATGTCGAGGCAACTTTTCTCAATCATAAGCAAAATGGGCCAAAATTTCTTCCCATGCTGAGATTAAATCCCTTCCCTGTGCATAAAGTTATGAACATATAGGAGGCCTTTCCTCTTTTGCCTTTGGATAGCCTGTTGCCATGATGCTACGTTTAAAAGAGCCCTAAGCATTCCAAATCCCAATTAAGCTGAGCCGTCATAAAGCTAAACTGGGGACACAGATTATTTACAGTGCCTGTAAACCCTCTCTCCAATACTGTATTGCCATGTATCCAGACCCCTGTAAACATGATCTTCCAATACAATTATCTGCAAATGGTTATAGAGCATATCTCAGACTTTCAGAGCTGTCGTAGGTGTTTGCGACCTCAACAGCAAGTATTTAATACTGGCTCAGTCACGGTGGACCTCATTAAACATGTATCTGGCTTGCACAAAGCTTTATGACCGCGATAAACATGTTGCCATTTCAATTCTTCCCGAAGCAATGAAGCCATTAATTCGGTCCAAGTGTGAAACATCTGCTCTTTTCCTAGATGATGGCTGATCTTATGTTTAGAAAAGAAAAATATGAGCAAGCCGTAAGCCTATACCGAAATGTTTTGGAGAGGAGACCAGGTATTCTTTTTTTAAAAATTGATAAAAACAGTTTCATGTAGATACAGTATTTTGGCCTTAAGAGCAGATCACAGACAAGCAAGTTTTATCACGAATGTCCTTACGGCAAATGTAAAACTGCTTGATGTAAAAGCCTGTGCCTGGTTGTGTGGATGAGAGAGGTAGATGGATGGATGGATGGATGGATGGATGGATAGATAGATAGATAGATAGATAGATAGATAGATAGATAGATAGAT
>JAHTLZ010003542.1:79321721-79353729 GCA_023846285.1 Phrynocephalus versicolor
ATAGATAGATAGATAGATAGATAGATAGATAGATAGATAGATAGATACCCTTTGTAACTAAGGGTATTTGTACACGACCCCTAAACTCCGCCGCAAATGGCTCCCAGCTCTGGAGCTTAAAATTGTTTCTCCACCAGCTCCGGAGGTTACAGATAATTAAGTGCGACCACGCCCACCTAAGTGTGTCCCAGCACACTTTTCAGGTACCTGCTCTCCGGAGGTGAAAATTCCTGATGCGGATATAACGTAGTGACTGCCAGGCTCTCCTTGCTTCTGTTTGTTCTTTTTTTGCCCCCCGCCCCTTTAAGAGATCTGAATGCAGTGCTGGGATGGCAGAACTGAGGTGAGCGGCATTCTTTTCTTCCTTTTTTTCTCCCTCCCCTCACGCAGCCAGCAGCCAGGAGTGCGGAGGGGGTGGGAACGCAGGAACAGCGACAAACCCCTAAGATCTCTGGTCCGAATTTAAGTGGCCAGCGGATCTTAGGGGTTGTGTGAAAAGGCTCTAAATAAGCTACTTATTAAATGAAGTTCTGTGGACATTATTCGTGCAGAGCTGCTGTGTGTCGTTTGGGAGGACCCGAAAGGATAGGAGGAGCGGCAGTCATTCTTTGCCACCAATTTGTGCAGTCTGAATCCCACCTTCCAAATTACTTTCTTTTCACATGGATGGGAAAACAACCAGAAGAAGACATGTGAAGTGTGCTAACCAGCTGGCAAGGGATGGATTGAGCCTAAAGTGGAATATCTTTGGCCCTTCCTATGGTGGGGCTACAAGTCCCATAATCCCTGACCATTGCCCATGCTGGCTTGAATTTTTAGGATTTGAGGCTCAGCTACATACTTCCCACGCCTGGATTATACTCGCCCAGGCTACTGTGCTAGTCCCTGTTGCACTGTGAAGTCATCCACAGCAAACTTGTAGGAAGATCGCAAGCCACTGGATCAGGCACTACAGTGGCACTTAATCTGAGACCTTCATAAAGGGAAGAGTTGCCTAAAATGCTGAACCAGAGATGAAAGGAGTCTCATGGGTATGGAGTCTTTTGGCGCAGGGGTTAAACTGCAGTACTGCAGTCAAGATTCTGCTCACGACCTGTGTTCAATTCCAGTGGGCTCAGGTTGCTGGTTTAAGGTCAACTCAGCCTTCCATCCTTCTGGGTTAGGTAAATTAAGTACCCAGCTGGTGAGTTGGGGTAAAAATGTGTAGCCTGCAAAATTAAATTGTAATCCACCCAGAGAAATGCTTTAAACCAGGCATGTCCAAACTTCGGCCCTCCTGATGTTTTGGAACACAACTCCCAGAATTCTAAGCCTGCATTTCCAATGGCAAAGGACTGTGGGAGTTGTGGTCCAAAACATCCGGAGGGCCAAAGATTGGACATGCCTGCTTTAAACAGCGTGGAGGAGGATACAAACAGGACACTTTGCTTTGTTGTGCTTTATATCAGATATGGAAAAGGGCAGCGAAAATCTGGATCTATTTATTTTTCAAAAGTATGCAGTATGCACTTATTTTTTTGTTAACAGAGAGATAACGTCCAGGCCATTTTGGCAACGGCGCAGGCGTGCATGATTCTTAAGCATACGGCCAAAGCCAGGACCCAGCTGAAACGTTTGGCCAAAGTAAACTGGTCCTTGAGAGATGCTGATGATCTAGAAAGGGCTTGGATTCTGTTGTCAGAGATCTACTGCAGAATCGGGAAGTATGACCTTGCAATCCACCACGTGAGGCGTTGCTTGCAGTACAATAAGGTGAGGAGGCGCCATTCTGTTGCAGAAGTAGAACAACTTCCTGGCAGTTTGGGCTTCCGAAGAGAAAGAGTTGGCTTCTGATTTCGATTTATGCTTGAAACATTTGTTTTCTCTCCTCCTTTTCTCCCTAGTCATGTGTGAAGGCTTATGAATGCTTGGGATTTATCACAGAAAAGGAAAATTCTTATAAAGATGCCACATTCTACTACGAATTAGCTTGGAAATACGGTAACCAAGCAAATCCTGCCGTTGGTGAGTAAAGATGCTTCAGGTTGGTCCTGTCTCTCCCAGTGCTGCATCTGTGACATGCAGAGCTGTAGTTTAAAATGTTTCCTTCCTTCCTTCCTTCCTTCCTTCCTGTCTGTCTGTCTTTTGTTATTTTAAGCATTTACAGTAGGACCCCCATATCCACTGATTCAATTATCCACGGTTGGCAGAGGAAAAATAAATAAATAATTCTTCAGCCACAAAGCAAGCTACTGTCACAAAGAGCAGCTGTAAAGCAAGCTACTGTCATAAAACAGCCGCCATAAAGCAAGCTTCCATCACAAACAGCAACTGTAAAGCAAGCTACTGTTGCAAAACAGCAACTGTAAAGCAAGTTACTATCACAAAACAGCAGTTTTGGGGAACATTTTGGCGTTCTCTCTTATCCATGATTTTCACTATCCACGGGAAGGCTTGGAACCAGCGGATACTGGGGTCCTACTGTATATCGTACTCTTCAGCCCACAAGACCCCAAAGTGGTCCACAGCACACTTTTTCCAATGGTAATCCTCATAGGAATTTGCTGCTCTTCTCATTTTCTTACGGGATAATTGGCTTGTGATATAAGGAACGGTTCAGTCTCAGTCGGCTAGAGAGCCACTAAAATGTCCCTTTGTCTTTATTTATTTATTTATTTTAGAGTAGTTTTACCCTGCCTTTCTCCTTGGATTAAGATCCATTTTGGACCACTTGCTGCATGTTGCAGTGTTTTGAGCTCTTTCAGGGTGATCACCCTGATCTGTGCCCAAACTGGGCCTTCTTGATTGCGTGGCAGGGCTACTCTTTGTCTGGGGAGAGGGCAGGGTGGAGAAATTCCCTGATGGACGGAAAGTCACTTTAAAGAAGTTAGCTCCCGACAATGCAGTTCTTTCCAGTGCGTTCAGATGATACCCTTTTTCACTGTCACTAATAAGGGAGGGTATAAAATCACAAGGGTGCTTATTGCCTCCTGATGGAAATCTGTTTGGTACATAATTGGGTCTTTGTGTTAATTAAGATATAGAGTAGTACCCTATCAGTAAAGAAATTGAAAAGCCAGCTTGGACTTTAGGAGTGATGGAAAAATTAACACATTTGCTTTACAAGTCCTCAAGCACATGACTCGTTTCTTTTTGTAGCTTCTCTCTGAAAAGATTTTGTGAATAGCCATGGTGAATTATATTTTCCTCGTTCCTCCCAAGTACTAAAAAAAGTCTTCTGTACATTTCTAAACTGGCATGGTTTTAAATTTATGTTATTTTTCCTTGATTTTTTAAAATATTATTTTGTGGTATTTTGTGTGTAATAATATCTTTTTAAAAGATTGAATAGTAGCTGCTGCCAAAAGTATACTGGGTCCAAAGCCGGATTAGTGCAAAAACTATGGTGTCCAGTCTACGTCGACTGTTCCTCTAAAGCAGAGGTCCTCAACCTAAGGCCCCAGGGCCAGATGCGGCCCCCAAGGTCCTGAATCCGGCCCCCGGGACCAATTGCAACCCCCCCCCACCTACCCCCTGCTTTCCGAGCAAGCCAGCCTCCGCAGCTGCTTCTATTGCTGAGGCAGTTCAAAGTAGTGGGCTGTGTCACTTCTCCCACTCCCCCCAACTACCACCTAGATGATCAGCATGCTGGCTAGTGGGGCATTCAAAGTGGGAGGGCTACGGCAAGGTCCCCTGCTCCCCCCACCCACTGTGGTCCAGTCCCCAGTGGTGTCTGGGGCGTGGTGAACCGGCCCGCTGTTTGAAAACGTTGAGGACCCCTGCTCTAAAGCTTCAGCTTCATAAAATCTGGTGTGATGTTGTTGTTGTTGCTGCTGCTGCTGCTGCTGCTGCTGTTGTTGTTGTTCATCCAACAAAATCTGTTTTTTTCAGTTTTAAATTGTGATTTAAATCAATTTGATATTCATCCACTCTGTTTCCTAGATAACATGTCTAGAACTGCTGGAATTTTTACCAGCCATAAATATACCAACTCTGTATTTTAACTTTCTGGGGGATATTTGACTTTCTCTTAGGCATAATAGGACAAAACAAGTGTGAGGAAAAGCTTTCTTGAGTTGAAATTTGTATGTATAATATCATCAGAATCCGCTCCAAATATTTAACACTTCCAATAAACATGCTACGGTAGTTGGCTATGTCTCAATACCCAGCCAGCTACCTCGCCAACTTTCCTTTCTAAAGTTCAGTATTAAATCAAGGTTTTGATTTTGCCCTGAAGGACAATGTACTGGTTTATCTTATCTTTTATCTTGTTTGATTTTGATCAAATATCTCCTGGGTGTTCGGAGTGCCACTTCAAATGGTTTCCTACGCAGAGATGCAGCATCGGTCTAGGCACGCATTTACTTCAATAGCAAAACGCCTTCACTGAAATGAGTGGCACATCCCTTGTGAGATGTTCTGCATCTACCGGCATATTTGAGCCTTCCGTGTGCAAATAATTGCTGAAATTACAGTCATCAAACTTCGACCACTCAACCAATTGTGGAAAAAAGAAATACAGAGTAGAGATGGGCACGACTCAAAAAAATAATTTTTCGTTTTTCGTTTGTCGTTTTGGGATCCGTTTCAGTTCGTTTTTGTTTTTCGGGGGGGTTTTGCGCATTTTTCGTTTTCGTTTTTGTTACGAAACGAAACGAAAAGAACAAAATGAAAACAAAATTTTTTCGTTAGCATTCTTTTCGTTGGGAGGTGTCTGCCATAACGAAAACGAAAAACGGCAAAATTTTTTGTTTCGTTTTCGTTTTCTGGAAAATTTTCATTTTCGTTTTCGTTGCGTAATGGAAACGAAAAATGAAAACAAAAATGAAAATTTCGCTGAGTCGTGCCCATCTCTAATACAGAGAAGTACAAGTTGAAATGCAGAATCGTGAGAGAATCATATCATTTATCACCCGTAACACATACGGAATTATATACCTTAAAACTCTTCAGTTCAATAAAACATCCTTTTGACTTTGTTTTCAAGTTCAAGTTGGCAAATAATAGCGTTCAGCGGGACGTGCTCCCAATTAAGTGTGTGAATTAGTTATTACCTAAATGCCTGTGTTTCTTTTGAATATAAATTGTGATTTTCCCGCCACCCTCATGGAAAAAAGTAAAGACGACAACATCATCTGGTGAAAGCTCTATGCATTCATTTCACAGCATCTACCATCAGTGCTCATCAAACGGCTATTGCAGGTTCGTTTTTAATTCACACCCGGTGTGGTAAAGAAATCGAACCTTTCTTTCTCTTCTCTTAGGATTTAAGCTTGCTTTCAACTACCTGAAAGATAAGAGATATGTGGACGCAATAGACATATGCCACGATGTAAGTTCATCCTCATGGAACTCAGTGCTCTGAAGCCATTTCCCGATTTTGACGTCATGGCGCCCTTGCGTTGCTAATGAGCCCCCGTGGGTTTCCTATGCCGCTGTTACAGGACGTACACACAGTTCTGTGGATCCTGACCAATTCCTCCTGCTCAGGTCAGGCTGGCCCCAAACCAATGGCCAGTGGGAATATGCACAGCAAAAAAAAAAAGCACACTTTTGTGGTACATAAAAGACAACTCCCCCCACCCCACCCCAAGCCTATGCTTTCATGGACAACAGCCAGTTTCACGAGATGCATGCAACAGAGTTTATGGCAAATAAAAGCCTCTAGTCCTTAAAGTATCCCAGGCCTCCTTGGTTTTGCTGCAGTAGACTAGCTGTGGATCCTGCCATGTAAACACAATTCTGTTGGGGCTGTACACTGCCAGGAAAGACTGAGAGCATCTAGGAATCTTATCTGCCCCGTGGCGCAGTGGTTAAATGCCTGTCCTGCAGGTAAAACTGTGCTCACGACCTGGGGTTCAATCCCTGGTAGACAGCTCGTGATTGACTCAGCCTTCCATCCTTCCGAGGTCAGTAAAATGAGTACCCAGCTTGCTGGTGGGTGGGGGGGGCAATGTGTAGCCTGCACACTGTAATTAAAAACAGAGAGTACTTGAAGTGGTATGGGGCGGTATATAAGCAGAACACTTTGCTTTGCTTTTTTGCTTTTGCTGTGTTGCTGAGTCTCAGCTAATCTAACTTTTCATAGCTGCCATTAGAGATTGTGGTTGTTCATAATATGTGTAATTTTCCCCCCAAAAGCTAGTCATTAATTTTCTTCTTCATTAAAGGTTCTGAAGGCATGCCCAGACTATCCCAGGATTCGAGAAGAAATTCTGGGAAAGGCCCAAGCGGCAATCAAACCGTAGAACGTGCAAATGATATCCGTGTCTGCAGGACCTGAAAACCTGTCTGTGGAGTTTGAGCACAACTGCCTTATTTTTCAATAAAGCTGTCTGCTACAGTTGAAAGCTCTGTAACTGGAAATGCGAAAAGCAGACACGCAGCCCTGTGTTCAAGTGGCTTCTTGGGAAAGAAATTGGCCCTCGCTGTGTTTGTTGGCACAACACGTCCCATTGGGATCCAGCCCGTGGCTGCTGCTTGCCAGGGGATCCCTTTCTGCCCTTGTCTCCGTCCATGTTGAGCCAACTTGGGGAAGCCTTGCAATTGGCCAGGGAGAGAGGAAAGTTGACTCCTGGGACATGGACTAGAAGACTCCACAGGAAATGCAGTGGGGCGGGGGGGGGGAGAATACTGTTTCATAGTGAAGTTATTCTTGAAGAACTTTCTGCAACTGAGCAAAAGAAAGCACAGTACTTCCACCCTCTTGCCCCCAAACTGCTCCACAGGGTTACCCATCACTCTTATCAGGAGCCTTTTATATTTCAGTGGCCATGGTGGAGAATTGATCCCTGCAATTGCCTCTCCATTCTCACTGAGGTCGGGGAGGGGGGACACAGCTAGAAGAGAGTCCTCTGTGTGTGTGTGTGTGTGTGTGTGTGTGTGTGTGTGTGTGCGTGCGTGCGCGCGCGTGCGTGTGTGCGTGCGTGCGTGTGCGTGTGCGTGTGCGTGTGCGTGTGTGTGTCCAGACAATACAAATGCACATGGTTGATTTTCAGCAGAAGACAACCGTGTGAAAAATCAGCTTTCTATGCCAGCTAAGCCATTTTAATAATCTTATTTACAGCCATAGTGCAAATCAAATTCTTCCGTACATATAGCTCCCTCCATAGACTCTCCATTCACTTCAATGTATGGGTGGGTCAAGAGGTCAGTGGTTCAAAAAAGCCTGCTTAGTGGCATTTACATGGCAATTTCAAGTTATGTTTAGACTCTGATAATGAACAACTGTTAAGGATTTGGGTAGTGGGGAGGGTGTTTTCTAAACATAACACGAACTATGGAGAGAAAACTGGAACCGATTTAGTAGCGTTAAATAAATGCATTTCCAGCAGTAGGACGTGCTCATGTCATGTTGCCAGAATTGCCAGGCGGCTGCTTTATTTGGTTTTGTCCGGCATAGTCTAGGTCTGGTTGGGAAAATCCTACAACTGGATTCCAGCAGAAACAAAAGCTCCCTTTATATGGGAAGCAGAGGAAGAAGGCGTGATACATCCAGGCACTCCTCACTTAGCGACTGAGTTCCATTCCTATGACTGAGTCATTGCGTGGATTGGTTGTTAAGTGAGGAGCTGGAAGCGGATGCCTTCTGGTGCGTTGAGGCAGGCAGGCCAGAGCGGGGAGGCTCTCCGGGAGGCCAGGAGAGAAGCAGAACAAACAGGAGGGGAAAATAGACATGTAGGTGGCCCGTGCTCTGCTCCACTTGGGTCATGCTCCTCGGCACAGGCATTGTGACCCTGGCAGCAACACCCGTCCCTTGGAAAGCACCCGAGAAGGAGGAAAGGCAGGGATGGAGGATGTTGAACCTCTGCTTGCTCCCCTCTGAGCTGCTGACAAGGTGATTGCAGGCGAGCAGAAGCAGGCTTTACGCTTTGGCCCAGATCGCCTCTGGGCTGGAACAGCAGGTGACTTTGGCAGCTACTGCTGGTTATAAGAGTGAGCCGTCATTAAACAGGTCAGTAGTTAAGTAAGTGACCGTACTTCAATAGGGGTCCGATCAAGGTCTCCAGTTACTAAAAAAAGTCATCCTGGGTTTCCAGCATTAGTCCTGCCTCTACGTCAAGCAGGCATCTCAACCATCAGAGCCCGAGTGAAGTCTTAGGCACATGGAAACACTGTGGTTTCAAGGGTATCTAAAGCATGTCTAGGGGGTGGGTGCTGGGGAGTGGGCAGCCCGTCACCCTCGAGGATAAGACCAGGTTCACAGAGCCCATTTTAACTGCCCCATAACCCTTCACAGCTACAATAGAGGGAAAAAACTAAATTCAGGTGGGAAGGATCTTCAGGTTCTTTTGTGTAGCTTGAATTTCCTTAGAGGTTCAAAATGATCTAATTGAGACTCTCCCCCCCCCCCCACACACACACACATACACACAAGCCTCGGTATTTTTATGGACAGTGCTAGATATGGGGTGTTATGTATCAAAGCAACACAATCTACACAAAGTCACCACACATCTAGTACCTGCTGTTTTTAGCTGGTCAGGGTTCAACATGTTCCCAGCCTTCCATTTAAAACCAATGGGACGTAAAAAAAAAAAGTGCTTAAAAACCCGATGAGGACCTTCCCAGTTTAGAGCAGAGGTGGGCATCATGCAGCCGAGGTCTGCTTGTACCCCACCTCTCTCTAAAAAAATCAACAGAACCTCCAGGAAGGATCTGGGAGTTGAGTCATGGCTACTGGACTTCTTTTTGAGGGATAGAAACGTTTCGCTGTTCATCCAAACAGCTTCATCGGTCTGAATACAGCTAGTGCAAGAGACCTTCTTATAGTCAGCTTGACCTCTTGTCCCCTGGTCTGATTGGCTTATAAGATGAACAAAGCCTGAATAGGCTCATTAGGGAGACATTAGTGTCCATGGCCTTAAGGTAAACAATGGCCTAAGGTGCTGAAACCCATCAAGAATGGGTCGTTAGCTGTGACCTGGTGGTGAAGGCTCCTTGATTTGCCTGTGTACTGTCGAAAAAACATCCTTCCTCCAGGAAGGATGTTTTTTCGGTGAGGGCCAGGTATAACTGGTCACCATCTTTTTGAGGGAAGAAAAAGCATTTTTCAAAATCTGTAGATGGGTGTGCGTTTTTCTCATCTTCACTTCCCCTATTTATTTGTGGGGCAGTGGAAGACTGGTCGCAGGAGCAGGGCTGGCCCTCTTCCCCAGCTCAGGTTCCATCGTCCTGCACGAATGGTTTCTACGAGACTACAGCGGAAGCAGAGCCTGTGGAGCCCGCTGCCGTTTTAAAGGCTCTTTCTTCACCTGCCACGGGCTATGCAGCCTTCTCCTGGAAATGCTAGGGCCGTTGCTCCTTGTGGCCACAAGATGGAGACGTCACTTCACGATGAAGAGACGGATGAAGCTGTTTGGATGAGTAGCAGCGAAACGTTTCCGTCTCTCAAGAAAAAGCAGTCCAGTTGCCATGACTCAGCTTCCAGATACACTTCACGAGTCCCAACCACTTCTGAATTCTACCACAGAGAAAACTCTGGAAAGGGTTGCCTTAAGCACACATAGCACATGGCTGTCTAATTGAGGGTTCCCTGCTCTTCTTTCCAATTTCATCCTCTCTTGGGAGGAATGAATTCTTCTCTGTCCGGTCTGGAACTGTTCGGTCAAAATGGGCCAATGATGCCTAACAGATGCCCCAAAATATAACCCTTCAAAACAAGGCAAACAAACCAGTAAAGCCTCCTTGCCTGCTCGTTGGCAATAGTGTTGGAGACTATGCGGGGATCCCACCCCTTCCTTCCTTCCTTCCTTCCTTCCTTCCTTCCTTCCTTCCATTCTCCCATTGTGGTCTTTTCTGGAGGCAGGAAGGATGCTGGGAAGTGAGTCCATTTGGTCCTGAAGTGATGAAGCCGGCAGAGAGACCTTGAATAATTTCAGTCCAATATGCCCAAACACTGCCAAATGGTACACTATAGTTGCTAGGAGAGGGATTTACCAAAAGAGGCTGGGTTTTGTCAGAAAAGAGATGCTTTTCTAACCTTGAGTCATGCTTTGTTTTGTGGTGGATTGTTTGGCCCTATGCCTGCCCAGCTTCTGTGGATCTTCCTTTTTGCAGGCCACCCAATGCTGCCTTGGTCGCATCTTTTGAACACCTGGGTTCATTTCAGCTCTAGTGGCTCTCTAACGTACAACAATCATGTACCATCAAGTCCGTTCTGAGTTGGCAAACGAGATATTCCTCGTGCGCACATAATCATGGAGTCAAGCTGCAATAAGCCAAAGTTAGGCTGAATATTGGCATGGGGTGGGGTGGGGAAGTTCTAAAGTTAACTGTTCAAACAGTATGACAATGGACCCAGAGACCTCAGGCGGAGGTGGTGAGCGTTCCAGTGCTGGAGATATTCATGATAAAACTGGACAACCATCTGCCAGATCAGCTTTGACTTGGATCCTTGCATTGTGTGTGGGTGGGTGGGTGTTGTGTCATTACAGTCATGACCAACTCTTTGTGACCCCATGTCCATGGATTTTTCTTGGCAGGAGTACCGGAGTGGTTTGCCAGTTTCTACTCCAGGCGCCTACAGCACCTGGTATTCCCTGGTGGTCTCCCATCCAGGTACTAACCAGGGCAGACCCTGTTTAGCTTCTGAAATCAGGCGAGATTGGATGTGCTTAGGGCATCTAGGGGGTTGCACTTGATAGCCTAATCAGCCCCTTCCAACTTCCATCTTCTGTCATTCTAGGACCCTTGACAGGATTTTCTAGGTAAAAGAGTACTCAGAAATGGTTTTCCATTCAGCAGGACTTGCTTTTTTTGTATGAAAAAATGTTTTCTTCTTTTCCTTTTTCTTTTTTGGAAAAAAAATTCATTCATTGGAATGTTTTCATAGAAGCACTCCTAGAGAGCAGCTACCGTATAAGGGTGACGACAGCCAACATTGCATAGCTGGAGCAAAAAAAAAAAAAAACAGACGAAAGGCTCTCGTTTAGGTGGGTAGGAGTTAAAAAAAGAGTTCAGTTTTTATTATTTGCAAGAAGCTTTCACAGCTGGGAACTGTCATAATATGTAGAATTGACAAAATGTATGTAGTGTATATTTAACAGATTGAATAGAGAATTTGTAAAATGTAGTCAGTCAAAAATGCAGTGTCATGATGTTAGCCACAAGTGCAAGGGATTAGAAATCACTAGAAGGTTAAAGTGATTTAGCACAGATGGAATAGTTTGATGACATCATGGTGTGTCAGGATGTGATTGGTTAAAATCATGTCTGATGAGTTCCAAATGTGTATAAAGGAACTGGCTGGTGTAATGTAAATTGGGACTGTTTATGGTGAGAAAGCAGTACCCCACACTCTGTGGTATATTTTGCTCTGTATATATGTTATGCTTGGTGTTATGCTGCTGTTTTCTTATCTACCGTATATATTCAATATAAGAGTTTTATTCTAAGTCATGATCTTTGTCTCTATGTCTCTCAGTTCCAATAACACTTATTGCAAGTCTCTACACTTTATCTACATGCTGCTGCTGCTAAGCTGATTTTCTCTGCTATACACCATAAACATGTGCATTTGCGTATTTCTTTCATAATCCCCTTATAATGTTGATAGGAACATGTATAGTAAGCTCAACTGAAGTTCAAGGAGTTAACTTATATTAGAGGATCTTTGCCATTCACAAAAGCAGCAAGCTCCTTGTTGAACTGAAAACAGTCCCTGTTAACTCCCTGGCTTAACCTCCCCCCCCCGGTACTACTGCGCACAAGCCACAGTCTCTCCTTTGGCCACAATCCAGTTGGTCCTGGCAGCTTAAGGAAGCTGTTGTGCAAGCAGGCAGGGCCCAGTGGCCGTGGTGTGTGTCGGTGTGTGTCTCCAGGGCAAGGAATCAGAGAAGCATGCCAGACAGCAAACAATGAGAAAATAAAAGCACCATTGAATTCATATAAATCAGCGGTTCACAATGGACCTTTGGACCTAGGCAAAACAAGGGGCTTTAGCTAAGATGCCCTGTGAAATAATATGCATGACAACCCAGGTTGAGGACGGGGTACACAATCACAACCGCAAGCAGTTTGCATGGACAAACTCCCAAGATTTATCACCGCTATGAGCTTTTATTAGTTTCACGTAGTTTTCGCCATCACGTCTTTTCCCTGGACACTGTAGCTTGGTGACAGAGCTCATATATCTTGGTTTTAAAAAACAATCACAGCCCTCACCTCTGATAGATGGATTTACTGTCACCCCAGGGCCCCCGGGGAAAGAGGAGAAAACCTGTTTAGGTCAGCAGAGTAGAGAAATGTCCTAAGTTTTGACACACACACATCAACAGTGCTGCTCTTGAGCCGATTTGAGAGGTGTGGTGGTGGGGGGGCTAGAACACTGCTCATTTGCCAATAATGGACACTGAACACCACTGGACCATTGCATCTCTCCTTGCTTGCATCTTTGGCACATCAAAGATGTGTCATGGAGGGGAAGGGGTTAACCAGCAGTCTGTGACTGGTTAATAAGTTTCTTTGGGGCTTGGAGGTAGCTGGGCCCTCAGTAGCCACCCATGCTACAGACAGTTGGGCGTGGCCACCGATCACCTGGGACCGGGCTAGCAAAATTGCCAGGGCAACGCTGAAGCAAAGAGAGTCGGTTCCTATGGTTACACCAAACAAAGAAACCCAAGACCGATGGAAGCCTCTGAAAGCTATCTGGGGCTCTGGGGCTTAGCAAGCCGGCCACCTGGGGCAGCAGGGTGAGGCCACCTGTGGGAAGCTTTAAGAGCCCCCTGGCGCTCAGAGGTGCAATCCTGGGGCACCTTTGCCCTCGTGAGCTGAGCCTCCGGGCCCAAAGGAGAAAGGTGTCACCTGGGGCTGTCGGGCCTCATTGCACATGTGGACAATGGGGCCACAGGTGGCTGAGGAGCTGAGAAAGTGCTCAACACCACTCCCAAGGCTATTGGAATGAGAGGTCATTTGGTTGATAGGGAAGGAGCAATCAAGCCAAAGGATAATAACAAACATTATCAGAAAGCTGCACATGGTCTTAAAGGAAGAAAATGTCTCAAGTGCCAGAGAAGGTCACAAATGCAGAACATGGGCACACTGGATGGCATTTAGACGGCAGATCCCGAGCTGATTTCTTGCACCTCACATCCTCTCTCTTCTCCTAGTTTAAAAAAGCCCATTTTACTAGGTTCTGTTTCAGACCCTTCATTGAAAGGGACAAAATTTGTGCAAGGACAACCTGGCCTGAATAGCAGCAGACCTGTCCTGTCCTTCCCCTTCGGAGAATTTACTAGCTAGAAACTGGCTGTAATTTATCTTAACCACATCAGATGCAGGGGAAACAAGGGGCCGGGTCAAAAATGGCACCCTTGAGACTTTTAGTTGAGAAAAAGGGGACCAGTCAGGAGTGATGGGGGGTACAGTTCATAAAATTCTTCATGGTGTGGAGAGATCCCACACACATCGTTCAAGGTTTCAGGGTCACTTGCTGAGCGGACTCTGGACAATCTGAATTTGGAGCGATCCGGTTCCCACTTAAATGATTCTGTCTTATTTCTCAGCTGAACAATCTTTTCTTCTTCCTGCTGGCCGAGGCGTAGCTAGGGTTTTTTAGCACCTGGGGACAAAGTCAATTTTCATACCCCCACAAGGGACGGGGAAGGGCTAAAGTGCCACATAGAGGGGGCAGTGGTGGCCAGGGAGCCCTCCACACCGCCCCTGGCAGGTAACTTGTGACACGCCATCCCATGGCTCCTGGGTGGGGAGCTGTTTGGCACCCAATTTGGTGCCGCCAAATGCTGCGCCCAGGGACAGATGTCCCCCCTTGCCCCTCCATAGCTACGCCCCTGCTGGAGATGTTGCCACTTCTACGGGAAGGGCCAAGAAAGATCTCTGGATCAATGGTTTACTCTCATGTAAGCTTTGACCGTGAATACTCATGAATAAGAAGATAACAGCAGCTGAGTACAGTGGAGGCGGCACAAGGGATAAACAGAGTGATGTTTGGCGGGACTGGATGGAAGTTCCCCCATTTTTCCTGCTTTTCTCCTTTGCTCAGGATGCACTGCTTTTGGGGGGGGTAAAGCTCATGGAGTCAACATTACCCCCTTCCTCGCCTCTTCTTACGCAGCTGTCGAGACAGCTTCAGCTACTTCACGATTGTTGTTGTTGTGGCAAAAAGGGTTAATACAAGTATAAATATTTATGACTCTGATTTGAATAGCCAATCACCAAGCTGGTGGGAGGAGCTAAGAATGTTATATATTGGAACATAAGGGGTGATGGACAGTTCAGTTTAAGTTCAGTTCAGTTTGAGTTCAGTTGAGTTCAGTTAAGATAGCTGAGAGTCAGTTAGATTGTTAGTTGGTCAGGTGGGACCTGCAACTGAAAAGGGTTTGGTTTATAAAGGAAATATATTATTATAAGATTTCATGTATGCAGGACCATAACATCGGCTAAAGCTATCATAATAGTGATCATTTAATTGTAAACCAATAAACGTTTCATGTTTTGTTTTAAAACTATATAACTTGGTGCGACTCTCTCAAATACATACAAGTGTCCAGTTAATGTGGTGGCAGCGAGTGAAAACCCAGTGTGTGTAAGGGGCACGTCATAGTCATTTTGTTAAATAAAGCAAGTGACATATCAAAACAGCAGTGCCTATGATATTAGACTTGCGCCATGTCAGGGAAATGTTTTTAAAAGATGATGATTAAAATAGAGGCGTGTGTTTCTCCATCTTCCCTTTTAATGTCACAACTCACCTAATATGTCACAGAATTGTCACTTCAGATAACTCTGCCAACTGCTCCATTTAGGAGGCAATGTATAGACTGGTTGCTTTGAGGGCTTCTGCCACCAGAATGATGAGGGATATACTGTGGTAGAAGATAATGTTATTAGCACTAGAAATGACCTTTCAGCCTGTACATGGCATAAACATTCCTGACAATATGGCGAGTCATTTGCTAATGCTACTGGTCTGTAGGCTAATATGAAACATTTCAGCACCTCAAATGGTACACTGTTTTCAACTACCAGGGCAGCCTGTTGGTTTGCAGTTCCATGGACAAAATGATGTCGCAATGTTGTGTAGCCATCCCACTGTGATCCATCGCAGTAACAAAACAACAGTTTAACAGAGAAACAAGGCTTTTAGGGAAGGTTAAGTAGCTGCCTGCCACTCCATCGCTCTTCAAAAACCTTCTCCAGAAGGTCATCAAAACAAGAGAATATTGCCCACCGCCTGGCTTTATAACAATCTCTTCCTGACAGAAAAGTGTGGCATTTTCATTTGCCTCTGAAACTGCCTTGAACACACTTCAACCGGTGTGAATGAGGCACCGGGTGGTCTCAACTTCTTGCTCCTGAGGTAACAACACAAAATCCTTAGAAAAAAAGCCACAAGACCAGATTACAAAATTCAAATTGCCTTTTGCAATCTCACCCTGTCCCCCAAGAAAGATAATGCAAAAATATTTCAGACACTCCAAACAAAGGTGTCACCTTCTTTTCTATCAACTACCATATATACTCGAGTATAAGTCGACCCGAGTATAAGTCGAGGCCCCTAATTTGGTTTGCTATTGGACTGGCACAGTTTAATGCCCAAAACACCCAGGATATGCAGGAACGTGAGAAAGAAAAAGGACATTTTCAATACAATACTCCTTGCATAAATTTAACTGATGCAGTTAGACTGTGAATTTCAGGCGGTGGGAGTCATTCCCTCTTCCACTGGCCACCTACGGTTTTCCTGCATGCCATCAATCTGCAGGGACCTGATTGCTGCATTCTGCGAATTGTTGAAAGGCGCCAGTGAGTTTCTGACTTTAAAGAAGAAGAAGAAGAAGCTTTGTTAACAGTAACGCTTGTTGTTCTCCAAGGCAGGCCACCCAGAAATAATTTCAGCAATTGGATGGCTTTCAAGAAACATCAGTTCCTCCTGTCAAAAAGGAACACCAAGGAACCAGGAGCCCTGGATAGGGTCCCAGATCTCTCCTGGCAGGCAAAAATTAATTCAGAAAAGATCAGCCAAAGATTAGGTGGCCAAGTTCAAAGGCAGCGAAGGGAATCCCAACTTAGACCAAATGTTTGCTTAATTCAGCATATATATATTTTAAAAGTTTGTTTGTTTGGAGATGACGGCAGTTCATCTTATATGTGGTGGCTGTGTTTAGTTCTCGGGGGTTCGTCACTGTAGACTGACTTGACATGGGTATCTGATCTTTAAAAAAAAACAAATGACTAGCTCTTGCTACCTTGTTAGGGCAAGAGATTTCAGAAATCCATCGTGTGCCATGTGAAGCAATATTTCCCATTGGCTTCTTCCTAATGGACACCCCATAGAAGCCAATTCTCACAGGTTCACAAGAATGATTATAGCGAAAAACTGGAAATCGAAGCTAGATTTTAGGATTGAAGATTGGTATAGTGAAGTGTGGGACATACGTAGCTTTAAATGATAAATTGTCTTGAAGTTTAAAAGTTCTTTGTGGGGAAATGAAGAATGATATTTGGGGGAAATGTATAGACTATGTATTATCAAAAGGTAAACCGATGTATAATCCAACACAGTTCTGGAGAAAAGGACTTTAAGAAGGATGTTAGAAGAGAAGATGATGAAGAAAAAGAAGCTAAAGGAACAACTGGTTGGTCCCAGGGGGATTGGGGGTGCACAATTATTGTTTGTTTGTTTGTTTGTTTGTATTTTAATAATTTTTTTAAAAAAAACAATTCTCACAGGTTCACCCACCTATCCTCCAATCCCACTGATCCATCTCCGTACATGTTACAGTTGCTGTGTCCTGGCTGCTCCTCTCCCGCCCGCCCCAGTCCTCTCAATTTCCCGGCCACGCTGCCGCCCCAACATTGCATGAGGCCGGAGAGTAGTGGAAAATCAGTTTTGGAGCTCAGGATTACACGCAGATCACTGCACAGCATTTTTGAATGTTAATCTCTTACCTCAGTTTAACCAATGTCCTTGGCTGGAGCACTTTGGTGTTCTAGTCCCTTCCTTCCTTCCTGGTTTTGAACACACGGTCTTTAAAAAGGATGTACAGAACTGCACTGCAACTAGCAGGACTAAGTGATCTGCTCCACCTCCTTGTCTTGAGGTTCTCAAATGCTTTTTGTTTAAGAACCTCAGCATTTTTCTTTTGTTTGGAATTATCCTATTTTATTTATCTATTCTGCCTTTCTCAAGGCACCTCACGATATTAAACAGAGCAGCATTAAACACACATACACGTTAATGAGGAATGGGAAACCACCACCTCTGACATCAGCCCGGCCATTTGGCCCGGCCCCGAAACTTTTATAGGTTTGTGGCACAGTGGTTCTGTACTGCAGCAAAAACTCGGCTCATGATCCTAGGGTTCAATCCCAGGTAGCCGACTCAAGGTTCACTCATCGTTGCATCCTTCCAAAGTCAGTACAATGTGAACCCAGCCCGTGGTGGTGGTGGTGGTGGTCAATGTATATAGCCTGTATAAATTGTAAACTGTATAACTTGCATAATTGCAAACCGCCCAGAGAGTGCTTTAAGCACTCTGGGGGTGGTAAAGAAGCATGCAACTTTACTTTTTATAGGTTTGCTCCACAACTCATCAATGCATTAGCATCTCTGAACCTTAAAAAAAACTGGTATGAAGGTGGGGAGGATTTAGGGCAGTGTTGGCAAACCTATGGCATGGGAGCCAAAGGTGCTACTCGGAGCCCTTTCTGTGGGCACCCGACATCGCCCCTTCACAGCCACCTGGATACAGGTTAAATGGGTGTATTGGCACTTTGCGAAAAAATAGTGGGTTCTGAATCGTAGTTTGGTCACTCGGTCTCTAAAAGATTAGAGGGATAGTCCTATGCCTAAAGAAAAGTCATGAGTAGCAAGCTTTTGAGCACGCTGCCACAAATGTGACACAACAATTGCATCATGCAGGTTGAACCTATCTGAGTACCTGCTACACACGTGATGGGCTTGTTTCTAGACCTCATGGAGTAAAAGGATATAAAATGTGCTTAGCACAACCCATATAGATCAACCCTAAGCTTAATCAGGATTTCAAGCCTGGTCAGCATATGAAACTTCACTCTAGACCAGTCAAGAATCAGATTCAAGGTTCAAATCCCCACTAAGCCCCGGAACTTCACCAGAGGTTAGGACTTAGGAGGTACGTTGGAAGGACCTCTGCTCATGACAATTTCCAGGTAGAATCGGGAGCGGTGCCACTAGGGAGACCCAGAATAAAAGCCTCGCTCATCCGTCTGAACAATCCTGGACCAGACAACCCCTCGAGATGGCGCTCTATGGGGTGGGTGGTGAGGAATAAGGGCACAGCCTCTTTGCATTTAGGAAGAGACCCCAGGATCAACACGTTATTTGTGGGCCTCACAAGATCAGTCTCGCCTAAGAACAGCCTGTAGGTTTTAATACTTGGCATTAATGCGTATTATCGTCTGTCCTGCATCGTAGCCATGAAAACACACCTCCTGCAAGATTCGGCCCACACGTGTCTGTTTGAGGCACGAGAGAGACACAGTTTGGCACCCAAGAGAGAGGTGGGGACTTGGGGGTGTTTTGAACATCTGAATGGTTGCCATGGCGACCCCAGGAACGGACAGGAAAGCCTTCGCACCGGCCGTTTTCATGAACTTCCACTTACCCTCCACCCCAGCATTGAGAAGGAGACACAGACTTGGTTATATTCCAAAGCAAAATTTATTATTATTATTATTATTATTATTATTGAAAGCATAATGAATTTTTTTCTTCATATTGCTTGGACAAAAAAGGCAGCAGCTCGTAATGAAGATAATGCTCTTTTTTGTTGGTTTTTAGTTTGTTTGCTTTTGCTCTCCATGAAAACAGGAGGAGAAGGAGGGGGAGGAGAGATCAAAATAAACACCTTTTAACTTGTACCATGACGCGAGGTAAGCACAATATATACACAGAGAAAGCGAACACAAAGCCGTCGCAACCAAAGTGTTTCAATCAATACATTAGATAATTACAGATCGTATCAATAAATACCCAAGGGTTTTTTGTTGAGTTTTTTTTAAAGAAAAATTGCTTAAACAGGCAACATTTTATACAAGGTACAGAAAGGGAAAATAGATACCTATTTACAGTCAGTGCACCCTGAGGTGTGAGGGAGGTTGGCCGCAATGCAAAATAAAGTGAATAAATTAGAGGGACCAAGGGAAATTCATGAAGGCAGGAGAGTTGTGTATTTTTTTTTTAAAAAAAACACCCTTTATTCTCCCAAAATTCATTTCAAAATGACATACTGTATATAGACAGGTAACAGAGAGAAAGTCAGGAATGTTCTAAAATGTTTGCTCTAGTGCCAAAAAAAAAAAGAGGTACCAAAATATTCATAAAGCAATCATTTAATATAAGCTGTTTTAAAAAGAAAAATCTCATCAATTAAATTAAAAAAACTGAGATATATATACTTATATATTTAAAGTTA
This sequence comes from Phrynocephalus versicolor, assembly GCA_023846285.1. Taxonomy (NCBI): domain Eukaryota; kingdom Metazoa; phylum Chordata; class Lepidosauria; order Squamata; family Agamidae; genus Phrynocephalus; species Phrynocephalus versicolor. The sequence continues at coordinate 79,341,122 of JAHTLZ010003542.1, forward strand.
AATACATTATTTTAATTTTTTTAAAAAAATGGCCCAAAGTGGGGCTACCCTCTTGCACTGGACGCCACGTGGTTCTGTGGAGATTCTTTTCTTTGCAAATCCATTTATAAACCTTCTTTGCATAGACTAGATAGGGCCAACTTTTCTGAAAGGGGCCAGCAGGGAAATGACATTGGCTGCTTTCTGGAGGTCAAAATGCAGGGGGCATCATTTCAGAAGGGGGCAAGGATGGAAAACAAAACACAGCGATGCTCTCCAGGGACAGAAACTGCTCTAGAAAGTTAATTTTTCTAAGAAATCTAAATTCTGTGGGAGATGGAAGTCACGCCAAATCATCCTTCATCACACCACGGAGGAGGCCGAACATAAAACAGTTAATGGGGTAACACTATTCAAGTTAACAGAAACTGCCCTCCTTGTTTTTTGTACTTCTAAGTGGGAAATGCTGTTTTTTTTTTGGGGGGGGAGACAACTGTCTTGTTCAGCCAAAATGGCACGTAAGGAGGCACCAAGTGGCCCAGACCGGACGGGCCTCCCCAAGATGCAGGGCAGGAAACATTTGGTTTGCAAGAATATTTGGCTCGAAGCCTGGACCTCACTCCTCAAGCCTCAGAAAAAAAAAGCATTGGCGAGAAATTCTCAAGTGGTCCCGATGAAGTTCTTTCCCTATACACAGAACGTAGACCATGCCAGTATGGCCACTGATTAAAATTAGACATCAGCTGCATAATGAGTGGCCCCAAGGTCCTAACTAAGGCTGTTTATACATGACCCCTAAACTCCGGGGCAAATGGCTCCCAGCTCCGGAGCTTAAAAATGTTTTCCCACCAGCTCCGGAGTTTAGAGGAAAATAAGTGTGACCACGCCCACCTAAGCGCGTCCCAGCGCACTTTTCTTGTACCTGCTCTTGGGAGGTGAAAATTCCTTGATGCGGATGTGCCGGGCTCTCCTCGCTTCTTTTTGTTGTTGTTTTTTGCCTCCCGCCCCTTTAAGAGAAGGAATCAGGAAGTGACGGGGCTCGGAGCACCGGGAGGTAAGCCTTTATTCTTTTGTCCCTTTTTTCCCTCCCTCCCCTCATGCAGACAGGAGCAAGGAAGTGCAGAGGGGTGGGGACGCAGGAACAGCAACGAACCCCCAAGATCTCTGGTCCGAATTTAAGGGGCCAGCGGATCTTAGGGGTCGTGTGGAAAGGCCCTAAGAGTCAGGCTGCTTTCGTATAATGGCATTTATACTGCATGAAGTCGCCCCGGGTTCATTCTGGACCCAGCCCATGATGACCACACCACGTGGAAGGTCAAAACAAGAAGAGTGGACCCCATCACCAAGAAGAAGAAGCCACGAAGTTGTCTTCTCCTGTTTGCTCTCTCACACACCGTTCTAAATAGCTGCTCTTTTTAACAACACTTGGAACTTATTCTGATGTCAGTTCGGGAATGAGCAAGAACAGCAATAAAGCCAAATAAAAGTGAAGAAGCATCGAGATTTGTGATGCTTTTATTTTAATGACTTAACGTTAGGTTCCTTACCAAAAAAAATTATATAAATATTGGGGCTTTGGCCACTGTCTCATTCCGAGTTAGTTTAAAATAAAACCTCTTGCAGGAGGTTCCCAAAACTCACGCCTAAAAGCAGGCCAGGGAGTACAGCTGCCCCGGTCTTGCTCCCGATAGTATTTAATTGCTTCCGAGCAATTCTGACTATGTCTCACTTGGACCTAATCTCTGCTGGGGGGGGGTGCTTTACAAGGAGGGAAAAGGGGCACGGAATGGCAGATGTGCGCCGGGTATGCGGACCCTCACAATTTCTAACAACAGCCTGAGCCGATTGTTCTGCAGATCCACAACACTGTTAGAATTCCCAGCGACAGCCCCGAGGCTTAAAAGCACAGTGTTTTTTGTTTTTAAATTTTTCATATTTGTTCTCTTCTCCCGCCACCCCAAAGCTAAAAGGTCCTTGAAAAACTGCCGCCCTGGTTTTTCCAGAAACTGGCTCTTCAGTATATTTCTGTTGCTGTAATAATAGAACAGATCTACAGTGTGAAGAAACCATGGCCAAATCCTTAAGTAAATTAAATAAATTAGGAAATAATTTACAACACAACGTAACCTCTCTCTTCTTTAAATATTTCATATTGTTGTGGTTTTTCTCTCGCTCGCTCTGTGGAAAAGCAAAGCACTTCTTTCCTGGTTCACAGGGGAATTAGGGACATCTCATATAGTCTTATGAGAATGGAAGAGTTTTTTTTTAAAAAAAAAGCCAAGGCAATCTTTCTTTCTTGGTCAGTAGCAACACACAACCTCTCTCTCTCTCCTTAGGACAGCAACTCAGCAGACATAGGACTATGAGGATGAACAGCATGTGTACTCTGTCGTATGGCAATTTTTGTGTGCTAGGCACCCATCACCTCCAGAGCTCCAGTTCCGCTAAGCCATGGCTGTGTACCCCGTCGCCCAGGTGTGTACTTCAATTTCGCTGCCGTTTCTTCCTGGGCCGGTGTGGTTCATACAAAGGAAACACAAGGCTAAGCCTGTGCACAACCCTCACAGCAGCACAGCTGGGGCCAGTGTACCCCCTGAGCACTTCCCCCTAAAAGTACACAACCACCGAGGATCCCTTGAAGAACCACACACAAAGGATGAAACATGTGATGTTAAGTTTGCAGTGTAGCTGCACGGCTGATGCAAAAGACACTGGCTTGGATCTAGACACTGCCATGAGACTTAAGTTAGCCTAACCTAGGTCCTCTCAGGTTTCAATGGAGCTACTTTAAATTGAACGCTGTCTAAACCCAACTCAGAAAAGACTAGGTTGGAAAGTAAACCCTTCCTTTGAGTTTCGTCAAACAGAAGGGGGGGGGGGGAGAACTGGGAAGGGGGAGAGGGAAAAGGACATCCAACATAAATACACTCCTTAAGGCCTGGGGTTACCAAAGGCTCACTTCAGCTTAAGGTTCATGGTAATCCCCAGTACTATTCAGGTATGAAAATGTAACAAATAAATAAATACAGATATATTATGCAAAAAAAAATATGATTGTACACATAATACATCTGAGGTATTGCTAACTTAAATAAGATCCCATGCTCAGTTCAAGCTTTGGCGGCTCTTTCAAATTGGAATTCTGCAATAAATAGAATGGGGACGCAACCATGTCGAGGGTCGTGTACGGGAGGTCTTCTTCTTCTTCTTCTTTTCTGTAAACGTTTGCCCATTGATCCAGGAGATGACACTTGAACAAATCATTTTTTCACCATAAATATAAATTAACATATAGACGTCTCAAAAGTTGTTGGTTTTTTTTTGGGGGGGGGGAGGGGAACTGCTAACATTGGAACATGTCTGCAGAAGATGCTCCGTGGATGGCCCACTTGTGTTTCCATGCAACTTTTCTTCATACGCACCTTCCCTGCCCGCTTGTACAAAACGCCGGTGAAAACAGGGGTTGTTTTGTTGAGTGCCACCTTCCCGTCTTTGTCCTCCCTCTAAGAAACCATCCAAAAGGCCAAGAGTTTTGCTCAAGCAGTAAGAAAACTGATTGTGGCGGCAGACTGCCTCCCCCACCCCCTGCCACAGTAACACTCCACCCCCCCCCCCAAATGGGGGGAATTAAATAGAAATGATTTTGCGGCCTCCTCGTGCAAGGAGGGCTACTTGTTCGTGATAAGTTTCCAGCTCCCGGGGAAGCTTTCTGTTCCTTTCTCGTGAACGCCACGACGCTTAAACCTTCACGGTCTCCATTAGTGAGGACTTGATGGCGTCTTCCAGGAGCTGATTGTCTGTGAAAGGTGCCGGTGTTTCCGGCACCGACTCGGACAGCCCGATCAGGGACTCAAGAAAACAGGTGCTCTGGTCCCCCGACTGGGGCAAGCTGGGGAAATTTGGCAACTGAAGCTGGAGGGCGGAAAAGTTATCCAGGTTCTCGTACTCTTTCAAGGAGTTATAAAGTGGTCCCAGGTTATAGTCAGAGAAAGACTGGAAAAAATCCAGGGAGTCCGAGGAAAGGCTGAGATCCATGTAGCTCTTGGAGCAGGCGTCGTTGGGGGACAGCAGGGCGCCGGGCGAGACGCCCCCGACGCCCAACGCTCCGGGGGAGGCATCCTCCAGGAAACAGCCAGCTTCCTGGTTGGCGTTCTCGTCCAAGCACTCCGTGATGTTCACCAAATGGCTCAAGGCACCGCCAGGGCTGGCTTTCTCGCCGGCGATGGGCGCGCATGGGCTCTCGATGTCCACGCTGAAGAAGCCGGTGGGGTGGAAAGAAGTCAAGTTGTCCTGGCAGCTGCTGCTGCTTCTGCTGCTGCCTCCGCCGTCTTCCTCTGCGTCGGAATCGTTGAAATGGAGGATGCGGGCCAGGCCGTCGTCGTCCACGTCCGACTGGGACTTTTCGGACGGGGCGGCCTCGTACGGCTCCTCCAGATCCTCGCTCTGGCCGGAGGAGAGGGAAGAGTCCGTCATGTCGCTGCTGCAGCTGTTCTCGCCCACGGTTTCCAGGTCGGGCCCAAACTGGAAGGCTGGCGTCAGGGGCACGGTCCGTTCCTCGAAGGCCGCCGCCTTGCCCATCGGACACCCAAACGGGTGGAGCCGGTCCCTGAACGCCGGCGGCTCGGGTTCAAGGCTCCTTGCGTTGCTCTGTTGGCTCTTTTCCAGCTCCAGCTTCATGATGGTGTGGATGAAGTGCGTCTGCACGCGGGCTTGGTTGAACTCGATTCTCCCTTCCGTGTTCCCGCAACCGTCTTTTGTGCAGCCGCACGGAAACGACGTGTGATCCATCTGTCGGAAGGGATACAAAAAAAGGCCCTCACGTTAGGTTGGTCTTCTGAGCCCCCCCCCAAAAAAAATACCCTTTTAAACAATGTTGATATTACTACACCTGCCATAGGCTTGTCAGTATTATCAGCCCGGATTCGTTTTTGGAAACAAAAGTGGGGAAGCCATGGGAACGGCAGGACGGGAAGAGGTAGTCTTTCTTTACTCCTAATCGCTGCTAACAGTAGTGTCATCCCAGCAGGGGGGCAATTTTTACCACCAAAGCTATAGATGCCACAATGTTTCGCAGTACCTCCTACAGCAGTGGTTCTCAACCTGTGGGTCCCCAGATGTTCCTGGAATCCAACTCCCAGAAATCCCTCCCAGCACAGCGAGTGGTAGGGGCTTCTGAGAATTGCAGTCCAGGAACATCTGGGGACCCACAAGTTGAGAAACACTGTAATACAATCACAGAATGACGACGACGGAAAGGGCTCTGAGGTCATAAAATCCAAGCACCTGCACAGTGCAGGGCTACGTTGACTCACATTTTCAAATCCACACCAGAAACAGTGGAAGACTAGAGGAATGACCGGCAATTTCGTGCTGTCCCACAAGCCTGAAAGACTCTGGGCATGTTTAGACTGTAAGAACTGGGGATGTTTGGTCTAGTCTCTAGAGAAACAAAGATTGAGGGGTGATACGATAGCACTTCAAATATTTGAAGGCCTGCCATACAGAGGGAAGGCAGGATTCTACTCTTATTTATTTATTTATTTATTTATTTATTTATTTATTTATTTATTTATTACATTTATATACCGCCCCATCTTCCGAAGCGGAACTCAGGGTGGTGTACAATTAAAAGCAAACAAACATGAAGAACAGAGGCAAGCTACCAATAAAAATGGGGGGGGACAATACCCTCCACAAAGGATGGCATGGGCAGCAAAAATAAATAAATAAACAAGCAAACAAACAAACAAATTAAACATCCCAGAGTGCAGGATGCACAACAATGGGCTCAAGTTAAGGGAGTTTTTTTCTTATTTTCTTATTTTGTTCTTTTTTCTTCTTTTTCTTTTTCTTATTACAGTGGTCCCCCACCCTTTTGCGGTTCATACACTGCAGTCCCGCTATATCGTGGGACTGCAGTACCCGGAAAGGGCTTGAGGGAAGGGGGAAGGTTTGGGGACTTATTAAACCATTCCCCCTTTCCCCAAGCCCCGGGCTGCAGCTGATTGGCACCGGGTGGGGAAACAAAAGGTTTTTCTCCCCCACTCCAACGCCAATCAGCTGGAGCCTGGGGCTTGCCTCTGGAAGTATCGAACGCCGCTTCTCCCCACCCCCTCGGGGTGCTGGCAAGCGGTGCCCGATGCTAAAAGGGTTTTTGGCCGAGAGCCCTTTTTAAAGATCACCTGCCACCTGCCCACACACACACCCCAGGGGTGCGGGCGAGCGGCGCAGAATGCCAAAACAGCTTTCGGCCGCGGATCCAAGAGCCCTTTTTAAAGATTGCCCACCACTCCCCCAACCACCCGACTTGCATCCGCATATTGTCAATTTTCAATGATCGCGGGTCGGGTCGGTCCCTGCGGTAGACGGGGGGTTACTGTATTATGTTTTGGGCTGTTTCATAAGTTGCTGTTGTAAACCACCCAGAGTTCCCGTTTGAGGAAAATTGGTTTGTGGTTATACAAATATAAAAATCAATAAATGAAATAAATAACTCAACTTTTGTCTGAATATCAGAAGAAAACTTTTAAACTGTTAGAGCAGTACGGCAATGGAAACAATGATCTCCAGAAGTGGTGAGCGCTCCAGCGCTGGAGGCATGCAAGGGAAATTTGGACAGCTACCAGGCCACCAACCTGTACTCCTGCATGGAACGGGAAGTTGGACTTGATGGCCTTGTAGGCTCCTTCCAACTTCACTGTTCTCCACCATAATTAAAGCCCCACCCCAAAAAATTAAACCAGTGAAAGGGGAAGGCTACTCACCTGGCACTTGATCCCTGCCAAGCTGCAGCTGCAGGTTTCCGGGTCACAAAACTCCTGGCAGTCACACCCGCAGTCTTCCCGGGAGAGGCGGATGGTGTGCAGCTCCCGCTTCTCCTCTTTGTCGATCTTCTTGACGCCCATGGCCTTGAGCAGCGCTCGCCTCTTCTTGGCCGGGTAGGGCTGGAGGAAGATGCTATCCTCCAGTTCAGCTCCGCCGGCCTCAATGTCATCATCTGAGATGTCGTCGATGGTCAGCTGGTTGGCCTCCTCCGACTCTTTTGTACCGTTCATGGTGAGCTGAGTGGGAGAAGGGGCACCAGAAGCTCATGTCAGAAAGGGAGACAGGAGAACCAAAGGTAGGCCATCCGGAAAACCCTCGTCTTGAAAAAGTTATCCCCTAAAGCTAGTCAAGTGGCTAGGTAAAAAGAATGAATTGCACAGATATAGGATGGAGAGATATCTGGCTGGAGAATAGTACCTGTGAAAGGGATCTGGAAGTCCTGGTGGACCACAAATTGAACATGAGGCAGCAGTGTGATGCGGCGGCCAGGAAAGCCAATGCGATTCTTGGTTGCATCAACAGAACCATAGTGTCTAGATCAAGGGAAGTGAATAGCACCACTCTATTCTGCTCTGGTCAGACCCCACCTGGAATACTGTGTCCAGTTCTGTGCGCCTCAATTTAAAAAGGATGTTGACAACCTTGAACAGGTCAAGAGGAGGGCGACCCAGATGACTGAGGGTCTGGATGATCTGTCTCATTTTACTACCCCTCGCTTTATTTTAAGCTGGAGACACGAGCCGCAAGACTGCTTTTCTGCATGCGCGCACAATACTCTTACCTTCCACTTCAAGGCTTCCAGTTTCTCCTCCTTCAGGCGCGCCTTCAGTTTCTCCCGCCGAACCACTTCCTGCTCCTTGCAAAACTCGGCCAGCGTGAACTCCCGAGAGAAGCCGTGCTTGGCCACCATGCCGAGGGTACAGCCCCCACGGCTCGGCACGCTGGTGAATCCCTGGCAGCGCGGGAAGTAGAATACGGTGACCCGGTCAAACTCCACGTGGTTCCGTTTTAACCGCTTGCTCTTTTTCAGGATGGAGGTTGCTGAGGGAAGGGAGGGGGGAAAAACAGGAAGGGGGTTAAGAAACCCCTCAACATAGTCCATTATGCTGGATAACCCAGAGCTAGGCTGAGCTGTACCTCAAAGCCACTTCTCGTACTACAAGCCCCATCGTTCCCCATCCTGTGAGTTCTCCCTTGCAGACAACTCAAAGTGGGTCACCTCAGATAAAAGGCCTAAACTGGAAGGTTTCCAGGCTTAGCTAGGCCAAGTTTTTAATTGATGCAACATAGACTGTGGGTCCTCTGATGGCAATTTTAGTGTAATGATTTTAGTGTAAGGTTTTTATTATTGTTTTAAGTATTTATTGGTATTTGATGTTTTAACTGTTTTAATTCTTTGCTAGTAAGCTGCCCAGAGACTTTTGGGTAGTGGGCGGCATATACGTTGTAAAAATAAATAAAAATAATAAAATTCTTCGACCTAGTTTTCTGGTTTTAAAAATAGCACCCAGTTAGCACCGGGGCAGGAACGGGAAAGGTTAGGCTGAGCTATACTTCAAAGTTCCCCTCCATTTTGTCTTTTCTCCCCAAGGGAACCACATTTAGGTATCTATCCAGAAGGAGGAATACAGGGATTTTGGGTTCAAGTGATGACTTTCCCCAGCTTATACATCCCCCCACCATCAAGAACAAACTTTGTGGAGCATGTTAAGCTCTAAGGCTGGGACTGACTCTTCCATAGCCATTGAGTGTCATGGCTGAATATCTCTAACCAGTATATTGTGCAAGCAACCATTCTAGCTTCACACTGGTGGCACAGTCATATGGATAGCTCAGTGGTTTGGGTCTCTGGCCACAGAGCCCAAATTTGGGGGGTTTGATTCCCCACTGGGGCCTTCTTGACAGGATGATCTCTACGGTCCCTTTCAGCTCTAACATAATTCTAACATAATTCCCACATGTGAGCCATATTCTCCATGGCATGATCATGAGGCATTTGGGAGGTACAACTTCACCCTGCCATGTTCACCCCCCTCCGTACCGCTAGAAATTTAATTTTCAAATCACCCAATAGGAGGGGAGGGGGGGAAGGGAGAATGAAGAACTTCCAGCTTTTTCAGTAGTTTTTCATTTTCTAACCAAATGTCCAACGAACTGCCAAACTGCTAGTTTCATGAAATACCCGCAAGCCCCCCCCCCCAAAAAAAACCCATTCCTCCTAAGCACACACTATTTTCCTAGGAAGAATGCAATTCGGGCTTGGGAAGTTACATTTTGAAACGGCAATACTCCGAATCCCCCAGCCAATACGGCCACTTGCCACAGTCGGAAAAAGTGATTTTTCTATGTTCATTCACAATTTAAATTGTTGCCAACGATGGGCGAATAAAAAAATACAGTCCCTTTCTGCACAGTATCAGCAGTACCTCATGCCTGTCTGGCACGAAGGAAATCAGCAACCCTAACCATGATTCCAAGGCAAACCACAGCCCTGAAATCAGAAGCATACAATAAACAAGCTTTATTTGCTCAAGTTTCCTTAATTAGACAGTCATGTTTTCTTTAAAAGCAGTTGAAACATTCTACCAAAGGAAGGTAAATATTGTGAGGAAACCTTGCAGGGGCCCTTCCCTCTTTCCTCTCAAATGATAAGATCCCCTCCCATTTGACTTGTGACTGCCTTGCGAGGCAGTTCAAGCCATAAAATAAAATGACCCTAGGAGCTTCCTTACATGAACTGGGATTGTTTATTTATTTATTTATTTATTTATTTATTTATTTATTTATTTATTTATTTATTTATTTATTTATTTATTTATTTATTATTTATTGTGTATTTTTACCACACCTCCTTTCTCCTTGGAAAAGGACCCAAGGTGGCTTACAGTACTAGTGAGGGAAAATATAGGGCCAGTTACATTTCAGACATATCCAAGTTGAGGGGCATCAGCACAGCATTAATTGGCAACATTAAAGCTAAAAGAGAATGCGAGTAGTTAAAGAAATGAATAAAAAATCCATTATGAGGGATGAAACTAACATTGCCAGCACAGGTGTATTTATGAAGTCAGTCAATGTAATCCTGTAAGGCAGGCCATCTAAAGTTATGAGGGATGGAAACTCAACGTTGAAAAACATACTGTCAATGCAATCATTGGATATGGATCTGGGGGCCTCTGAGCCTGTGTTCTGTTCCAACCACTACACCCTACAGCTTCTCTCATATCTGTAGTGCCTCTTTGTTGAACCCGATGCTTTGAGTGAGAACACCAGAAGAGCTCTCAGAAATAATAAAATGTATCTTAAAACACACACACGAGCATGTAAATAAAAGCAACCAAGCTGTTTTTGTGTGTGTGTGTGTGTGTGTGTGTGTGTGTTCTCTCTCCTGCACACACTCACTTTGTTATTCACCGCCATCATGGCTCAGCCTCCCTCCCTCTCTTGAAGAGCACAGCAGCCGAAGTTACTCGTGAAATCTTGCATGCCTGGCACTGTTTAGCATTTCTATTCCCCTTTGGCTTTTCAAAGGACTTCGCAGATCCACTCTCTGCACCCTTTCCCCGCACCTTTGCAAGGTGGTTCATCATCACGACAGCCATCCCCGAACAGGGAGGCGTGCAAGAGCACCCTCAGCCCACCCGGATCAGACTGACGTGGAAAAGCTGAGAGGCATCTCAGCTCACGTTTTTTGTTCACTGGAGACTCTTTCTCTCTCTCTCTCTTCCACACACCTCCAGAGGTGCCTCCTCTCGCAACCCACGTGCCGTCCTGAAGCACTGCACTCAGTTCACCCCACCCCTACACACACACACACACACACACACACACACACACACACACACACACTTTGCTCCACATAAGCCCATATCACGTGTCCTTTTGCTCTAGGTTTGGGCAGGCTCCAATTTCAGAGAGGCACCGGCTCTCCGCCAGCCATCGCACACAAGGCACGCAACGGAGGTGGCGGCTGCGTTGGGCCAAGTTCGTTCCACGAGGCGGCGGCGGCGGCCGCCGCTCCTGCTGAGCTCGTGATTTTTCTCAAGTTGTCGTCCCCCTCTTGCTAGCAACCGGGGGCATGAAATATTCATTGCACGTCACTTCAAGTGTCTAAGCACCCGCCACCTGCCTGCTGTCAGCCAAACTCTCTCTCTCTCTCTCTCTCTCTCTCTCTCTCTGAAAAAAGGGAAACATAGACACCCAAACAGTCTCGTGGCTGCAGCTTGCAAAAGGGAACACATGTGTGTCTGTGTAATAGACACACACAGAGAGAGAAAGAATCAAAACAGCTGCCTTGATAACATTTCCTTTGCTGCCCGCTGGGAGGAACTCTCACTCCGCAGCTCATTCTCCAGGGGATAACCAGAGACCAGCTGCAGAACAGTTAATCCTGGTGCAGGTGATCCCAACGTAAACACAGGCCGGCCAGCTCAAGTGCCTGCTTGGTCTTAAAACTGCCTCAGCCGCAACACTGAGGTTTTAAGGCCTTTTAGAATAGTCTTAACCTTGCTTCCCTACCCCCACCCCGCCGCCATCAAGCGCTTCCTACCCAGGCTGGTGGAAGATTGACAAAAGCAGTCCAGAGAGACTTTCAAAAGATGCAGGTGCATCAAGGAAGACTGGTGGGGTGGGGGGAGGCCAAGGAATACAGCGTTTTCCCGTGTATAAGACTATATTTGTTTGTCTAAAATTGTTAGACTAAAAATTGAGGCCCCTCTTATAAGAACAGCCTTGCTGGAACAGGCCACAGCCCATCCAGCCCAGCATTCTGTCACACACAGTGGCTCACCATTTGCTTCAGGGTATTCCCAAGCAGATGTCTTCCCCTGCTTACGATTCCCCGCCAATGGCATTGAGAGATATCCTGCCGATCATCATCCCTTACTATCGGCAAACTGTAATGCTCCAAGGCTATTTGCATGAAAGACCATGTGCAAACAGTATTTATTGTAAATAAACACCTCCATGTGTCTCTGAGACCCTGTTTATCATCTCTTGTCAGCTGTGGCCAGCTTTTCTCACTTTGCCTAACTCCCCCACACCAGCGAATTAAACCCAACAGAAGTATTTATGAGTTTTTAGAATACTTTAAAAAAAAGCCGTCCACAGTCCTGTTTATCTACTCCAAGCTGAACAATATTTTAAAAGTTGGGCAGTACCATGAGCTCCATTGTGCAAGTCTTCCGGCAAAATGAAACAGTAAAATGAGAGCATCGGCGTCTTATACATTGGGGATGCCTTCTAGATGGGAAAATACGGTAATTCGGCCTAAGGGAGATTGGTAGTGAATGTTTTGCTCAAATTATGACACACTCACATGTCAATAACAGCTGTTCAACCACAGCAGCGACTCGTGTGCAGCCCTGGGACTTGCTGAGTTTCCAAAACGAATGCAGGGAAGACCTGGGTTAAAGTACCACCTCCCCCACCAACATGTGAAAACTGACGATTCTCAGCTCTGTGTCCCCAGATATTCTTGGGACTACAACTCCCAGAAATCCTGGCTAGCACTGAGAGTGGCAAAGGCTCCTGGGAGTTTTTGCCCAAGAACTTCTGGTGACCCCAGATTGAGAACCACTGCCCTAGAGTTAGCCATGGGATTACTGATAAAACTCCAAAACTAGGTATTACTTCTCACCCTGGCCTACCCCACAAGGCTGATGTGCAGATTAAATGGAAGAAGAAACACACAGCACTTTCAACTCGTCAGTCAGGACAGACTGGCCACAAATATGCAAAGCAAGCAAGCAAGCAAGCAAATAAATAAATAAATAAATAAATAAATAAATAAATAAATAAATAAA
>JAHTLZ010003542.1:79368023-79382525 GCA_023846285.1 Phrynocephalus versicolor
AAAGAAAGAAAGAAAGAAAGAAAGAAAGAAAGAAAGAAAGAAAGAAAGAAAGAAAGAAAGAAAGAAAGAAAGAAAGAAAGAAAGAAAGAAAGAAATCTAAGATTACCCATGACATGCCAAAAACAAAACAATCCATAAAACCATAGGATCATAGAACGACTGAGCTGGAACGCCCATAGAGTCCAACACCCTTGCTTAAGGCAAGAATCCAGACCAAAGCAGACCTGACAGATGGTGGTCCAATTTTTTTTTTCTTGAATGCCTTCTAGTGTTGGAGCACTCGCCACCTCCCAAGGTCCATTGGTCCCACCCTCATACTGCACAATTAAGAAGTTTTTCCCCCTGACATTCAGCGTAAATCTGGCTCCCTGTCATGAACTCCAGACTCAGCAACATTGCTCTAAGCCAGGCATGTCCAAACTTCAGCCCTCCGGATGTTTTGGACCACAACTCCCAGAATTCTAAGCTTAGACTACCAATGGCAAAGGACTGTGGGAGTTGTGGTCCAAAACATCTGGAGGGTCGAAGCTTGGACATGCCTGCTCTAAGCTGTTTAGGAACACATGGGAACTGAGAGAGACAGAAAAACATGCCCAGGTGAGTCAAGAATGAAGGAAAATATATTTAAGGTACAGTAGCTTCAAATCTGCACAAACCAGGCCAAAGTAGGCAGCATCCCCCCACCAACACAATTAGCCCTTTAAGCTTGACAGAGAAACTTGCCACTTGCAGACTGATGCCTTGCCATCTGCATGCAAGACGGTCACTGCAATTCCACTTTTTAAAAAACGAACTGGTAAACTTTGTGAGCTCCTATATAAACATAAGGCATGAAAAGGTAGAGCAAACCTGTTGACATAATGGGGGTTGGGGAGTTGCCATGTGGCCATTACAAAATACAAATGCAAGAAGGGGCAACAGGTGCTAGGGCACGGATAAAATAGTTATTAAAAAATCATAATGCTTTTCTAATTTTTTTATCAGTGGGCTATGAAAGGTATTGCCTACTCTCTATTGGAGCAAACCTGTTGCTTTGACTATGGCAGTGGTGGCAAACCTTCAGCACACCAGATATTTTGGACCACAACTCCCAGAATTCCAAGCCTGTATTGCCAATGACAAAGGACTATGGGAGTTGTGGTCCCAAACATCTGGTGTGCTCAAGGTTCGCCACCACTGGACTATGGTGTTATGTCGGAGCAGACGCTCTCAAGCCCTTCTCTGCTGACGCGAGAAATACAAACTTGGGTTTTATAAAAAGCAAAGTCAAGACTCCGAATTTTTAACCAAACATGAAACTCTGTCGCTGGTAGAAGACGCCTAGGATAAAGATAGGCAGAAGCACATCCTGGCCACCCTGTGCGACAGAAACCATTATTAAAGCATGACAACCATACAAAAAGGCATTGTTTCAGAGCAAGTATGTCCAAACTTCAGCCCTCCAGATGTTTTGGATGACAACTCCCCCAGTCCTTTGCCATTGGAAATACAGGCTTGGAATTCTGGGAGTTGTGGTCCAAAGCATCAAGAGGGCTGAAGTTGGGACATTCCTATTTTAGAGTGCATCAGCTATTAAACCCCAATTATTTTTAAGGGATAAAATGAGTGTGCCGTTCTCTGCAGAAATGGCCAAACCATGGTGCCTCAGGTGGCATTATTATATAAAACGTCGTCTCTGGTGATGTCTCAACTGCTGGACGATGCACCTGCTGAACAACCCTGGCCCATCCTCTGCTCCTTCAGGCCCTTGTTGCAGAGAGTGATCTTCGGAACTCCATCCCACAAGAAGAAAATAAAACTTCCTGCCTCACTGCAGAAATCTACATAAGAACATAAGAAGAGCCATGCTGGATCAGGCCAAAGACCCATCTAGTCCAGCTTCATGTATCTCACAGTGGCCCCACCAGATGCATCTGGGAGCACACAAGACTAGATATCTGTCTCCTGATACCACTCCCCTGCATCTGGCCCTTCAAGTACCCCGGTTTTAAGCTTGGAGATTATACATCTCCATTATGGTTTGTAACCTGTGATGGACTTTTCCTCCAGGAATCTGTCCAATCCCCTTCTGAAGGCATCCAGGCCAGATGCCATCACCACATCCTGTGGCAGGGAGTTCCACAAACTAACAACGCGCTGGGTGAAAAAATATTTTCTTTTGTCTGTTCTTACTCTCCCAGCCCTCAGTTTGAGTGGATGTTCCCTAGTTCTGTTATTTTGTAAGAGGGAGAAGAGCGTCCCTCTATCCACTTGACTCATGCTCTGCATTATTTTGTACGTCTCAATCATATCCCCCTCCCCCGGCACCTTTTTTCCCAGACTAAAGAGCCCCAAATGTTTTAGTCTTTCCTCATAAGAGAAATCTGTTCAGGGTTCTCACCTGGAGAAGCAAAACCGAGGACCTTTCTCAGCGTGGCAAACCAGAGGCGCACAAAAAGCAACAAATGCCACATACCCACCGTGACGAGGTGGTCATGAGATCCAGGATGCAGAATCTCCCGCAGCATCCTCCCAAGAGGATTTTGTGCCTCAACAGAGCCAACGCCGAGCCCACAAGAAGCACAGATGGGGGGCCGGTGGGTGGGCGGGCAGATTGACAGCAGGGAATCTGCTCCCGAGAAAGCAAGCCGTGCCACTCTCTCGCGCCTACACTTGCTTGCCGCTGATTTCAACTTGTCTCCAGGCACCAAACGCCCACCTACGGAGGAGCTATTTTCAGTTCCCGTGGCTGTAAATAACAGTGATCGGTTTCCTAAAGAAAACTTCACCATCTTTAAACGAAAAGCGGGTTGGCGGCGGCAGGGAGAGGCTTCACAAGAGAATCGGGAGGGTTTTTTGCAAGAGGAAGCCAAAACTTTTTCAACTGTTTAGATGCCCTTTCAGGGTCAAGACTCAAAGAGTATATCTTCCAGTCTCCTGCCTCTGGAAACAGAGGATGAAAGAGGCTGATAACCAGGGGCCGCTTCGGTTAAATCCAGGCCACACCCCAGCAGCTCAACTTTCAGGCTACACACATCAAGGGCCAGAAAGTTGACCCGGTAATTCAGCATCTCCCGTGTAAACCAGGCATGTCCAAAGTCAGGCCCGGAGGCCAAATGCAGCCCGTTTTCAAATTTTGAGTGGCCCGCGGCCTCTTCTCCCCACCGGCTCAGCCTGTCACACATCCCTGCCAGCTGCCCCCTCCCCATACCGGATGGAGGCATCAGCTTGCAGTTTTATGGTTTGCCTGCCCTCCCTGCCTCTGTCCACCCACCCCTCCCAGGCAACTGGCCAACATACCTCCCCCCCCCCGCTCCATTGCTACAGCATCCTCCCTGCCTTCTTGCATGTTATAGAGTCTTGTCCAAAGTCCAGTCCGGGGGCCAAATGCAGCTGAACCATCGGCCCACACACATTTTCACCTCACCAAATCTGGCCCTTCTTGCAAAAAGTTTGGACACCCCTGTTCTAAACTATGAAAGCAATGAAATATAGGACAAATTACCTTCGCAACCTGGTCCAAAAAAGTTGTCTACTGTAGCAATTTATCTCTCTCTCTCTTTCTCTCTCTCTTTCTCTCTCTCTTTCTCTCTCTCTCTCTCTCTCTCTCTCTCTCTCTGTGTGTGTGTGTGTGTGTGTGTGTGTGTGTGTTTAAAAAAGCTGATCACTAGGAGGCCACGCTGACTCACCCTAGTTGAATAGAGGAGGAGCAACCTTCGACACTCACAGCTCACTCCTTTGACAGTTAAGTTCAAACAATGGGGGGGGGGGGGAAACCTACATAAAATAAAGCTGCCTCATTGCCTAGAAATATGACTCGGGTGTCCAGGAATCTAAAATATTTTTTCCAGGCCAAGAATGTAGGCTGATACACCTCTTCAGCAAAAACAGAAACGGATAAACATTTTGCAACCTCCTCCTAAAGTTTCATCTCTTTCATGCTTCTCTCAAACAACGCTGGAGAGGAAGAGGAAAAAGGCACTTCAGAAGACTCAATTTATTTCTTGTCCACCTCCAACGGGTGACCTCTGGCACAGGTATTCCTGGAAAAGCATCAAAACTGACCGAGGGGCACGAGAGGTTTCCCTTCGCACAGGATTGCTTAAAGAAGGGTTAACCTCATTCAGCCGTCTTATTTAAGGCACACGGTAACTCAGGTTCCTGCTTCCTCGAAAAACGTTCCATTGGTTAAACCTAGCCGGCTGGCTGGCTCTAAGGTTTCATAACCTCTCTGCAGCTAAAAATAGAGTCAAAGCTTGCCACATGGGACAGCGCACACAGGGAAGAGAGGGGGGAAGCACACACGCACTTCACATCCCAGAATAAGCCATGAATCAGCCTGAGTAAGTCGGGGCCGTCAGCAAGCCGAGACCAATGAAGCGACCTCTGTGCAATCCTACTCCCAAGCTTAACAGAAGTGTGTGCTAGTTTCTTCCTCTGAAAATCCTCTTGCTCCAACAAGGAAAAAAAGACAAGTTTCTAGTTCTTATGGAGGGCGGGGGGAAGGTCTGCTGAACATGCAGCAGGCTGGGATTCCAGCCTTGCGCCTTCTTTGCTGCGCTGCGGCAGAATAAATTGCATCAAGTGATTATATGCCAATTGGCTTTTACGCATATTATTCATACATGTGATTGCAGGATTCCGTTTTTTCCTGGGGCGGAATTTCAAGCTTCCGATCAACCAAAGGACAGAGAGAGAGAGAGAGAAGTACAGTATTCACAGCCAGTTCAACCACGGTCTGCTTTTCCTCTAGAGCTGACCGAGAGAAAAGATTCAAGGCTCTTTAGTCTGGAAAAAAGGCGCCTGAGGGGGGATATGATTGAGACATACAAAATAATGCAGGGCATGAGTAAAGTGGATAGAGGGACGCTCTTCTCCCTCTCACAAAATACCAGAACTAGGGGACATACACTCAAATTGAGGGCTGGGAGACTAAGAACAGACAAAAGAAAATATTTTTTCACCCAGCGTGTTGTTAGTCTGTGGAACTCCCTGCCACAGGATGTGGTGATGGCATCTGGCCTGGATGCCTTCAAAGGGGGATTGGAAAAGAGGAAAAGTCCATCACAGGTTACAATCATAATGGAGATGTGTAATCTCCAGGCTTAAAACCAGGGTGCTTCAAGGGCCAGATGCAGGAGAGTGGTATCAGGAGACAGCTATCTAGTCTTGTGCGCTCTCAGACGCGTTTGGTGGGGCCACTGTGAGATACAGGAAGATGGACTAGATGGGCCTTTGACCTGATCCAGCATGGCTCTTCTTATGTTCTTATGACCCCGGGGGGGGGTCATTTTTGAGAACTACAATTCCCAAGAACTGAGAGTTTTGTAGACACTTTCTGTGTCATCATAAAGGATGCACAGGGTGCCTAGCAAATAATTTTGAACTGTCCGGAGAGGCCCTCAGGGTTAGATGGGCAATGAATGAATGAATGAATGAATGAATGAATGAATGAATATGCTTCACAAAATCCAAGCCATTCTACTTCCCCATTTATTTGAGATGAAGGTCCCTCACCAGAAATGTAAGCGAATTCCTGGGTTGACCTGGCCGAGACTTGATGCCCAACTTTGATCTAATTTCTTGCCCTATAGACCATCTATCTACTATATAGAGTCTCCAGTTCAGCCACTCTGGAATTTCACGAAGGTCCCTTGTCTACTCTCGCCTCGTGACTCCAAGGTGTTTTTCCCAGGCCTAGAGAGCAAGGAGGCTACCTCACAGAAGTCCGAGCACCTGCAATCAATAGGAGGCTTATCTGCAGCAAGTGGGAAGATTTTCACCCAACTGGATTGCTCAGTCAAGGTTGCTCAGTCAAAGTTAGGTTTTGGAACCAGGAGCTGCAAGTCCAAACCCCCAACTTGCAGGTGAACTACAATATTAAATGCATCAACCATTAAAAAAAAAATACTGATCGCAGGGTGAGGATTTCAAGTTTCAAAATTCAAATTAGCAATGCCAGGATATAATAAATGCAAAAATCCAAACGGCCCTCCCTTGGTGTCTAGGCAAATCCTCTATTTGATTACCCCAATGAATAATTCAGAGCAGCTCCTGTGGTTTGTCCTCTGCTGGGAACACGCTGTATGTTTTACCTTTTAACGTTACATGGAGGCGTGTGTGCATTCCCCATTCTCAATAATGCAAGAGGCCGCTCTAGCTGCTGGAATGCCACCCCCAGCGAGGACGTCAACCGCGTGTCAGAGTTAAGCTAGCAAATCTGGATGGGTTTAACACAACAATGACCTGGCTTCCCCTCCCCCCCTCCCAAAAAAAGTACAGAGAGAGGTGAGCGGGGGGGGGGGAACAGGGAAGAAGCCCCCAACACCTTTATGCATTCAATCTCTGTATTCCTTCCGAGTCACCCTAAAGGACAGGAAATATTTCCACTAGTCTGATATATATTACACCAATTAAGAAAGCAGCAGCAGATGGCAGTACTGTATAATGCACTGAGGTTTTCCATGACCTAAGCTTTTAAGAATGGGCTTGTACAACAAACTTAAGGCCCCTTCCCAAAAAAGTTAAATCTAACCTTTGCTGTGAACTCTCTATGGCAAGGCACCCTCCAACAGTATTTATTTATCTTATTTATTTTATATATTTTATACCGCCTGTCTTCCCAAAAGAACTCCGGGTGGTTAACAACAACAGTAAATAAACACAAATATCAAACACACAATACAACAAATAATGGAAGGGGGAAAAAGATACAGCAACATGGCGGAACAGAATGAGAAAAAAAAGGAATGTGAGAAGAATGAGAGAATTGCTGCCTACCTTACAGGGCTGTTGTGAGACGTGGAAACCAAACACAGAAGGCTTTAAATACCCAGATGCTATGATTGACAATGAGGTGGCTATTTTAATAAGCTAGCCCTGTGTTGGTATGCCACTGTCAACAGCATCCATGGTTACAGACGAAAACATTAAAGCATGGGGATATTGGGGGTGACTACAATGCCCAGAATCCCCCAGCCAGCGGTGGTCAGTGGCTATGGAAGTTGGGGGTGATGCCTGATTGCTGTTGTGACCCTGCTCCAAAAAAAAAAACCCCAAACATTTTCCCAAGCGCTGTTTTGAATCTAAATGGCACAAGGCTCCCTCCTTGCCTCCACCCTTCCACAATGAACTCCTCACCAAAGTGCACTTCATTGCAGGAGATCTTGCAGAGTTGCTCCGCTTATAACAGGTCTCCTCACTTCCGGAGACACGGGGCGAACCCAAGGAAGCTTCCGGTGGGCGAGCAGAAGAGCAGAACCGTGTGGCCCATCAGGAGATGGAAAAGCCTCCGGATAGCACGGATGGGAGAACGAGGCCAAGATCCACAGTACTGATGCAAAGGAGAGCCAATGCATTACATCCAAAAGTTACAAGAGAAGCGGGGCAACCTGTGGAACCCCCTGCCACAGGATGTGGTGATGGCATCTGGCCTGGATGCCTTCAAAAGGGGATTGGACAGATTCCTGGAGGAGAAGTCCATCACAAGTGACAAACCATGATGGAGATATGTTATCTCCAGGCTTAAAACCGGGGTACTTGAAGGACCAGATGCAGGGGAGTTGTATCGGGAGACAGCTATCTTGTCTTGTGCACTCCCAGATGCATTTGGTGGGGCCACTGCAAGATACAGGAAGCTGGACTAGGTGGGCCTTTGGCCTGATCCAGCACGGCTCTTCTTATGTTAGGCAAAGTCAAGACCCAGTGGGCATACCTAGCCCAGTATGGGCAACTCAGGCTGGCAGCTACTCTAGGACACGGGGGGCAAGCCTTTGGCACGGTGTTTTGCATGGCACCTCCCAGACAACTGCCAGAACATCCTTGACGTTGCCTGGAGGTCTCTCGTCCAAAACGGCAGGCCTGACCTGGCTTTGCAGGCAAAATCAGACGAGGTCAGGGTAACAAAGATAATCTATGCTGGAGCCTGGGAAGCGTTGAACGACAGGCCCAGGTGGCTTTGCTCTAGAGTTGCACCCAGCCACCCATTAACTGGAACAGGCACTGTGCAAAAGATAGATGCCTCGGAAGTGTTTTGCATACTTGCAAATCCTTACAAGCAGCCCTGTGGTGTAGGCCACCTAACTCCCATTCAAGAGGACCTGTGGCATTAAACCAGAGGTTTGCCAAAGACACTCCAACAAGCCTTCTGTACGACATGGAAAAGGGGTATTCCAACCACAATGCAAATCAAGCTTCACAACCCCCCCCCCCGTACGCTTCCCCACCCCCACCCCAAAAGAAATCCAGCGCATGCCCGGAAAATGAGAAAGGCACAAGGCCCAGGGACAGAACTTGGCCCTTGAAACATGTGACACCAGTATCTCATCGTCCAATCGCAAGTCTCGATTCTCCTGTCTGTAGAATGGGTAGAATGAAGTCCTTATAAATTGTTTAAATGTGCAGCAGCCAAAAAGCCCCACACAAATCAACAGAGCTACTGTACTAGTAGGATATCCAGCCTGATCCTTCTTTAGTTCTTCTGCCTATAAGCAGGTAAGCAATTGTGTGTAGTAGCAGTACAGGAGAAAGCACTCTCAGGATGCTGAGAAAAAATGGTTTATTAAAAGAGCCCAATGCGTTTCGCCCCCTGGCCTTCTTCAGGGACTTTTCACACCAACATGTGCTCAAGGAAATTCTGGGGACAGTTTAATATCTTGCTTCTGGCCGAAACGCGTTGGACTCTTTTAATAAACCATTTTTTCTCAGCATCCTGAGAGTGCTTTCTCCTGTACTGCTACTGTTTGTGGATGTTCCAGTCTTTTCACCTAAGTAATTATGTGTGCAAATAATGGGCCCTTCACGCTTCGGACATTTGTTACACACAAGTCGAGATGCCAAGAGCATCTTGTAAGCATGTAACTGAAGTGGGTGTGCCACGCGGCTCCGTAATTAACTCTCTTTTTCCTCCAGCCTATTATATTCTTAGAAACAAAACAAAAAGGGGGGAATGTGTTTATTTTTTTTAAAAAACGTGCCTTAATTACAGGCAAAAGCTTCAGTTCTAAACCAATGAACTCAATAAGCTGTCAAGTGCTCTGTGCTGCTACTTCCACCTGCAGAGTTTACCTGAACAGGAAGTAGTGTCGTTCACAATACGACGTTTCCAAAAAGGTGGCAACAGAAGGGTGCTACAGCAACAACACAACCCGGTGTGTGGCAGACAAACAAAACATACTTTGGCACATGATTTCCTGGGACTCTGCCCATCCAAAATCTAAACTCGGCAGGAGCCCCAGCTGGTTCATTGGACAAAAGGCCAGCATAAACAAAAGCACCCTACCACCCCCACAAGCAACTCACTTTTATTTATCTACAGTAGTACCTTGTATTAATTAATTCATTTGGAACAAATTAATTTGTTCCAAATGAAAATTAATTCATTTGGAACAAATTAATTTGTTCCAAATGAAATTATGTTAAGCAAATTTTCCTTTATACAAATTTCCCATAGGAATGCATTGAAAACAGAGTAATCCCTAATTGTGACCATTTTTATGTTGTACGGATTCACCCCATAGGCGATTCTATTAAGCAAATTTCCCCTATCTCTGACATTTTTTATGCCGTACATATTTTATGTTATGCAAACCATTTGTTATACGAGGGTCCACTGTATTTTTAATTATTGTTATTTATTTTTATTTCTTGTCATTCTTCAGTTTTAGACTGCAAATAAGACAGTGAGCTCTGGGATCAGCCACTCAAATCTGAGAGAATTTGCCGTAAAAGGCATTCAAATGGCATTGGGTCTGCCCCATCAGGTTAAATTTAAAACCTTTCAGAGCAGGTTGAATAAGAGATGCCTATCCCTCCCTCTTAGTAACCACGTGCGCAGAGAGAGAGAATTTCTGCAAACCAAAGCTGTCAGGTTTTACTCTGCCTTCTTCGCACCAGTAGGTGTTGCTGTAGCTACAGCCAGTGAAACACAAATAGAAAGCACGCCGTATTTGCCAGTTCTCTTAAGAAATACAGAAAAGGGAAGAAAACAGAACAGGGGAGGGGGAATCTCTTGGACTCTTGGCATCAAAGCATCTAGACTTCCAGATTTCACAGAGCTGTGAGAAAACAGCAAAAGTCACGCATCCCCTACCCCGGATATGCACAAAAGTTGCAGCACATTATCGTGTTCCAAGAGGGGGAATTCTGCCACCCTCCAGATTCTGGACAGACGGTCCCATCATCCTTCACGCAACGATATACAGTGGACCCTCGTATAACAAACGGTTTGTATAACATAAAATCTGTACAACATAAAAAAATTCCGGAGATAGGGGAAATTTGCTTAGCAGAATTGCCTATGGGGCGAATCCATACAACATAAAAATTGTCGTGATTAGGGATTACTCTCTTTTCAATTCATTCCTATGGGAAATTTGTATAAAGGAAAATTTGCTTAACAGAATTTCATTTGGAACGAACTAATTCCTTTATACAAGGTACCACTTGTATTAGTGCCTTGGTATATTCGTGGGGGGGGCGTTCCTGCCCAACTAAGTTTAGTTATAAGTTCCTATGCTCCCCTAAAGCTGGAGCAGATTTCCTAGAAGAGGAGAAGACACACTGCTCCAGCCATGGGGCCTGATCTGACATATCTTTGTTGGGTACTAAGTTGGTTCCACTTTTTTTAAGGGAGGGAGCCTGGTGGAGCAGTGGTTAAATTGCTGTACTGCAGCTAAAGCTGTGCTCACAACCTGGGGTTCATTCCCAGGTAGCAGACTCAAGGTTCACTCAGCCTTCCATCCTTCTGAGGTCAGTAAAATGAGTACTGTACCCAGCTTGCTGCGGGGGGGGGGGGGGATGTGTAGCCTGCATCATTGAATTGTAAACCACCCAGAGAGTACTTTTAGCCAGGCATGTCCAAACTTCAGCCCTCCAGATGTTTTGGAGAGCAACTCCCACGGTCCTTTGCCATTGGCAATCTTAAGCTTAGAATTCTGGGAGTTGTGGTCCAAAACATCACGAGGGCCGAAGTTTGGACCTGCCTGCTATAAGCGCTACGGGGTGGTATATAAGCAGAACACTTTGCTTCTATTTCCTCCGTTCTCCTTTGAGACCTGCCATGAAGAGTTAAAAAAAGAAAAGAAAAGAAACCAAGAAACCCAAACATTTAATATCCAACCTTAAGAACTGACTTCACAAGCTCAACAACCTGGATCTAGACATGTAAGGAGAGGGGGAGAATGATACAGAAGGGTATGTTTCCCCTCACTCTGCAAACCACCACCAGAGGAATTAATTAATTTTAATGACAAATTATCAGAGAGGATACGTGCCTGATATAACTGGCCTAAAAACTGGACGATTTTAATTTCCACTGGCAAGAGAAACAGGGAAGACCGTCAGCAGCCAGTACAGGTTTAGCTGTCATGTCTGAGCGTATGCAACGTCATATTTTAATTTAGGAGAGGAAATGGGAAGAAAGGAGGAATGCAAGTCCGTCAGATGTTTGGGGAAACACGGAGATGACATCAGTGAGCGTGAATTCCACCGGGCTGATTCAGTGGGCGAGCTGTAAAATGGCCAACCGTGCCCTTTCGAAGGAAACCCCGAGAACCTGAAACAACAGCCTGGTGACTCTTTAGACCGGCATTGAGAGAAGAAGGCGGCCAGGACTTCCCTTGAATCATGAGAGAGGACCAAGTAGGAGGCTGTCAGCCAACAAGGGGATGGCGGGAAGGAGGGAGACAGAGAGAGAGAAGAAAAGAACTGGAAAACAGCACCCATTGGTTTCACTTCCAGAAGTGGGTGGATCAAATCCCGGAGCCTCCAGTAAAGAGAGAGAGAGAGAGAGAGAGAGAGAGAAACTGTGCACAAGTTTGTTCTTTCAAAAACCTTGATTAAGTTCCAGGGAAATCACTCTCCCTGGTTCTGAGCAGAAAGAAAGAAAGAAAGAAAGAAAGAAAGAAAGAAAGAAAGAAAGAAAGAAGTGAGGGGTGAAGGAATTTGGAGACTTAAATGCCTTGGTCATAACTTCAGGATGATGGATAGGGGGAAGGAAAGAGGCTCAACTAGTTTGATGACTCCCTGATGAGATCTCTTCCCCCCCCCTCTCTCTCTCTCACACACACACACACACACACCGCGGGAAGCCCAGGTTGGCAAACCCGGGGGCAATTCCTCGCCAGGATCAGCTGGGAGGGGTCCCGGGGAGGGCGAGAGCATCCAGATCACGCGCCGGGAGGGGGGGCGGTTCGGGGTCGAGTGGCCACCTGGGGCGAAGAGGATCGCCACCAGGAGGCCAGGGGCCACGATCCAGAGGCCTGCGAGGACGTACCGGCTTGTGTGCTCTGTGTTTGTGGGGGGGGGAGGGAAGCGACGGGTCTCCCAGCCTCCAAACGAGGAGGGTCAATCCCATGGGGGGTGGGGGGTGGACGGCCAGTAGCCAAGACAGAAGGGCCCTTTGCCAGCAAGCCAATCTCTCGCCAAAGCACCTGGATCTCCTCCTGCGGGTCTCCTCGGGAGGAGCGCAGCCACTCGGCACCAGGATACGGTCGGCGCCCAAAGCGCCTGCCATCCGAAGCGAAGCCCGTTTTCCCCCTGCCGCCTGTGCCGAAAAATCTGCTTTAAAAAAAAATTACCAGCGGGGGGCACTTCGGCCCCGGGGGCTGCCTCTGGGGCGCCCCCTTCCGGCGGGACAGCCGACCTACCGATCCCTCGGCCGACCCATCCCCAACCCCAACCCCCCCATCCCCACTAACCCCACCAGCACCACCACGATCCCGACAGCGCCCCTTGCAGGCTGGGTCGGGCATGACCCCAACCCGTTCGGCTCCTTTTCCCAGCCAGGCGCTGCCTGGACGGCCCCAGACAGGCAGCCCTCCCCCTCTTTTTTTTACGCGCGATTCCCAACGTTGCACGGGGGGGGCGCCCCATTCCTGGAACGTAGCCCTCCTCGCATTACACCACCACCACCCGGGCCACAAACACATTAATAGCCCCGACTCGCCCCACTCCTTCCTCCCCCCCTTTTGCCCGACACCCCATAGCGCTAGGGCGTCCCCTAGCGGGCTTGTAAAAAAAACACCCCACCACCTTAGCCATCGGCTTCCTTTCGCCAGCCTTCTTCCCACTCCTCGCGGCGCCCCTCCGTCCTCCCCAAGGCAAAGGTGGGGGCCCCGACGGCGACCCCCATTGCCCCACCTCTCGTTCTCTCCCCCCCCCCCCAGTGCTCCGATCGCAGCTTCGGAGCAGCGGCAGCCAGCCCCCCCCCCAGCCCCCAAATAATAAGGAGAGACGGCGCCGGAGCTCCCCGCTGGCCCCGACGGCGGCGACGCCGGCGCTTGCTGGGCTTACCTCGGGGCGTACGAGCGGCGGAGGCAACCCGAGCCCGGCGGGCGCGGAGAGAGTCAGGCAGGCGGTGGGTCGGTCAGAGGAGGCTCCGTGGTCCCGGTCTCCTCCCTTGGCTGGCACGGTCGCCCAGACGGCCCGGGAGAGAGAGCGCAGAACGCAGAGGGCGGCGCGCAAAGCCGAGGCGCGGCTGCCTCTGGTCGTGCCTGGCGCGGGACTGAGCGGCGGCGACTGGCCGGCTGGCTGGCTGGCTGCTGGCTGGCTGGCGTCGGCTTGCTCGGCTCCGCCTTCCTCCTCCTGGGCGGCGGGGCTCCGGGCTCGGTGGCGTCGGCGTCCGCCCTCCCTTCCTTCCCCTTCCTTCCTTCCTTCGCCAGTGGAAAACTCCTGCGCTCTGACGCACGAGGTGACCCGCCGGGAGCCTCTCCTCGGACGCCGCCGGAGCCCGCCCGGCCCACGCGACGCTGCTGCCCGGAGAGAGGAGGAGGAGGCGACGGCCGGACGGGTCCCGGGGCCTCCTCCCTCCCTTCCCTCTCCTTCCTTCCTTCCTTCCGACCTTCCTCCTCCTCCTCGGCGAGCCGGGCTGCGCGACGAGGAGGCGGCGTTGGTAGGCAGGCAGGCACGGATCCACACGTGCACCCGGGAGGAGGCGTGTGCGCTTTGACGCACGCCGCTTGGTGCTCTCTCTCTCTCTCTCCCTCCCTCCCCACACCACCCCCAAGTTCTCCTCCTCGAAAGGAGGGTTTCCGAGCGGGGGAGGGGGGAAGCCTACCTTAAGCTTGCCTAGAGCGGGCGTGTTGAGATTGGGGGAGTGGGGCGCAACTAAACAATTAATCCATGGATTGGGACTGACCCCCCCCCCTAAAATCCAAATGGTCCTGGAGGAAGATGAGCTTTTGAGACAAGGGGTTTATTTATTTATTTATTTATTTATTTATTTATTTATTGTATAAAAACATTTTCCAAAAGAGAACTCTGGGAGGTTTACATAACATAACATACCGGCGGACATCCAAGAAAAATAATAAAAGTAACAAAATATATATATACACAGCAGCAAACAAGTAATCCGCGGCAGACATCAAACAACTGATAACAAACACAAACAACAGAGATCAGGAAACAGTACACACCCTAGCGATTGCCAAAGGCACCCCTAAACAGCCAGTTTTTTTACAGCTTTCTTGAAGGATGCCAGGGAAGGAGCCTGGCGTCTCTTGCTCTTGGCCACCGAGAAAA
>JAHTLZ010003542.1:79400814-79417460 GCA_023846285.1 Phrynocephalus versicolor
GATAGATAGATAGATAGATAGATAGATAGATAGATAGATAGATAGATGGATGGATGGATGGATAGATGGATGCTGCAATTTCACCAAGGAAACTTTTACTCATTCTTCTAAAAGACTGAAATGTCCACCAGAATTTGGAAAATATTTTTTTTAACTACTGCTCCTCGGATCCCTCATACAATACAGTCACTAATGATACTAAGTTGTGGGTGGTGGAAATGGTGGCCCCAAAAAAGTAACTTTTGCAACCTCTGGAGCCTGGGATAGGAACTGCATAGAGATACCCCCTGCTTTTTCAGAAGCTGCTTTTACTGTGGAAGGAGAAATGATGAAGTGTCATACGTTACAGCGGTTGTGTCCATGCTACCGAGTTTCTCCGAAAATAAGACACTGTCTTATCTTTATTTTTTCTCAAGAAGACACACCAGGGCTTATTTTCAGGGGATGTCTTATTTTTATTAAGTATAATACTGTATGCTTGAATGTCAGCCTGCACACAACCATAGCCATGCCCATCACTAGGTTTTATTATCAGGGTAGGGCTTATATTTAACAAACGCATAGAAATCCTGCTAGGGCTTATTTTGGGGGGAGGTCTTATTTTCAGGGAAACAGGGTAGAGGGAGAGCTGGGGGTGGAGTGGACAATACAGCCCCACTCAGGGAAAACTTGTTTTCTTTGCTGATGCATCGAGATTGTCTATTGCCTTCTACATCCAGGCTGGGAGACAGTAAATGAAGGCAGAAGTGGATGCTTTTAATTGCACATGCCTTCACTCATCACTGACTAACCATAGCTAATCTCACTTTATAATGCTATTATTATTTATTGTATGACTGTCTCACCTGTCCTCCGAAGAAGCATCCACTGCTTTCTCCTCACAACCACCCTGTCAGTCAGAACGGGATGAGAAAGAGCCCGTGGCCTCCCAACATCACGTATGCTGTTTACGATTGCATTGACCATTGCATGCGTAAAAAGGTCACATCCAAAGTGGTGCAGAGCACCGAAAGCATATACTGTACTGCATAATAGAGATGGACACGAAACGAACATTTTTTTGTTTCCATTTTCGTTTTTTCGTTTCGTTTCGTTACGCAACGAAACAACGAACGAATTTTGTCTCTAAAATGAAACGAAACGAACAGAAACACCAGAAATTTTGTCGTCCGTTTCGTTTTCGTTACGGCAATACATTGAACTGCTTTAAAAGCTAAAAAAAAATCACAAAAAATTGAAATAAATGGTAACAAAACGAAGGAAAATGAAATTTTTGCAAAAAATCGCAAAAAACGGAAACGAAACGAAACGGACCCCCTAAATGACATTTTTTCGATTCGTGCCCATCCCTACTGCATAAGGACAAGTTGGTGCTGGTGGAAGGCCCATTTTGGTCATGTGGACAGCCTTGTTACTGTGTTGGACGGTGTGTGTGAATTCCCCGTGTTCATGTCTTCATGTTGTGTTGTTGATTTCCCAGTGGAGAATCGTGCCTGTTGTCCAAACTGTTTCCCTTAATTGTTTTTCAAAAGAAACTGTTCAGCTTTATCACTACAACACTTTAGACAGTCTTTCTGTCTGCAACATTGACAAAGCCCTATGCCACTCAGAATGAAAAACAAAACAAAAATTTAACTTTAACTTGGACAAGATTATTATGGACAAGGATAAAAGGCAGGTGGAGTCAGGCCAGATCCATGGATGGATCCAAGTGTCAACCCTGAGTCTATATGAGGTCATTAAAGGAGATGTCTAGTCCCTTGCACTGAATCAACTCAGTTCAGTTAAGGCTGACCCATGAGAATGAGGGCAGCAACAAAAAGAGCATGTGACATTGATACAATAACAACGCTGTCACAACTCTGGGAAATGTAGTTGTATAACTGTAAACTGTGGTTAGATCTTCCGCCCACTCTGTCCTGAGACATTTGCAGCCTCCTAAGCCCCTTGGCTCTGTTCACAATGGTTTAGTCTACTGAGATTCCTCAGGGTGCAGATTTTTTACAGTATTTTCAGTTTCTTCCTGATGATGAGCACAGGGCTTTGGGGAATTATCTATGCATGTCTCATCCTGTTATTCCTGGAAGAAGCTGCACCCCCCAACACACACACACTTCCTGGAAGGACACAGGACAGGAATGAAAAACACAAGTGATGTCTACAAGAACAGGAAATGCATTGGCCAGCAAATAAATAAATGAATTAAAAATCACATTTTTTTTCTGTGAATCCCTTGCCTAACAGCTGCCAGAAAATATTCTTAATTAAGAGGTTGAGCACAGAAGGGAATCCTTACATTGCGATCTTTTTTCACTCTCTGCCAACTTGTGAAGCCAACTTCCACCTCACGTAATTTCTTTGCTTTGCAAATCTCTGCCTGTTGGACAGCCGGGCATCCCACAATGACTATGTGGTTGTTGACATAACATGTGGTGGCCACCCCGAGCGAGATGGAGAAACCAGGCCTTCACAGTGGTGGCCCCATCTCTTTGTAATAATTAGGCACTACGGAATCTAATACACACAGATCCACTGCTGACAGACTTAGAGGAAAAATAAGCAAGTGACAGAGCTTTTGTTTTGGGTGAGGAGCCATTCTTTGAAGCAAAATGTTCTGCTTATACAGTAACCCCCGCCTATTGCATGGGTTAGGAACCCACCCGACCCGCAATGCTTGAATATCTGCAATATGCGGAAGTGGGTCGGGTGGGGCCTGGGGGCCGGCATGGGGTGATGCGATTGCCCCCCGCCACCCCCCTGCGCGGCTCCGAGGCTTCTCGGAGCGGCCCAGGGGGGCGGCGCAGGGTGATGCTCTCCCCCCCCTGCTGGCCCCCCGTGCGGCCCCAAGGCACAGGTACTCCGATCCCGCGATATAGTGGGACCGCAGTACGTGAACCGCGAAATGGCGGGGGGTGACTGTATACCGCCCCATACCACTTCAAGTAGTGTCTGGGCAGTTTACAGTTTTTAATTACAGTGTGCAGGCTACACATTGCCCCCCACCCACCAGGAAGCTGGGTACTCATTTTACCGACCTCAGAAGGATGGAAGGCTGAGTCATCCATGAGCCGGCTACCTGGGATTGAACCCCAGGTCGTGAGCACAGTTTTACTTGCACTATAGGCATTTAACCACTGTGCCACGGGGCTTCAGGAAGGAGAAGGGGTTTGTTACCCTTTTTAGTTGCTTTTGGCTCTCTGGCCCCCTGGAAGCCGGGTTGACTTCATACATGCTTTCATTCAAAGCTCAGCATGCCATTTCTGTTCTTTACTACTTCCCATCTCTGCCCCTCCCCCGGATGTGTACATCTTTACAGAAATCATTGAATAGGGACGTCGGAAGGGGCCTATAAGGCCGTCAAGTCCTACCCCCTGCTCCATGCAGGAAGGGATCCACATTCTATTTACACACAGCTACCACGGACTGGCTTGTCACCACAGATCAATTAGTCCTCCCTGAAGATACCTAATCCCATTTCAGATCCATGTAATTGGTGGCCTTCTGCACATCAAGTGGCAGGGAGTCCCGCGCATCAACTCTACACTGTACGAACACTGATTTCCTTGGGCCTATAGATACGTACATCCTGGAAAAAAAAACACAACTCCAAATGTTCACTGGAAGGACAGGTTTTGAAGCTGAGGCTCCAGTACTTTGGCCACCAGATGAGGAGAGAGGCGTCCTTGGAAAAGTCCCTGATGTTGAGAAAGATCGAAGGCAAAAGGAAAAGGGGAAGGCAGAGAATGAGATGGCTGGACGGTGTCATCGATGCAACCAACATGGATTTGACCAAACTCCGGGAGGCAGCGGAAGAGAGAAGGGCCTGGCATGCTCTGGTCCATGGGGTCACGAAGAGTCGGACACAACTGAACGACTGAACAACAACAATATAGATACATAATCCCGGCTCGTGTGCCATGCATAAGGGAAGAAAAAGCATCTTCTTTACCCATTTTTTATTCCATGCCTTTCTAGCCTATTTCTGCTCAGCTTTTTGCTGCGCCTTTCCCTTTGTTGGGAAACCCCAAATCACCTCTTGGCTAGCCTTGGCTTCCCCTCTTAAGCCACCCTGCTGAGGGAAGACTGTGAGTGCACACAAGGTAAGCGGAGTCCTTTAGCCTCCTCCTCTAAAAATAGACCGCTGCTGCTGTAGCGCTGGAATGTCTTTGGCCTGTTCCCAGACTGCAGCTCAACCAGAGCTAGAGAGAGTTACTTTTTTGGTCTGCAATGCCTTGCACTGGCCCAGTCACTAGATGCAATGCTAATAGCTGGGGAAATTCTGGGCGTTATGAGCGTCTGAGCCACACGGACAGGCCGAGACTTTGCTAACCAGCTAGAGTGAGCCTAAGGCGGTTACTTCACGTCCGTTTTGTCTCTGTTAGCGTTGCAATAGCGTTATGATACGAAGAGCCGACACAACTCCCCTGTAGCAAAAAACAGAGGCACAGGCTGTGTTTCACAGCAGCCTTTCCAGCTCAGGTGCCAAATTCATTTAAGGGCACTTTTACATGACCCCTAAAATCTGGAGGCAACTTAAATTCAGACCAGAGATCGTGGGGGATTGTCGCTCTTCCTGTGTTCCCACCCCTCCGCACTCCATTGTTCCTGTCTGCGTGAGGGGAGGGAGGAAAAAAGGGAGAAAAAATGCAGGCTCACCTCCGTCTGCTAGTCGAAGCAGTCCCGAGCCTCCCCGTAGTGATTCCTGTCTCTTAAAGGGGCGGCGGGGACAAAAAAACAAACAGAAGGCGAGGGAGCCTGGCATTCACAACTTTACAATGCGCATTGGAAGATTTTTTTACCTCCTGGAGGCCAGGTACTTGAAAAGTGCGCTGGGACACACTTAGGTGGGCGTGGTCGTACTTAATTTTTTTTTAAAGTCTGGAGCTGGTGAGAAAACATATTTAAGCTCCAGATCTGGGAGCCCTTTGCCTCGGATTTTAGGAGTCATATAAAAGCACCCTAAGAGGAGAAGTATTGGTTACTCCTTTCCAGGCGGTATTTTGTCCAAGTTTTGCAGTGGCAGACCATTCTTGTAACTGTCTTGGGTGGTTACTTCACGTCCATTTTGTCTCTGTTAGTGTACAACAGAGCGGTACAAAAAAAGTTACTTCACGCCCATCACACAACTACTGAAATTTTTCTCAACCACACCCCCAGAATGGGAGCTAAGCGCAACAATCCTGTACCTGGTGCTGGGGTAGGATTTTCCCTTGTCACTCTTTGTTCCCGCTTTCTGTTCCGAGACAAGACACTGTGTAGTAACGACTGTCATGCAACAAAACATTTGTTTCTCTCAGAGAACTGTGTCCGGGTTTTTTAATTTTTAATTTTGACTTTTCAGAAGCAAAATATTGAAGAAGAATTTTTCAAGGCCCCACCCCCCAAAAAAGGGAAAAGGAAGCTAAACAAATTCATTGTTTGTCATGGTACAAGACCGTGAGGTAACACTTGTCACAAGACAAGTTATCACAACCATGGGAACACTGAAACAGAAACAAAACCACATGATCGCAACCAACGCTGTCACGGTACAAAACTAGTTGCGGAACAAAGAAGGATGTGAAGTAACCGCCTAAGCTGTTTTGCCACCTGAGACACCTGCCATATTGTAACAGCCTCTCCTTCCATGGATAAAAGGCACATGGAGTAGCAGCCGGATTTTACCTTGCAACACTCGCAGTTCAGCCTGCATTCTCTGCTGATCCTCTGACCAGCAACCACCGTTTGCCAACAGAGCCCAGCCACAGCGCTGTCCCAAGACAGTTTTCCGCCTGAGTCCAAGCAGGAAATGGCACCTCCCGCTGGTCAAAATCAGCAAACACCCTCATTATTTTAGCACTTGCAGCAGGAAATTTCACAAGTGCCCCTCTTCCATGCTGAGAGTAAAATAAATGCAATCATGGCATTTGGTTATCCACCTTCTCCATTTGTGCATACAAAATGGAAGTGAAAACGGACTTGGCAATGCCTTGGAAATATTCCCGTCTTTTGGAGTGTAGCACCCAGCAGAATGCTGGCCTAGATTGGTTGCCTACTTCTAGGCATGGCCTGAACAACAGGTAGACCATGGGCTACCTGTAGCCCACAAAAGGTTCAAAAGTAGCCCGTCAGTCATCAATTTAAAAAGTGAGGGGATAAGTTCTCCACCTCTCCCTCCCCCATCCCAAGGACCACCACTGCCCCAGCAAAGTTCTGGGCCTCCCAGCCCACTGTCCCAGCCAAGTGGGGCAGTTCAAGGGCCATGGCGCATTGAAATCTGTTCCCTCCAGAACAGATTAATTGATTTTCAATGCATTCCTATTGGAAACTGCTGCTCTACTTACAATTTTTTTTACTTATGAGTAGAGATGGGCACGAAACAAGCAATTTTTCGTTTTCATTTTTGATTTTTCATTTCATTACGTAACAAAATGAAAAACGAATTTTGTCTCCCAAATAAAACGAAACGAAATGAAACACCAGAAATTTTGTCGTGCGGTTCGTTTTCGTTGCGGCAATACACTGGCCTGTAATGAATGCTAACGAAACGAGCATTTTTCATTTTCGTTTTCATTTTTTCATTTCCTTACGTAACGAAACGAAAATGAATTTTTTTGCAAAAATTCATGAAAAACGAAAACGAACCGAAACGGACCCCCTAAACGACAAACGACAAACGAAACACCATTTTTTTGAGTCATGCCCATCTCTACTTATGAGCATGTGCTCCGAATGGGTAAAATTCGTAAGTAGAGGTTTTAAGTGTAGTAGCCCTCAGGCACTTTGGGCTGGAAAAAGTAGACCTCGGCCTGTTCAAAGTTGAACAGCCCTGGTCTAGGCCATGCTGGCATTTGTAGACTGAAAAACCATAACTCCCAAGCTGGATTTTACAGCGTGAGCAATGGATACAGCTGAAAAACACGCTGGTTGAGGTCTCTTGGCTGCAGTAGAGCCAGTGGTTGGTAGTTCAATTCCCCTCCATGGTGCCTTCTGGAAGAAAAGCCAGCCTGTGTCTCCTTGACACCCCCAGCAGAAGTGAATAGCAAGCCACTTCTAAATACAGTATTCTCTGCCTCAAAACCCCTGAATACGGGTTGCCGCCGTTCATCAGAATTGACTGGAAAGCAAGCAATGATGATGATTAAAGGCAACGCACGAGTCTTCCGTAATCGCAGGCAAAGCAAGATAAACACAACTTACATCTGCACAGTGGATTCCCCCCCTTCCTTCCCCTCCCCCGCCGCCCCCTCAAGCCTTCTCTGCTTCCTTCATGAAGACACCGGTCCAAGTTTCACTTTCATCTTCCCATGCTCCGAACGCCCATGTCGTCACATTTCCGATGACGGTGATATACAGGAAAACATTGGGTTTAAAAGAACTTCTGGACAAGACGGCTCAGAACGTGCGTCAGCAAATTTGTCCTTCCGGTATCCATTCACTAGAAGAAGGCTCAGGACATGCAGAATAAAGGAAATACAGTAACTTCCTTGAGAGAGAGAGAGAGAGAGAGAGAGAGAGAGAGAGATCATTCACCAGCATTTGAGATCTTCAGTGGTGCATCATCAGGCCAGATGACTCAAAAAGCAACGTATGGTAAAAGAAGGAAGAATTTAGGAGGAATATAGTACACAGATACTGGAGCAGTTGTCACCACCCTGGACTCGCATGGATACCTTGGCTTTTTCCTGGGCATGATATAATTAGCTTATGGAATTTAGTGCTACAGGATGCGGTGATAACTATTAAAATAAATGGCTCATGAAAGGACCAGGTCTGTCTAGGCATGATAGCTAAACAGAGGGTTCTCCCTGATGATGCAACCCATTGAGTCTTGGGTTTTTCTTTTGTGTTTTTTCCTAGTGGCTCACGATCCCAGGCCTGGCTGGGATGTGCATCCAATCCTACTTCAAAAAGCCGTGCTTCTCTTCAAGGGGATTTCTGAAATGCTTTTTAGAAAGCGACAACCTTTCTGGAGTGTCACTATTTTTATATATTTATGATGACACAATAGTGTGCTAATTAAGAATGTCTCAGCAGTGTAATTATGAGAGCTTGGTTTGCGTTTTTCATTCCCACATGTCCACCAGGCCATATCTGTTTAATGTTTCCCTGAAAACCCTGCCCTCGTCTCTTGCTTTATGTGTCAGATTTCTGGGGGGAAAGTCCATCGCAGGGGACAAGCCATAATGGGGAGAGATGTTATCTCCGGGCTCAAAATGAGGGTACCTCCCAGGCACAGGGGAACGGCATCAGGAGACTGGTCTCTGTTTGTCTCATGTCCTCCCAGAGCAGTGGCTCTCAACCTGTGGGTCCTCAGATGTTCTTGGACTGCAACTCCCAGAAATCCTGGCCAGCTCAGCTAGTCATGAAAACTTCTGGGAGTTGCAGTCCAGGAACATCTAGAGACCCACAGGTTGAGAACCACTGTCCCAGGGGCATCTGGTGGGGCTATGGGGAAAATACTGGAAGCTGGACTAGATGGACCCTTGGCCTCATTCAGTGGAGCTCTTCTTAGGTTCTTATGTTTCTGTCTGTGTTGGGATTCTAGATCATACTAAGATCTCCCTCAATGAGTATTGTTCCTTGTGTAATAATCACGGATCATTAGGAAAGTTCTGACATATGGTGACCCTTTGGGGTTTCCTAGGTAGAGAGTACTCAGAAGTAGAGATGGGCACGACTTAGCGGTATTTTCGTTTTCGTTTTCGTTTTTTCATTTTCGTTACATAACGAAACGAAAATGAAAAACGGTTCAAAAATGGACCGAAAACGGAAACAAAACGACTAATTTTGAGCCAATTTTCGTTTTTCGTTACTGGAAAAACACATAATGGAGCTAAATGGGGAGAAACGGAAATTTTTTCGTTTTCATTTTTGTTTTTTCATTTTCGTTACGTAACGAAACGAAAACGAAAAATTTTGAAATCAGCTCACGAAAACGGAAACAAAACGAAACGGACCCTAGCCGAAAACGAAAACGAAAACGAAAAAATTTTTCTGAGTCGTGCCCATCTCTACTCAGAAGTCTTTCCCCATCTCCTTCTTCTGGGATTGTGCAGCTTGCCCAAGGCCACCCAGGCTGGCTCTACACCCAAGACGAGGTATGGCAAAGACTTGAAAACAGTGGTTCTCAACCTGTGGGTCCCCAGATGTTCCTGGACTGCAACTCTCAGAAATCTTCAAACACTAGCTGAGCTGGCCAGGATTTCTGGGAGTTGCAGTCCAGGAACATCTGGGGACCCACAGATTGAGAACCCCTGCTTTAAAGAGAATATTTTTTTTTATCCAGTGTGTTGTTAGGCTGTGGAACTCCCTGCCAAAGGAGGTGGTGATGGCATCTGGCCTGGATGCCTTCAAAAGGGGATTGGACAGATTCCTGGAGGAAAAGTCCATCACAGGTTACAAACCATGATGGAGATGCATCATCTGCAGGCTTAAAACCAGGTTACTTCAAGGGCCAGATGCAGGGGAGTGGAATCAGGAGACAGATAGTCTTGTGCACTCCCAGATGCATCTGGTGGGGCCACTGTGAGATACAGGAAGCTGGACTAGATGGGCCTTTGGCCCGATCCAGCATGGCTCTTCTTACGTTCTTAAGTTCTTAAAGTGTCCTCTTGGAGGGGCAGTTCTCTCCCGAAGAGATACATGGCCACCCCCACTCCATGAGGTGGCACCCGCAAAGAGGAATTCTGCTCACTGGGTTGCTTGTTGTCTTAAGGCTGGGTGGATTGAGAAGCTGTTCATATCCGCTGCTCACTGAATTTTCCTTGCTATGACCTCATAACACAAGGTATCTTGGGTCCAGACTACAGACATCACTCAACCCCCACTAATGGATTCCAGCTCTAGTTCTTCTCGGGGCCTCTTAGAAGCTCCCCCCCATCTTCCCCCAAAGTGCTTTAAATTATAATTTGCTGTTCCTTTCGCCTCGCCCTGACATACTCTTAAATCGGTTCAAGATGGTTCCAGTCACTAAAGTGTTTGACTGTGTTCCAACCTGGCCTGTTACTGAAGAAAAGAAACAGAACAAGAGAAAGAAAAATACTTCAGTAGTTTAAATCAGCTGTCCCTCGTGGAAAGATTGAAAGTGGGTGGAGGGTTCAGCATTTTCATAAGCTCTTAGATTTTGAAGTTATCCGAGTCGGATGGAAACCCATGTGCTTGACAAACCACTTACCATTACTGGATCTCTTCCTTTATCGAAGTGGCCTGTAGGAAAAAGTTTAAACGAGGTGGCAGATGTCAGATACTATTGAGGGGATGTTGACTTTGTAGGGCAGTGTTGGCGAACCTATGGTACGGGTGCCAAAGGTGGCCCTCGGAGCCCTTTCTGTGGGCAGCTGACATGGCCCCTTCACAGCCACCTGTATTCAGGTTAAATTGCTATATTGGCACTTTGTGAAAAATCAGTAGGTTTTGAATCGCAGTTTGGGCACTCGGTCTCTAAAAGGTTCTCCATCACTGCTGTAAGGTCTAAGAACTGCCCTACAAAAACTGCTCTACCCCATGGTAGACTGCAGTGCTTGATGCCATTCAGAGTCAGGTGTACTGGTTGGAAGATTCTGGAATCTGTAGCACCCCACCCCACCCCCACCCCCCAAATGAACTTTTTCAGATTCTAGATTTAGGTCTGCGTCTTTCCTAGATTAGGGGTGTGGTGGTGGCTCAGTGGGCTAGAATGCTGAAACTGTCAGCTGCAAAGTTGGCAGCTCGGTGGTTCGAATCCCAGGTGCCATGCAGCAGAGCGAGCTCCCGCTAATAACCCCAGCTCCTGCCAAACTAGCAGCTCGAAAGCATGGAAATGCAAGTAGATAAGTAGGTACCTCCGTATGTCTGTGAAGATTCTCAGTCATCCAGGTGAAGCTGTTTGGACGAACAGCGAAACATTTCTATCTCTCAAAAAAGAAGTCCAGTAGCCATGACTCAACTTCTAGAGGTACCTCCATAAAAAAGCGGGAAGGTAAACAGTGTTCTGTGCGCATAAATGCATTCAGCCAGGCTGGCCACATGGCCACGGACTTGCACAGCACTGGCTCTTTGGCTTGGAAATGGAGATGAGCACCGCCCATCGAGTTGGACACAACTAGCGTGTGTGTGGGGGGGAGACCTTTACCTTTACCTTTCCTAGATTGGTACCCAGGAGGCAATGAGTCCAGCTGTTGGTGTTTCCAAGGACAGCTTCCTTTCTGAACATTTGATTCCAGGCCACATGGAGACAGCCAAGTGGTGCAACAAATCATGGAAATGCATGTCCCTCCAGATGTTGCTTGAGTGTAAACTCCCATCATTCCCCATCGTTGGCTAGGACTCGCGGTCCAACCTCATCTGGAAAGCCGTGCATTTGCTGTTCCTGGTGTAACAGTCCTGGGGTGGCTCTTGGACAAATGATGAAGTCCAGTTCTACTTCCTGCATACTGGTTGCTATATTTGTGAGGTCAGCAGCGGTGAATGTCTTGTTAGAAGGATAGGTCCTCATATGTCCTTGGGTGGGACAACCACACGTCCTCTTTGTGAGAGGACATTTCTCCCTATACAGGAGACCATCTTTGTTTTTGACGGTGTCCTGTACTTGGAAGCCAGGTCCTGTATGAGAGAGAGAACCACAGCAGACTGGGGGCATCATCCACAATGAGCAGCCTCTGGACTGTGAATGAGTACAGTGCACAAGATTATCCATGCTTGAACCTGACGCATTGCCAATCCAGCTACATGATCTTTTTAACAGTGACTTCACATTCTTACATATAAATTAGCGCATGTAATTTCATGCAAGCATAGACCTTCATTTGTCTTCTTTTCTAGTGATATGTAAGGGGCTACCGTAGGTGGGTGGGTGGGAGATATGTAATAAGGCATACCAATATGTGTTTGAAGTCCTCTTCTGGAACCTGAATATGGTCTGACTATCCATATTGTAATTTTTTTGCATCTCGCACTCCTCTCTGCTACATGGCACTTTTTTCTTACAGAGGAGGGAGGGGAAAAACAGCATGCCTATGGTTTCTAGCAATGTCAATTGATTGATGGCCGTCTGGATTGTTTCATGGGAGGGAGGTAAAAGACTCTTCAACCTTCATTGCTTGATAAGTGATTGTGGGCAGAAAACCAAAGAATGTCTTAATCAGCTTTAGCAATTTTGGTGTCTTTTTGACAAAGACAAAAAAAAAGTATGAATAACTAGAGCAAACATGTCTTATGAAAGAATTTGGGAATACACACGCACACCAGTGGCTTCAAAGCATAAATGTTTCTCAGTATTAAGTCCTGTTTCTAATTACACCACCTTCTAAACACCTTCTTCAGCGTCTCAATTGTGCATGAGTGGATTAGATTCAGATGTCGGGGATGGGATTAAAGTACCA
The DNA here is from genome assembly GCA_023846285.1 of Phrynocephalus versicolor. Taxonomy (NCBI): domain Eukaryota; kingdom Metazoa; phylum Chordata; class Lepidosauria; order Squamata; family Agamidae; genus Phrynocephalus; species Phrynocephalus versicolor. The sequence goes on from JAHTLZ010003542.1 coordinate 79,413,156, forward strand.
ATGTAGTGGGGAGGAGAGAGAGTCCCATAGTCCCTCCAGGAAACTGGTCTCTGTTGGAGTTTTTTTTTTTAACTATCTTGCATGCTGCCTGTAGAAGGTGTGGCTGAGAGGGACCTTTCTGGTCTGGGGTGAGTGGCAATCTATCCAACATGGCACACACACACACACACAAGCCTCTCCCCCCCCAGCCTGCCCTATGCCCCATCTCCCGCCCCATTCCCACTGTTCCACCTCAACCTTGCTGTTGTAGCTTCCGTTGTTCTTGTGGACCTGGTGGATTGGAAGCAGGCCCGGGCTGAAAATTGGTGGCCGGGCTGAAAATTTGCATTTTGTGTTTCGTCACCTTTGATGGACCACAAATTGGGACGAGCCACCATTTTGGCAGCTCATCCCCATCTCTATTTAACATTATCCTAAGAAACAGAAAAAGAAGAAAAATGGGTTGTTTCTTTATAAATGCCACTTAGGGCTACGCAGCCATCCCCCAGTTCAGTTTGGAGTCGAATCTGGGGCTTTGCCTTGCAATGTGCCCTAATTCAATCTAGATCACTAATGACAAACCTTTGGCATTTCATATGTTTTGGACCACAACTTCCAGAGTCCTTTGTCTTTGGCAATATAGGCTCAGAATTCTGGGAGCTGTGGTCCAAAACTACTGGAGTGCCAGCTGTTTGCTATAGCTGATCAAGAGTCACCTGTGCCACCCCAATGCCCCTACCCCGTTTTCCACCCCAAGTCCAGACAGATTTACTGGAAAAGTAAACATGGCTATATATATTTTTTTCCACAGGGATATGCATGGAACTTGGAGTGACGGAAGACCACAAAGAGAGGAGCCGGCCTGCCAAATTTCAGACAGCTTCAGGCATTTGCATACCAGACACCTTTAAAAATTCCCCCCCCCAAAAAAATTAAAAAATAAAAGAAAATGAAATGAAAATAAATTAGTAGGCTAAAGCAATTTATGCCCAATTTACGTGGAGCTGTGCTCCATCCATGAATCAGCTGGTAAAAAATTAGCTTGCAGTCTCCACAGAATGAAACCTGGCAGGTCTGTGTGGATCTGGTCGATCTGCCAATCATTCATCATCAAGCTGATTCTGTTTGGAATTTGTGATTTTCGTGAAATCTGACCCACAGTCTCATGGTAAAACTTCTCTAATGCCCCAGTATCACAACAATTTTGCTGCTCTTTTTGCTGCGAAAGACTGCACAGCAAAAGATTGAAGAGCAGTATTTTGGTACCCCAGCCAACCACACCCTCGGAAGCACACTTTAAGCGCAGCATTTTGTACCACCGCTAGGGGTTGTGTTAAAATACTTCTGTTATTGATGCACACTTTATAACACCTCAAATGAGAAGCGAGCCCAGAAAATCCGCACCAATTAGATTCGTACCCCCTTTCCCGCCACTTCCCATAGTTCTGCCTTGGTAATCGTTTATGCTACCGAATGGTGGCATACCGGCATGCCGGCACAATTTTTACTAGCTGTCTGCCATCAATTACAATCGCTTTCATGGAGGAAAAACTGCTACCTGGCTGCAACGCAAATATTCGCCACAAGAGGAAAAGATGCGTAATAAGCAAGTCGGGATGGACGCAAAGAAGTAAAACACTCCCCTGTCGTCGGGCGCTAACTGCGCATCAAATGTCACGTGACCACCCGAAAAAATAGTATGCAGCATATTAAGATGCGCAGATAACGGTAGTGAGACCGGGGCCTAACACTGCTGTGTTGGTGTGACCTTTGACCTGCCATTCTCTCTTAGCCTGAGTTATATCTCACAGGTTTATTATGCACATCAAACAAGAAAAGGCAGGAGTGCTTCTATGATCTGTGGATGGAGGGGCACAAAATATAAATGTAATGAAGTACTTAAATTCAAACTGAAGCCTACTTTACACTCTACCTGGTTCAGAGAGATTTTTAAAAATTGGCAGGAATTCAAACTTTGGAGCATGATATGGTATTTTTTATCCTTGGCTGCAAAGTGGTCAATCCTGAGCCCAAAATAAGGATATCTCCCCCTTTCCCTCTGGACAAGCTCTCTGTATGTTAATTTATTTATCTATTTAAAATACTTTTTTTACACCACCTTTCTCCTTAAAAGGACCACAGACAGCTTACGTTTTATTTTATTTTTATAACTTTGTTCAAGTATAAAACTTGACATAAAATACAACATTAAAGCTGATATTTAATAACAACTGTCATTTTTTGCATTTAAAACAAAAACCACACACGCACACAACCCCCCCCCCAAAAGAACCCCATTAAAAGTAGGAACATACAACCATGTTTTAAAAATCCTACTCAGGCAGCCAGTCACTGAGGGGGAGCTTGCTTGAAGATAAAGGTCTTTGCCTGCTTCAGGAAGGACAGCAAAGATGGGGCCAGCCTGGTCTCCAGTGGCAGGGAGTTCCAGAGTCTGGGAGCACCGGCAGAATAATTCTCTCCAGTGTTATCCACCCAATGCACCTGGTGAAGATGGCAGGACTGGGAGGAAGGCCTCTCCTGATTACCTTGACCCCTAAATAGGCTCATGAAGAGAGATGCTGTGTGTGGAATATCTTGGACTAAAGCCATTTAGGGCTTTATAGGTTAAAATTCAGCCTGGAGATGGATCGGCACCCAACACAGCTGCTGTAAAAGGGGCGGTTATGTGATCCTTGTATCCAGCCCCAGTTAGTAGTCTGGCCACTGCACTTTAGGAACTGGAGAAATTTCCAGACACTTTTTGGCAACTCCACTTTTTATAGGCCACCCCAAATCCATGGGACAATAAGTCAGCACATATATTTCCATTAGAGATGGGCCCGACTCAGCCAAATTTTCGTTTTCGTTTTTCGTTTTCGTTACGCAACAAAAACAAAAACGAAAATTTTCCAGAAAACGAAAACGAACCGAAAATTTTTGCCGTGTTTTTCATTTTCGTTAGGGCAGACACACTGCATTGAAAAGAATGCTAACGAAAACGAAAACGAACCGAAACGGACCCCTAAACGAAAAACGAAAAACGAAAAATAATTTTTTTGAGTCGTGCCCATCTCTAATTTCCATGCCTGCCAAGGAAAGACCCATGTGTCTGCTATTGCCATTCCAAACTTCATTAACCTGGTTTGGGGATTAATTGAGCCAAACCGTCCACCGAAATGTACTTTTCCGATCTCTGTGTTGAACAGTCAGCAAACTCACTTGAGATGCCAAACATTTATGCCTGCTGTTTTGCCTCAGCCCGCTAGACAAAAGACAGCCGTTCTCTCCGGGAAAGAATTAATAATAATTATAAACCAGGGTAATGCAAAGCACGCTCTGTCTCTGGGAACACAGTATCCCTGGGAACACAGTGTCACTGAGTAGCCGTGCAGGCTCTGAGGTAATGGAGCCGAACAACCAAGACTTCCGGAAGGAGGCCCTGGTAGCACAAAGACCAGTGTGTGTGTGTGTGTGTGTGTGTGTGTGATTACCGATGGCTTTCTGGGAACACACAGTTCCGGCTCACTTTACTCCCAAAAACCCAAGCGAATCCACTCAAATGACAAAGCTGTTGTGCTTCCAGAGACTCGTTTTTTGTGATTGTTTTTCATTTGCATTAAGCAGAGAAGGACATTCAACCGGTGAAGCTCATGCATCTCTGCACACTCTCTAGAGTAGTGATGGCGAATCTTTTTAGAGACTGAGTGCCCAAACTGCAATTCAAAACCCACTAATTTTTTTGCAAAGTGCCAATACAGCCATTTAACCTGTATACAGGTGGCTATGAAGGGGCGATGTCGGGTGCCCACAGAAAGGGCTCCGAGTGCCATCTTTGGCACCCGTGCCATAGGTTCGCCATCACTGCTCTAGAGGTATTGTTTTGCATCTACTCAAAATTGGCAGCTCAGCGGTTCGAATCCCGGGTGCCCCGCAGTGGAGTGAGCACATGCTGTTAACCCCAACTCCTGCCAATCTGGCAGTTCGAAAGCATTGTAAATGCAAGTAGATAAATAGGTGCCGCCATAAAAAGCGGGAAGGTAAAACAGTGTTCCATGTGCAGAAATGCATTCAGCCGTGCCAGCCACATGGTCACAGACTTGCACAACACTGGCTCTCTGGCTTGAAAATGGAGTTGAGCACCGCCCCTTGAGTTGGATACGACTAGCACACAGGTGCGGGGGGAACCTTTTTTTTAACCACATGTCCATACTGGGCAAATCCTTGTGATGAGAAAGCTTGCTTTTTTAGATAATGGCGTATGCTGCTTTTTTATTTTTGGTAAATAAATAAATAAATAAATAAATAAATAAATAAATAAATAAATAA
>JAHTLZ010003542.1:79444397-79470482 GCA_023846285.1 Phrynocephalus versicolor
GATAGATAGATAGATAGATAGATAGATAGATAGATAGATAGATAGATAGATAGATAGATAGATAGATAGATAGATAGATAGATAGATAGATAGAGTGGTACCTCTGATAACGAATTTAATTCGTTCCCAGAGGCAGTTTGTCATCCGAAACATAGTTTCCCATTGAAATGAATGGGAAACCGATTAATCCATTCCAGAGGTCCAAAAAAAAGGCTAAAAAGCTGGTTCCCCCCCCCCAGACCTCTTTATAAAGTGCACTTTAAAGGCATGCAGGGCTGGAACACAAACCCCGAGCACTAGCTCCCTACCTTTCCAAGTTTGTAAGGTCCAAATCCATCAGCAAAAAAAAAATAAAAAAAAAATGTCCAGAATGGCTCCGAAACACCATTAAGAAATGCTCTAACTCCTCCCACCCCTCCACAAACTGTGGGAGGTGCAATGCATCCTGAGTACACTTTTTTGCAAGGCATTTTGAAACATTTGTTATCCGAGGCAGCCCATAGGGAACATTCGTTATCTGAGGCAGCCCTATACCTGGAAATTTCCATTTGTTGTCCGAAATATTTGTTATCCGAAGCATTTGTTATCCGAGGTATGACTGTACTTTATTGTCATTGTACATAGTATGGTGAAATTGAATACTATCCCTGGTGCATTTAAAAAGATAAAAGCATTTAAAAGGTAAAGAGAATTAAAAGCACTCCTACATATCCATCAAAAATATAGTCTTATATATGGAAAAATACTGTACCTTTCAAGTACTGTATTTGGAAAGTATTATCATATCTCTGAGAGTTATCATTTTGTATTTTAAAAGCCTCTCTGTGTTTTGGGGGGAGGGGAACAATTTGGATCCCATCCCCTCTTCTGAGTGTTATTTGGCTTAAAAACCAAAACTATGGAGTCTGCCAATGAGGGCAGCCGTGGAGCAGCTCTCTGACGTGTTTAACAGACTGCTCCTTCTTGGCTCCAGTCACTCAGAAGAACGCCTCTGTGATGGGCAAGATGATATGGCCTCATCCCAAACCGAGAAGGAGCCATGCTCACGGTGGCAATTAGTAGGCAAGCAGGCGGGCAGGCAGTGGGCCGTTCTACGGCCGATAGCCTCAGGCTCCCTGCGAATCTGGGTGCATGGCTCACGATGCCATGGAGGCGCCCTGCTCCTTTTCCCAAATGAATCATTCTCCCTGTGACCGTACGCTGAGTTCAGATTGAACAGTGGGAGACCTGATTTTGAACGACTGCTGTCCAAATGACCTACATAATCTAGTAGACAGACCGGGGAGGTGGGCGGGGGCTGCATGACTCGATCAGTAGGTAGGTACTGGGTCAAGCTTCCTATTGACAAGGAAAACGTTTCCGATTTTGCAGTGGTGCGCCAGGATTGTGGTGCTTGTTAATTTGGTGGTGGTACCCACCACCTTCAATGGATGCAGAAAGGACGACATTTACCTTTTGGAATTAAGGTGCTTAGTATCCCCCAGCTGACATGGCCAATGGATTGAGACAGCGTTGTCTAGAAAGTAACTTTTCTAAGCAGTATACTAATTTTCCCACTTAGAACTGCAATATAGAGAGTTGTATGCCTACATATTAGTCAGCCATCTGATACAGTTTCTTCCTTCCTTCCTTCCTTCCTTCCTTCCCTCCTTCCTTCCTTCCTTCCTTCCTTTCATATGGAGTGGTCTGCCATTGTGTTTTTGATCTGCCTTGGATTCATCCAGGGAGCTGTAAATCTACACTGTAGTCCAGAAGCAGCCAGAGTCATCCTTTTAACTTTCCAAGGCTATTATGTTTGTCAGAGCAGACCCCACAAAGTTCCTTTGTTTTGTTGTTGATCACCCGTCTATTACAATATTAGCCAAAGAAACTCTGAAACCTGGCCACTCTTTAAGGTGCATGAAGAGCTACTGTGGTTCTTAGGATACCCTTTTGTTTTTAAAATACCTGTTAGAAATGATTTTTGAATGTAACTTGAAACCATCGCTCCTTCTACCAGCAGAGTAACTCACTTTTTAACTTGCTATTGAAATTTAACTTAGTTGCAGCAAAGTTACTCCCCAAAGTAACCAGTGACAAGTAACAGCTTATTTGTATTTCACCAGTTCCATGCTTTGTGCACACATCTATTCTAGATCAGAAATGTTTATTTTATTTATTGGATTTTTATCCCACCCATCTGGCAGTGAGTCCACTCGCTATATTTAAACACCCACCCATTTGTGATTAATTTCTGTCTAATGTTCCATCTGGAACCAAAACCTTTGTTGCTTCTAGCATGCAGGCATATCTTGGTTTGCGAAATTAATGCATTTTCTGGCATGTTTCATATTCTGGAAAATTCGTAAACTGGAAACGCACAGGGCCGCAATGCACCTTGGTACTTTTTTTTTCACAATGCCTTACAAAAAAAAATCATAAATTGGGGTATTGCAAAAAAAAAAAAAGAAAATAATTGTGAACCAAGGACTTGTTTAAAATGGATTTCCTTGCGTGAACCAAAAATTACATTAATTGAAGTGTTCATAAATCAAGGCATGCCTGTATGTGTAATCATTAGAGATGGGCACGAAATGAACAATTTTTCATTTCTGTTTTTGTTTTTTCATTTTGTTATGTAACAAAACGACAAACGAATTTTGTCTCTAAAATGAAACGAAACGAACAGAAACACCGGAAATTTTGTCGTGCGTTTTGTTTCCGTTACTGCAATATGAGTGAATTGCTTAAAATCCTTTTTAAAAAATCACAAAAATTGAAATAAATCGTAATGAAATGGTAACAAAATGAACGAAAACGAAAACGATTTTTTTGCAAAAATTCACGAAAAACGGAAACGAACTGAAACGGACTCGACAAACGACAAACAACAAACGAAATGCCATTTTTTTTATTTGTGCCCATCTCTAGTAATCATGGTTTGTAGGGAAAAGGCAGCTTCCTGCTGGATAGTTTAAAACTGGTTCGTTTTCCACAAGCCATCGTTAAGATAATGTGCTGTTGTTCATAGCTGAGCAAAAGAGAGGGGTTGTTTTTAGTCACCGATGGAAGCTGTGCTGAAAGAGACAACCGTGTCGCTCATATCACAAGATGCAATCGATGATGATGATGATGATGATGCCTCATCTTGAATGAGGTTTTTTAAAAAAAAAAAGAAAGGGAACCGAACAGTTGTTGCAGGTGAAGTTGGGTGTGAGAGAAGTTACAGCTGCTTCCAGATCTCTGTTACAGATGGTTTGACAAATCCTCGGTTCACCAGCTGCTCTCCCGAGTCCCGAGAAACACAGTGGTTTCAAAGTGACTGTGGCCGCTTTTTATAAATAGAAAGAGAAAAAGGCAGGCAGGCAGGCAGGCAGGCAGGCAGAGAAATCCTGTCTTAAAAACATCTGCTCCTGGACACCACGGTACAATTTATGAAACAAATCCCTTTGAGTTCGGAGGGAAGGGTGATGAGATAATACTGGATCATTCAATAATCAGATCATTCAATCCACAGCCCGACTTTTCTGTTCTGCCTCTGGCATTTCCAGAGGTCTGTGAAGGGCCCATAATAATCCTTTAGACCTGAACCCAGATTGTTCAACTGACTTATCAACTTGCATTTATCCCCCCCTTTTTTTTTATTGTTTTGGGGGAAGTGACCGCCCAGAATGAGTCCATTCTTGCTTCTCACCTCTTGAAGGCTTGCTGCTCACCACTCCTAAAGGCTCAAGTTTGAAACATATCATGGGAAATAAGTCTCACGGTAAAAAGAAACGACAACCAAGCAAACAGTAATTTTTGGAAAAGGTGAAGACGGCAGGGAAAGAGGAAGGCAGGATATGAGGGGGAGTGACCCCATAAAGGAAGCCACCACCTTGAGTTCCCATCCTAAGGCCTGAGCAGAGATATGTATGACCAGGGCTGGTGCTAGGTTTTTTTGCGGCCTAGGTGAGGGGTGGGGGGTGGGGCGGTGCGGCAGGCGGGCGGGGGGGTTGGTGGACAGGGTGGTGGAGGGTGGGGGTGGGGGACATGGAGGTGGAGGCGGAGGTGGAGGCGGAGGCGGGGGATGGGGGCGGGGACGGGGGCGGCGGATGGCGGATGGCGGATGGTGGGGGACAGGGATGGGCATGGGGGGCTGGGCGGCAATGGGCGCAGGGGGCGGCGGCAGGCAACGATGGGCAGACGGTGACGGGTGGCTGGCAGGCAGTGGGGGGTCGGACGGCGGTGGCCAGCGGCGGGGGGTGGGTGGCAGGCTGTCCTGCGCCCTCTCTCCATTTTGGCGCCCTAGGCAGCTGCCTAGTTCGCCTTAATGGACGCGCCGGCCCTGTGCATGACAGGACCATAAACCACCTTAGCTCAAACGCGGCCTGGCAGAACACAACAGCAGTCGTTGTAATAACAGTATCCCCTACGCCACTCACCTGCATTATTTCACCCCCAAAAAAGATCAATCACCTGTGTGGCCCATCTCAAGGAGCACCAGGCCTGTGGTTTGCACAGAGGGCCCATGTCAACACCACAACAGGAGGAACTAGAACTTTCAAATACTGTACGAGTTTGCATGCACGTACACCCTTGCACGTCTGTGCACATGTGCATGGACCTGTGAGTTTGGACATAGACTTGCATCCCATTCAAAGCATTCATTGTTTTACAAAGACAGACGCGCTATGGTGTGTAATATGGGCGTGGATTCTACTAATACTAATCAACGGCTGCCCCCTTTTTTTGTTTTTTCTTCCTGCTGATCCCCTGGTGCATGTGTGATTTTTCACCTAGCTTGGAAGGCTAGTAGGAAGGAAAAGGTGAAATCATTCTTTACCATGCAGGTTGGAGTCTTAATGCTCTCCCTGCCCTTTGCAGTGGGTGTAAGTAAATACACCAGTTAATTTATTACCGGCAGTTGACGTCACGGCTGACATCCCCTCGACCTGTCTTGGCCTTGTTTTCCAAACCAGTGGTTCTCACCCTCTCTCAGGCCTTCGATCCCACCCATTGTGCTGTCAGAGGGCGGAAACGATCGGGAAAAGAACCCCACACTGTCACCCAGGAAAACCAATGTAAATGTTGAGAGAGGCATTCCAGCAGTGCATTTATCAGTTACTTGGGGCTGGAACCAGTGGCTCCTTCTCTTTAAAGCGAACCATCTGAATCCGTGTGATTTTGCAGAAGTCCTGATTCACAAAAGAACAGTTGATTCAGCGGCGCTAAGCCCCCTGTTCAGCATAACCCAAACCAGGGCACAACTTTTCTGCTTCGTGTCGTGTTGGCACTGCAACTCTGCTGTACCTCTGCTTTGCTGCTTTGAGCCTTGTAGTCGTGTCGTTACAGTCGTGACCGACTCTTTGTGGCCCCATGTCCATGGAGTTTTTCTTGGCAGGAATCCTGGAGTGGCTTGCCAGTTCCTACTCCAGGCGCCTACAGCACCTGGTATTCCCTGGGTGGTCTCCCATCCAGGTACTCACCAGGGCTGACCCTGCTTACCTTCCGAGATCAGGCAAGATCGGATGTGCTTTTGCAGGCATGTCCAAACTTTGGCCCTCTAGATGTTTGGGGCTGCAACTCCCACACAGTCCTTTCCCATTGGAAACACAGGCTTGGAATTCTGGGAGTTGTGGTCCAAAACATCAGGAGGGGTGAAGTTTGGACATGCCTGGCTTAGGGCATCTAGGCAGCTGCTTTGAGCCTACCCTTCTCCTTTTCTCTTTGGGTAGAGTCTGCCTTGGCTTGCCTTGCTCTGCCCAGAGAGCTGGCACCTGCTGGAGTTGCCTAGGCCAATCTCTCTCTCTCTCTCTCTCTCTTCTCTCTCTCTCTCTCTCTCTCTCTCAATTTGGTACCAGTATCACAAATCGGCCTTTGCCCTGCGTCGCAGTGCCAGAAGCCAGGAACATCAACACCCGGGTGCTTCCGACACACTCCGCAGGGCGTGCGCTTGGCCTCTCACAGTCTGACGCTCTCGCAAGTCACTAACACTTTTCTGGCGGTGACTGACAGTGGTGGCCGGCGAGACGCCCTGCGCCTGCCCTTTCTCTCTTTTCCTGCCCGCCTGCCTTTTCCTTTCTGAGAACAAAACTTCCCAGGGCCTGGGAAGCAACACGGATTTCAGACCCTCCTCCTGATTGCTCCTCTGGTGCCTGGACAGAATCATGACTGCCAAGGCTGCCCACTGATTAGACGAGATTTTACAGTCTAATTCTCAGCGTTTGGACCGATATGCTGTGTGAATCATACCTGGCTAAGGCCTCGACATATGAGAAATCTTTGGGGACTCTTGGATGAGTCAGGAGAGAAGTTGTTTTACAGAGCTGTTTTTATTATTATTTATGTCTTTACAGGTAGTCTCATCAGGGCCGGTGCAGTATAGCGTAGTAGAGCGATCAGGAGACCTGGGTTCAGATCCTATGATGTAGGTACAGAGAGAAAGCAATTGACTTAAGATCACCAAGTGGGTTTCATGGGTTGGGATACAACCAGGAACCTTACCCCCATTGAACTGTGCTTCTTTGACATTGTTATGCTTGTTTGTTTGTTTGTTTGTTTGTTTGTTTGTTTGTTGCTTTGTTAACTTGTATTTTGTTTGTTGTAATGTACATGTTGCAAGCCACCCAGAGTGACCTTGTTGTCAGATGGACAGCATGTAAGCCAAATAAACACATAAATAATATATATATATATATATCACTTTTCCTCTTTACCAATGTCAGGATTTCTAGTCTGCTCCAGTTGGTAGAAGGGAAGGATGTCTTTTAATTTTAATTACTTTCGTATTACAGAAACACACGTGTGTGTGTGTGTGTGTGTGTGTGAGAGAGAGAGAGAGAGAGAGAGAGAGAGAGAGAAATAGCTTTAAAATTAAGATATAGGTACCTCTGGCTCCCAGGTAACCCTGTTAAACTGTCTGCTTGGAGCAGCAACTAAGGTTTTGCAGCTGATTAATTTACCATTAACGTTTGCTTTTCTTACAGCTGCCTTCTCTTGCGCTTCTGGGAACCTGGAGCTATCTTTGCCTTTATCCGCCTTCACTTCCTGTGCGAGGTCAAGTCGGTTATTTTTAGTGCTGCCACCTGCCAGAAACTGAAAGAAGCAACCTGGAGCCCTCGCTAATTAATTTCGTCTTGACCAGTTCCCCTTGAAGCCTGCTAGGGGTGTCTCCACCTAACAGCCACTTCAGCCTCATTAAAGTGCTCTTGTCATTTCTGGCTTTCATGGTGCAGAATTCGGAAAACAACAGATTAGGAGCTGGCATTGTTTAGTTTTCTTTATGGGGCCTGTCAACACGATTGGGGGTTTAGAGTTCTTTTTTTGGGGGGGGGGTGTCTCCTCAAATGGCCTCATCTACATCTGAGACCGGGGATGGGAATTTGAATAACAGAAATTGCTGTCAACTTGGACTGAAGTCATACCACTGACTTGATTCAGACTCAACTTGCCCCCCCCCCATGACTTGGGGTATTTGTACACAACCCCTAAACTCCGCCGCAAATGGCTCCCAGCTCCGGAGCTTAAAATTGTTTCCCCACCAGCTCCGGAGGTTACAGATAATTACGTGCGACCACGCCCACCTAAGCGCTTCCCAGCAAACTTTTCAGGCACCTGCTCTCCGGAGGTGAAAATTCCTGATGCGGATATAACGTAGTGACTGCCGGGCTCTCCTTGCTTCTGTTTGTTCTTTTTTTGCCCCACGCCCCTTTAAGAGATCTGATTGCAGTGCCGGGGCGGCAGAACGGAGGTGAGCACTGAGCAGCATTCTTTTCTTCCTTTTTTTCTCCCTCCCCTCACGCAGCCAGCAGCCAGGAGTGCGGAGGGGGTGGGAACGCAGGAACAGCGACAAACCCCTAAGATCTCTGGTCCGAATTTAAGTGGCCAGCGGATCTTATGGGTCGTGTGAAAAGGCTCTTGGACTCAGCTTGTGTCTTGAAAACCACCCCTCCATCCCTTCCTTGTTTTCTGGGGTAAAAGGTTTGTTTTAAATATGAACTTAGACCTGGGTGTGGGAGGGTGGGACTCAGGACTTGACACCAAAGAGTTAGGGTATTTGTACACGACCCCTAAACTCCGCCGCAAATGGCTGCCAACTCCGGAGCTTACAATTGTTTCCCCATCAGCTCCGGAGTTTGCAGGAAATTAAGTGCGACCACGCCCACCTAAGCGCGTCCCAGCGCACTTTTCATGTACCTGCTCTTGGAGGGTGAAAATCCCCAGATCCGCATGTAATCTGGTGAGTGCCGGGCTCTCCTCTCTCCTGTTTGTTGGGTTTTTTTGCCTCCCGCCCTTTTAAGAAAAGGAATCAGGACGACGACAGGGCGGCTTCGGAGGTGAGCCTGCATTTTTCCTCTCTTTTTTTCTCCCTCCCCTCATGCAGGCAGGAGCAAGGAAGTGCGGAGGGGTGGGGACGCAGGAAGAGCAACGAACCACCAAGATCTCTGGTCCGAATTTAAGTGGCCAGCGGATCTTAGGGATCGTGTGAAAAGACTCCAACTTGAGACTCAGACCCAAAGACTCGATGACATCTCTCCCTGAGACTCGTCATCCTAAGAAGTTACTTTTCCCAAGGTTGGGGAAGCACTCTTTTGCCTAGTCATGAGGCCGACGGACTACAGTGTAACAGGAAACGAAACGACAGAGGTCTGGTAGAAAGGACCTCCATTGGTTCTCTTGAATCCTTCCATCGTGAGGTGGGAAGAATCTATCTTTAGCTTTTAATTGTCTGCTGGTGTCTGTGGCATCTAGAAGGGAGATGGTACATTAGACCTGAATTTGGCAACTGACTGTCCCACGGGCCATCCTGGTTATGCCTTTACAAGGAATAAAATCCACTATTTCTACCAATGTGGCATGCACACTCCAAGCTGGCCGACTGGAAGGGGTCAAATCCTGCTTTGGATGTGGATTATGCTACCTGCAAGGACTCAACCCAGTGGAGCTGACCATGTCCAACTGGCCATGGGAAAAGTATGGAAAAATTGGTATTATTATTAGTTTGACCACAGCTTCCAGTATATATCAGCCATCATGGCCAGAAAGCCTGAATAATGGTGCAGTAGTACAAGCTCAGGCATGTACAAACTTCGTCCCTCCAGATGTTTTGGACCACAACTCCCAGAATTCTAAGCTTAGATTGCCATTGGCAAAGGACTGTGGGAGTTGTGGTCCAAAGCATCTGGAGGGCCGAAGTTTGGAGATGCCTGTTCTAGCTCACGTTTTGGGAGAAGAGTGGTGAAAAATGCAACTTCTCCATTGGCTGTTCCATCTGAGGGATTCTGGGAGTCATGCTCTCATAAGCAACTTCTCTACTGGCCATATTGACTGGGAGGGATTCATGTCATCATTTAGTCCTACATAGAGATGGACAATGAACCATCAGTTTGGATGACAACTAAACTTGTGTTCCATGGTTGGATGCTCCGCCTCTTCTGACAGGCGCCCACTTAGAGTCTGGCCGGAGGAGGTGGGGCAGGAAAGCAGGGGCGCTGTTTCTGATTGGACACCCATAGGAAGGGGTGCGGTGCCAAACCCCAGAACACCTGTTCAGCTGCCATCCAAAAGTGTCACAAACCGTCAAACCTGTGGTTCGTACCCATCTCTAGTTCCAAACTCCAGAAAAGGAGAATGCTCCATTCCCGGGTTGGTGAGTGCTATCAGAAATGTCTTCCTTATGTTGAATGTGGGTCTCCTTCCTTGTAACTGGAATACACTGGTTTGAGTGGGACTCCCTGGAGTGGCAGAAAATGTCGCTGCTCCACCGGAAAGGATTGGACAAGTTCATGGAGAACAAGGGTATTATGGTGCCTAAGGACAACCTCCAGGTTGGAGAGATAAGCAAGTTATCTCTCAATGCCATTTGCGGGGAATCATAAGCAGGTGAAGACATCTGCTTGGGAATACCCTGAAGGAAATGGTGAGCTGCTGTGTGAGACAGAATGCTGGACTGGATGGGCTGTGGCCTGTTCCAGCAAAGTTGTTCTTATGTTCTTATGTTCCAAGTGATAACCACCTTCCATCTTCCAAGTAATGACAGCCCTCTAGGATTCTGGGAGTTGTGGTCCCCAAAAAAGAAAAGTGTTCTGCTTAGTAAGTAAGCTCTAGATATGTGAAACTCTTAACTCAGGAGAATGAGGAAGGACACTCGATGGGGGCAGTAGTGGCTGCCCGTGTATGGCAGCGGTCCTCAACCGGTGGGTCCCCAGATGTTCCTGGACTGCAACTCTCAGAAGTCTTCATCACTAGCTGAGGTGGTCGGCATTTCTGGGAATTGCAGTCCAGGAACATCTGGGGACCCACAGGTTGAGAACCACTCATGTATGGCATAGGATTGAAGATGGAAGGCACCACCAAAGATGCCACAGCAGCTCAGCTGGGTCTCATCCGTGTGCTATGTTGGGTTAGTTCAGGGCACTTCGGTTTCAATCCGTGCCTCAGACCTGAAGGCTCAGCTCCACAGGCCAGCAGGCACATCGTGGACTTTGCACTCTCTTTTCATGGGCACTGCTTTCCAGAAAAACGATGCCTCTAAGAGCTCCGCAGGGTTGACACCAGGCTGTCTGCACTCACGTGGATATGGAAGGGTTTCTCGTTGGTTGCAGATCTTAAGGTCGGCAGTTGCTGCCGTGAGCGTTCATCGTGAAAAGAAGGGGGGAGAATTGAGGGTGGGGACCTCAGGGGAGCGACAGTGAAGGTTGTCGCTGGTTTGCATACATTTGCAAAGGTTCATTTTTAATCTACCGAGGCAAAATCAGAAAGGACCTGCACAGTTTTAAACCAGAACCCAACTTCAGGGGATGGAAGGATTCTACTTTTCTGGAGTATGGGTTCTCTGGGGTTTGGATCTCTCCAAGTTCTGCAGTTTTCAGATTGATGGACTGCTGGGAGCTGTTTAGGCCTCTGGCTGTGGATCCAGAAAATGGGAGTTTGGTTCCACACTGGGCCTCTTCGACATGAGCTGGATTGATACTCCATAAGGGGATGATGATGATGATGATGGAGGAGGAGGAGGAGGAGGAAAACCTGTGATCCCATGAGTTGCATCTCTGCTGCTTGTCTCCTCCCACCCACCTCATTCAAGGCTCAACAACCCCAGAAATTAAGAACAACGAGCCAGTATTTTGACCCTGTGCTATTTCCCCTCTGCTCCTTTCATCTTATTGCTAAACAGTTACAGCTCAGAATCATAGAGTTGGAAGAGACCTCAAGGGCCATCCAGTCCAGCCCCCTACCATGCAGGAACCCCCATCACAGGACACCCAACAGATGGCCATCCAGCCTCTGCTTAAAAACTTCCAAAGGAGGAGACTCCACCATCCTCCGTGGCAACTTATTCCACAGCATGAACCGTCAAGAAGTTCTCCCTAATGTTCAAATGGAACATCATCCCAGACCACTGAGATTTGTCAGGGCATATCTTTGTTTCTCTGGGGGGTGGGGGTAGGTGGAGGAGGAACTTATTACAAGGATCTAGCAGTCAGTAACTAGTTACTTACAGGCTTTGGGATCCTCAGGTACTGCATTAAACCCGTATTGTGTCAGCTACTCCCACTGTGTTCTCTGGTGCATCCCTGATTTTCTTGACTCAAATTGCTGCTGTGGCAGAAAAAAAAAGGCATTTGTATCAAAGTTCAGCACATTATACACACAGTCGGAGCAGCTGAGGATCTGGAAAAATCAACTTCGCCTCGCCTCGCTAGGGAGAGCCGGGGATGTTTGCTTAAGTGTTCAAAGGAGGCGAAGGCAATGCCCTGGACCAGATGCAACTGATCAAGAGCGAAGGAAGAAAGGCGACCATCGCAGTGGGGGAATCGCGAGAAAGAGACCACCGGGAATGGAACCTCTCAGCAGACCTACCCTGGGGTGTTCAAGATTAAAATGCTGAAATTCTGCTGCTCAGGGACGTGAAACTTCAAATGGCCCCAAATCGTTCCAGAAAGGGAGGGGGGAGGGATTATCCTAGGTTGTTTGCTTTTTTTGTGTGGCACATGTTTATTTGCTGACGATAAAAGGGAGCAGCGTGCTCCATCCATGGGAACAGAGTTTTAGAATGCAGTAGGACCCCGGTATCCACTGGGGATTGGTTCCAGGGCTTCCCGTGGATAATGAAAACCGTGGATAAGAGAGAATACCACCACCACCCCAAAAAAACTTCTGTTTTGTGGCAGTAGCTTGCCTTACAGTTGCTGTTTTGTGACAGTAGCTTGCTTTACAGCTGTTGTTTGTGACAGTAGCTTGCTCTGTGGCTGCTGAATTATTTATTTATTCCCCCCCACCTGCCAACCGTGGATAACTGAATCAGTGGATAACGAATCTAGGCCATGGTTCGTGGCCTGTTAGGAATGCCACATTAATAAGGGCCGACACACACACTTCTTCCCCCTCCATGTAGGGCCTTTCCTTCCCATACCCCACACCCATAGTGGCATACATGCACAAGAAAAAGCCCTGTGCGGTGTGTGGGTGTGTGTGTGTGGGGGGGGGAGAATTAGCCTCAAACCTTTCCTCCACCCCCCACCCCGGACTGTTGGAACCAGTCCTTGCTGCTGAAAAGGTTATGGGCCACTGCCTTTTTTAATCACTGATATATTACAGTGGAACCTTGTATGAAGGAATTAATTTGTTCCAAATGAAATTATGTTAAGCAAATTTTCCATTATACAAATTTCCCATAGGAATGCATTGAAAAGGGAGTACAGTAGGACCCCCGTAGCCACTGATTCATTATCCACTGATTCAGTTATCCACGGCTGGCAGAGGAAAAATAAATAAATAATTCAGCAGCCGTAAAGCAAGCTACCATCACAAACAGCAGCTGTAAAGCAAGCTACTGTTGCAAAACAGCAGCTGTAAAGCAAGTTACTATCACAAAACAGCAGTTTTGGGGAACATTTTGGCGTTCTTTCTTATCCACAGTTTTCTTTATCCACGGGAAGGCTTGGAAACAATCCCCAGCGGATACTGGGGTCCTACTGTAATCCCTAATCGCGACCATTTTTATGTTGTACGGATTTGCCCCATAGGCGATTCTGTTAAGCAAATTTCCCCATCTCTGGGATTTTTTTATGTTGTACAGATTTTATGTTATACAAGCCACATGTTATACAAAGGTCCGCTGTACATGCAATCATAGAATAAATGAGCAGGAAGAGAGCAGGACAGGTCATAATGGGCTCACACTACACAAAGCCAGATTTAGGCCGAATATCAGAGGGGGGGAAAACCTCTTAACTGTTAGAGTAGTGGGACAATGGGGCAACTACCCTGGGAGCTGGTGAGGGCTCCAGTGCTGAAGGTATCCAGGAGATAATTGGACAGACAAAAGGACAGACAAAAGAAAATATTTTTTCACCCAGCGTGTTGTTAGACTATGAAACTCCCTGCCACAAGATGTGGTGATGGCATCTGGCCTGGATGCCTTCAAAAGGGGATTGGACAGATTCCTGGAGGAAAAGTCCATCCCAGGTGACAAACCATGATGGAGATGTGTAATCTCCAGGCTTAAAACCGGGGTACTTCGAGGGCCAGATGCAGGGGAGTGGTTTCAGGAGACAGATATCTAGTCTCATGCGCTCCTGGACGCATCTGGTGGGGCCACTGTGAGATACAGGAAGCTGGACTAGATGGGCCTTTGGCCTGATCCAGCATGACTCTTCGTATGTTCTTATGTTCTTCTTATGTCCGATCTGCTTTGATCTGGACCCCTGCCTTGATCAGGACGTTGGACTCAGTGGCTTTATCGGCCCCTCCCAGCGCTATTAGTCTGTGATTCTACAACCCGATGAAGATGAAGAGGCTAAGTGAGTGCCTTAGCATGTTTGCCTGCTTTTCAAGCACAGAAAGGCAGGCTTTCAAAATGCAGAGGACCCTCGTATAACAAACAGTTTGTATAACATATAATCTGTACAACATAAAAAATTCCGGAGATAGGGGAAATTTGCTTAACAGGATCGCCTATGGGCCGAATTTGTACAACATAAAAATGGTCGCGATTAGGGATTGCTCTGTTTTCAATGCATTCCTATGGGAAATTTGCATAAAGGAAAATTTAACAAAAATGTATTTGGAATTAATTAATTCCTTTATACAAGGTACCATTGTTTATAACTGCAGAAATTGGCGTTGGAAAATAGGGCATATTTCGGCCTCCATTCTGTGCCTTTCTTGGACCTCATCTGCTTCTGTTTTCAGCTGCGTCCCGGGAATTACTGTGGCGCATGTGGTGTGAGCCAAGTTACGGAAACACAACGATTCGGCAAGCTGGAATGGTAGGGGCTTTCTTATCATGCACACAACTCTCTCCATCAGGCAGCTTCCTCTTTTTGCCTTGGAGGTTCCCAGTGCTTATAGCCTGGTAAAACGTTGACATTTTAATAATACATACTGAAAAACTTTAGCTTCCTTTTCCTTTCCTTTCTTTTCTTTTAACAAAATACGGCGGAACTGGTTTTTCCCTGCTCGGAAAGGTATCTCTTGCAGAAAGCTGTTCCTCTTTCAAATGCTGTGGAAATGTCACATTATTATGGAGGATTTACCATGTTAGAATGAAATATAATTGTTAAAAAAATACTCAGGCCACTGGATGCTCCATCAGATGGAGCATTTATCCCACCAAATATACCTGATGGGCCCCTAAAGTTCTCTTCTCTCTGAGCCTTTTCACATAACCCCTAAGATCCGCTGGCCACTTAAATTCGGACCAGAGATCTTGGGGGTTCGTTGCTCTTCCTGTGTTCCCACCCCTCCGCACTTCCTTGCTCCTGTCTGCGTGAGGGGAGGGAGAAAAAAAGAGAGGAAAAAATGCAGGCTCACCTCCGTCTGCTGGTCGAAGCCGCCCCGAGCCCTGTCGTCGTCCTGATTCCTGTCTCTTAAAGGGGCGGGGGCAAAAACAACAACAAACAGAAGCGAGGAGAGCCCGGCACTCACTCCTTTACATCCGCACCAGGGATTTTCACCCCCGGAGAGCAGGTACCTGAAAAGTGCACTGGGACGTGCTTAGGTGGGCGTGGTCGCACTTAATTTTCTGTAAACTCTGGAGCTGGTGGGGAAACAATTTTAAGCTCCGGAGCTGGGAGCCATTTGCCGTGGAGTTTAGGGGTTGTGTGAAAAGCCCCCCCTCTCAAACACACACACACACACACACACACACACACACACACACAATTTAAGACTTGTTTTGGTAGGACCGGGACAATCAGTGACAGGAACCGCAATTAAGTGTCCCTCTTGGAGAACCAAGTGTCTGCCTTTCCCAGATTGTCCCAGGGCAGCACGTAGCGCTATGTCACTTTTGAGATCATTTCAGAGATTGGCGATGCCTGGAGGTGATCCATCGTTTGGGACATGGTTTCAGCCATAATGCTGGAACTAGTTAATGGTCAAGTGGCAATGCAGAAGTTTGGGGAGGGTCCAAAGAAGTGGAAAAGATAACCATCCCCAGCATCAAGGTAATGGAGATGTTTTTATGAAGACCATGAGGAAGGTATGGAAAACAACCACCAGGAACCAGGCCTTTTTGGTGATGGCCACAACATTCCAGTAAGCACTGCTTGCTAATGTACACACCAAGCTCCCTCCCTTCTGTCTTTCAAGAAACAGGTTAAAAGGTAGCTATTTGAACAGGCATTTGGGACCACCACCATGTGAGAGATTACCCAAGCCACCTGGTGTAGTTTTTATTCTATGTGCTGTTGACATCCGGGAGGGGGTTCATTATGTCCCAGACCCAGGGAATGGTATCACCTTCATTTCACATCACCCTGGCCTGAAAAAAAGCCATTGTCCAGTTTATGAGCTTTTTCAGACCAGGGGTATGTGGGAAATCAAGGGGGACACCAACTTTCCTCAGACTAACAAAGCTGCTTGGATGAGTTGCGAAATGTTTCGATCTCTCAAGAAAAGAAGTCGAGTTGCCAGGACTCAACTTCCAGATATGGGGTGGTATATAAGCAGCACCTTGTGCTTTGCATTTTTGACTGTTCCCGTAAGCAGGCTGGAAAGTGTGTCATGCAATTCACGTCTTGGCTTATCTCTCACTTCCCTTCTTCCTCGGCGTGCCAGCTTTCCTCTCTATTTCGGGGTCAGATTCTCTTTCTTTTGCCTCTCCCTGTGCTCCCCCTCCACCCCACAAGGTAGCCTACTTTTCCTACAGCCTCTTCCCAAGAAGCGACATCTTAGATTATGCTCCCCTCCCTTCTCCTCCTCCAGTATTATACCAGACAAAAGCCTGCCCTATTTACCCTGCCTATCTCCTTAGCCACCTTGCATCACATCAGACAGGAGTCCCCATTTTCTTGTGGAGACGGTGAAGAGATGCACCGTGAGTGACATGTGTCGCCCTGGCTTCTGGTCCGGAGATGTTGCCGCGGTTTGCTGCTTTCTTTGGCTTCCTGTGAAACCAGAGACACTGCTCTCTGTGGTGATACGAAAGTGCCCTCTGGCTTTCATGAGGTCACCGTGGTTCCTGTCACTTCATAAGCCGGGAAGTGTCGTGGAAGCTCTAGAGAATATCAACAGCTTAACCTCTCCATACCAGGAGATGTTTTCAGCGGGGCTGATCGATTGACTGACTGATTATATCACACCTTTCCACACAACAGCCCAGGGCAGCAACCAATTGACAGTAAAAACACAGTTAAAAGCCAGAAATGGCAAACATCCTAAATTACAGTTTGCCAAAGGCCAACATTCTCTTGTGTAATTTATGCCTAGACAGAGAGAAATGACGCTGGCACCCAATAGGAAACTCTTTAATTAATTAGTTAATTGCACACATGAAAAAGTTTTGCACAGAGGCCAGCATGGATCATTTAAGGTGACATTTTGGCCAACACCTCAAATCACAAGTTAGACACCGATAACATTGGAAATATCAAAATACCCTCTTAGAACTGTCTGCTCAAAATGTAACGAAGACAGGAAGAAGCTGCGAAGACGAATTTAACAACTGGATATTCCATGTTTTCCTTGATATTCTAATGCTTTAGCTGTTTTAACTGTTCATTTTAGTTGTAAAACGCCCAGAGACCTTTGGGCAGTGGGCAGCATATAAGTTGTATAAATAAATAAATAAATAAATATTTTGGTGAAAGTATGTGCATAGATCATTGAGAGAAATCTGCTTTTGTTGGCCCCCAAGTTAGTTCAGCTTTGACAGTAACTAACTACTTTTGGAAGGCTTTGGCAAGCCAAGAGTAACTTGTTACTTCACTTTCTAAGCATTCTCTCTTTGGTACTCCAGTGGTAATTACTTTTTAAGGTCTAGCTCTGATGACAAAGGCCCCGGTAGGCCTCCCCTCTTCTGACAGTGGGCCATCCTTTTGAAAAATTATGGTTTGCAACTACTGCCCTCATGACCTTTCATCCAGAACAGCCACTGACCATGTTGGCTGAGGGATTCTCGAAGTTTTAGTCCAAAAACATTTTTCTACAAAAGATTCTGCCTGTGGGTTTATCCATCAGTCCAGGCAGGGCTTGGAGTGAGTCACATCTTTAATTTCCCACAGTGGTCTGGACCTTTTCTGCCCCCATATAATCAGGAAAAAAATGGAAGCCATTGTACTGAAGGAAGGGTTAGGAAGGGAGGCACTGGTAATCTGAATAAGCTGCTAATTCTAGATTTTAAACATGGGCTTTCATGAAGAAACTTGATAAATGGAGGCTTCTCTTGAACCTTATCCTGTAAAAGAGAGAACGCAGTCTACTGCTAAGCCAGGCTCTCTACCGTTTTCTTCTACCTATCATGGTCTTTTAAGTGGCCTGCTTTACTTTTGGAGCCCTTCCCGTTTTCTCATCTTTAAAATGAAATGAAAAGAAAAGATGCTGAAACTTTTGGAAATGAAAAGAAACATCTGGCAATGTTTAAGGGCTAGGAGCTTTTCTGTGTAAAAAAAAATAAATTAAATAAATAACCCAAGCTGATGTTCTAAATTTGGCCATCGGCCTCACCGTGCTTGTATGATGATGGGGCTCTAAAAGGAGGAGCATGTGTGATAAAAATGGTACACATGCACATTTATGGGAGCTAAAGTGCCGCCCATCTTTTTTCCGGATGCACAATATGGGTAGTCACGCACGCACGCACACACACACGCGCACACACACACACACACACACACACACACACACACACACACACACACACACACACACACACAATGATGCAAAAATCTGTTTGGTTTTGAATCTCCATAGCCTTCCGTATGGGTCACCTATCATCAGCTTGGGTCGTCTGGCCTTTTATGAAGGAGGCGCTGATCTTCCTTGAATATGTGGCAGTACAGGAAAAGGAAGCCGGGGGCATGGCAAGCATTTGGCATGCATCTTTGGCTCTCTACTGTGGGATTCAGAAGGCTTTCCCGATTCCAAGGTCTCCAGATTTATGTACGTACCGTGTGGGTGTCAAACTCAGGTCATAAGAAAACCCAGCCAGAACCCTCACATCCTGGAGATATTTATTTTCACTGCCTCCCACACGAGTCCCTGGACCAGCTCTAATCAGTGTCGTTAGGAGGAGCTGAGATGCTGCCTTGCTCCATTTAACATCATTAAGGCATTCATAATGGTTGATTCCTTTGGGAACATGGTGGTTGACCAACCGAGGCCCATCTGAGCAGTCTTCTGGGTGGTGTCCACAGGAACGTCCCACTTGCTCTTGGCTGGGATGGTGGTGGCTTCCAGCTTCCCCATGGTGGACTCTACTGCTGCCATGGCCACCAACATATTATGAAGCTCTGCCTGGCAATGTTGCAAAGTTCAGAAAGGTTCAGAGAGGTGGTTGCTTCACGTCCTTCCTCGAGCCGAGGTGAGCTTGCCTCCGTGTTGAAATCGGTTTTCAACACGGATCGAGAAGCGGATTGAAAAGTTTCCTGAGCTCTAGGACGGGAATCTCTCACTCCACTTGGAGTGCAGTTCAGGGGGCGTGGTCGGGGTGAACTCGGGTTGACCCCACAAGGGTGTGAGGTTCCGTTCCTTGGATTCAGATTGACCTCACAAGGACGTGAGGTAACGTTCCTTCGAACCGGTCTCCAGCGGAGCCGTGAACTGCAGCGAGAGGGGCGTGAAGTATCAGCCAAAAGTGTAACCAGCAGGGTCAAGATATCTCAGTGGGTTCAGGCAGACCTCTGACTGCAAAGCCAGAGGCTTCTTGACAAGGGACGGACTCAGTAAACCGTAAGTCCTTCCAGTTCTGCAGTTCTAAGATTATTATTATCTATTTTTACTGGTGGGTTTTGTAAAAATAAAGCAGAGATGTTCTTATGTTCTTATGTTCTTAACTTGAGCTGCACTGCACCCCATCCAACAGGGTCTGCACAGCTAGGAAATTTCTTTTGCTCCTGCTATTGCTACTGAGAGTCCCACAACACATTTACATGAAAATGCTAAAAGTCAGACTCATACATACTGTGGTATCTTCCTCCGTGTCATGGTGTAATGCAGTGGTTCTCAACCAGTGGGTCCCCAGAGGTTCCTGGACTGCATCTCCCAGAAATCCTGGCCAGCTCGGCTAGTAATGAAGACTTCTGGGAGTTACGATTCTACGATTCTATGACTTAGGATGCTGAAATTCAGTTTCTACTGGAATGGGGTGAAGCCACTCACCCAGAATTTGTATGGTTGCCTCCTGCCATTGTATAGGCTTAGACACACTGTGAGAAATCTGAAAAAAGCATAAAACTCATGAAGCATGCTATGGCCGTGACATATAGTAAGAACTTTTCAAATACTCGAAATGCAATCATACAGAGGTGGGGCAGGATCTGCTCTTGGTCATCCCAGAGTGCAGAACACGCAATAATGGATTCAGACAGGTTTAGGCTGAATATCAGGAAAAACTTCTTAACTGTTAGAGTAGTATGACAATGGAGCTTATTACCTCAAGAGGAGGCAAGTGCTCCAACTCCAGAGGCATTCAAGAGAAAGCGGGACCACCATCTGTCACATCTGTTTTGATCTGAATTCTTGCCTTGAGTAGGGAGTCGGATCTGATGTCCATATAGCCCTCTTCTAATACCATTATTCTGTGAATCTATGATGGTTGAAATGCTGGCCTGGGTGATGAAGCTCACTTGGGCAGTTACTTCACGTCCATTTTGTCTCTGTTAGTGTTGCACTTAGGAGCGGTACAAAAAATGTTACTTCACATCCATCATGCAATTACTGAAATTTGTCTCAACCACGCCCCCGTAATGGGTGCTAAGCGAAACAATCCTGTACCTGGTGCTGGGGTAGGGTTTTCCCTTGTTCCCGCTTTCTGTTCCGAGACAAGACACCGTGTAGTAATGACTGTCACGCAACAAAACATTCGTTTCTCTCAGAAAACTCTGCCCAGTTTTTTATAACTTTATTTTGACTTCTCAGAAGCAAAATATCGAAAAAGAATTTTTAAGCCGCCCCCCCGAAAGGAAAAAGGAAGCTAGACAAATTCAATGTTTGTCACGATACAAGACCGTGAGGTAACACTTGTCACGAGACAAGTTATCACGACCATGGGAACACTGAAACAGGGACAAAAGCATGTGATCGTGACCAGTGCTGTCACGGTACAAAACTAGTCACGGAACAAAGAAGGATGAGAAGTAACTGCCTTGGTGACCTTATCTGAGTTATATCCTCTGACCCTGACCTACCTCGCAGGGTTAGAATAAGTACGAATCAACTGGGGAGGGAGAGAGCCACATTCATTACCTTGAGCTCAGCGGGATATACTTAAATTTAGCAGGCAAACAAATGAACAAATAACAGAGTGGGTGTGCCAGAGAGACTTTAACAGGGAGCTGCCACCCACAGCTCCTCATAATGAGATTTGGCGGGATTTAATTACTCAGCCCTTGCAGATAATGTGAGCCGTTGGTCCTGAGAAGGAAACGCTTTTGAGCAGAGTTCTGGCCGAAGCATTAAATGTTAAAAGTGAAGAAACGTTGCCGCCACCCCGCCTTGCAAAGCTGAGAAAACACCAGGTTGCCAGACAAGGTGAGAAGCCTTTCGCACGGTTTTCTCCAGGGCCCTTCACCTTGTCACCTTCCCAGCCTCTTCTGTTTCCCTTGAACCCTGTAAACCTGACAAATGGTGACAGATTATGAACACAGCTGCCAACTCCTGGGCCAGACCAGGCAGGCAAAGCAAAGGAGAAGAGAAATCTTTGCAAAAGAAACCTCAGCCGTGCGTCAGACATGGGTCCACCTCTGGTACTTCAGACACAAATTAATCGGGTTTGGGATTCAGGGTTGAGCTAGGATGCTCAGACCTGTCACAAAACTAGCATGCACATCAGCAAGTTGGAGGCATGGTTCTTAGGATGGAATGGCATTCATGGTTAAGCATGAAATATGAAAAGATTATCCGATATCAGGATCTGAAAATTGAACTTCAAAGACTCTCGCATAAACCGGTACAGGTGGTCCCAGTGGTAATCGGCACGCTGGGTGCGGTGCCTAAAGAGCTAAGCAAGTATTTAGAAGAAATTTAAGTTGACAAAGTCACCATCAGTCAGCTGCAGAGAGCCACCTTACTCGGATCTGCTCACATAACTCGCCGATAGACATGGGCACGGAACTACTAATATTCCGTTTCTATTTCCGTTTACCATTTCTGTTAGGTAATGGAACGACTAACGACCGTAGGGGCAAATTTACCACAAACCGAACAGAACCAAGAAAAATTCTTTGGTTAGGTTTGGTTCATTGATGGGGAGGGGCGGAGCCAGAGATGTCTCCTACCTGTATCTGCTAGTCCAGGGAAAAGCGGACTGCCATGCTCCTGCCACGTGATTGGCAGCAAAAAATAAATTTAAAAAAAGAAAAAAGAAAAAGGAGCACCAACTGGGCACCAGGGGTGGCCTTGTTGGCACCCTAAAATCTCAAAAAAATGATTTTAAAAATCCCAGCGCCGACAGGGCCCCAGGAGGCACACTGTAGGCGCTGAAAGAAAGAAGAAAAAAAATAAAAGCCCCGCACTACAGCTGAGCTGTAGCACGGGGCCAGGAAACCCGGAAGTTAAAAAAAGGTTCTGGCGGAGGCACTCAAGGAGGAGGGACTGCTGCAGGAAAGACTTCTGGCTTTCTCCTCCTCCATCGGAAGCTGCGCCTTGAAGTGCGAGCGCGACTGGCGGGCTCGGCGCAGCTTGCCCTTGGATGCCTTGGACACCGGCCGGCTTGGTGGCGGTGGTGGTGGTGGCGGCGGTGGTGGCGCCTGCTATGAGGTGAGGACACGAGAGGGCAACAAGGCACGCGCCCCTCCCCGGGAGCGAGAGAGGGGGTCACTCACGTCAGAGGAGCCACTGCCCGCCTTGTAGGTGCGCTGGAAAGGCTCCCGGCTGGTCGCATCTCCCGCTTCAGGGGAGAATCCAAGGCTGGGAAAAGTGCAGGAAAAGCGCCAGATGGTGGGTGTGTGAGGCAGAGGATCGCCCCTGTTGCGCGCCTCAGCCTCAATAGCACAAGAGGAATCCATACCCGGCTTCAGGCAGCCACCTCCTCCTCCTCCTCCAGCCCATCAGCACTCTAAAAAAACCCAGGCGCTGGCCCCTGCTGCCGCTGCAGGCTGACTCCACTGACGCATTGGGGGGTGTGGGACGCCCACATGCAGGCAAAACGAACAACGAACCCCCGAACCAACGGAACGAAATTTTTTAAAAAAATTTCACGGAAAATGGTAATGACCCGAAATGGACCCGCAACGACAAACGAAAAACCGAAATGTCTTTTTTTCTGTTCGTGCCCATCTCTACTCGCTGATACATCATGTAATCCTAAACGCTTGGGGAAGCGTTTGACTAGTGATTGGTAATACAAAATCCAGAATAGTTATCTTGTCTGCTGCTGAATAATAATAATAATAATAATAATAATAATAATAATAATAATAATAATAATAATAATAATAATAATAATAATAATAATAATAATAATAATAATAATAATAATAATAATAATAATAATAAAAGTAGCATGCTGGCAAGTCAATTCCAACTTCTGGTGACACTTTCCAGGAAGTGAGTAAAATAATTTGCATTATGCTCTACACCAGAGAACATTCCAGTGATTGAAGACATGCAATATACCAACACAGCATTAAAATATAAATATAACATTAAAAGATTATTAAAATATATGACATCAATACAAATGGTCTATTCACTGCTAGCAATCAATTCAGGTAGAATAAACAGAATGATAATAAGGTGGTGTATAAAACAAATTTGCACTGATGCTAACCTACGATTGCGAGTTGAACAAATAGGTTTTCAAACCCTCGTTTAAATTGGTACAACTCTGGTTCCATACAAAGGCATTGGGAAAGAGAATCCCACAATTTTGGAGCCAAGGGAGAAAATGCTGCAAGGCTGGATTTTGCCGTTTTGGTCTAAGGGACCAATAAGAGTCCAGAATCCGCAGATTCGGCTCTCAAGATGCAAGTTTTTTCTCTTTTGCTAGGCTCAGAGGCTGATGGGATCAGAAGTTGAAACCGCTTTGGAACAGCTGACATGTCCTCTGAAAGGGAGAACAGCCATGAAGCTCTCATCACCATCCTATACTGTATGATGCGTGAGACAATTTGCTCACTCTCCCTAATGCAGGCCTGCCCAAAGTCCGGCCCAGCCCCCCCCCCCCAAATCCGGCCCGCCAGGCCATTCTGAGTGGCCCGTGGCTGGCTGGCCCACCCCTCCCTCCCCCTCCTTCACCCCATGTTTTTTTAAAAGAAAGTGGGTGGGGCTTGCAGTGGGGTGGCAGGGTTGGGAAGCAACTGGCCCCTGACACATTCTCAGCCACCAAATCTGGCCCTCCTTACAAAAAGTTTGGGCACCCCTGCCCTAATGGGAGGGCCAGCCCTGAAAGTGTTCCCGTTCTAGTTTTCTCTCTGTCATGGCAGAACCTGAATGTCCTTGAGCTAGTCTGTGAGGCTTAAGAGCTTTTATCGATCTGATAGTTCCTTAATTGTTTTGACAGATGATGGCCTACCCCCTTGAGAAAGAATAGAAGCATTCCTCCAGGTAAAATCCAGGGAGCTATTTTCCAGAATGTCAGCAACTACAGAAATATACAGTGGTGCCTCTAACTGCGAATTTAATCAGTTCTGAATGCATGCTCTTAAACCGAAGAACTCTTAAGTAGAGGTAGCATATCAAATAAATAAATAAATAAATAAAATGTAAGTGAAGCAGACCGCATCTAAAAGTTGTAAGGCGACAGTTAAAACGCCAATGGTTTTCCACTCTTAAATTGAATTGCTCTTAAGTAGAGCTGCTCTTCAGTAGAGGTACCACTATACGAGTGTATGTTACAGGGTTACTTTACATCCTTTTTTTGTTGCGTGACTAGTTTTGTACCATGACAGTGTTGGTCACGATCACGTGGTTTTGTCCCTGTTTCAGTGTTCCCATGGTCGTGATAGCTTGTCTCGCGACAAGTGTTACCTCACGGTCTTGTACTGTGACAAACACTGAATTTGTCTAGCTTCCTTTTTCCTTTTTTTTGGGGGGGGGTGTAAAAAAATTCTTTTTCAATATTTTGCTTCTGAAAAGTTAAAAAACAAAATAACAACTCGGACACAGTTTTCTGAGAGAAACGAATGTTTTGTTGCGTGACAGTCGTTACTACACGGTGTCTTATCTCGGAACAGAAAGCGGGAACAAGGAGTGACAACCCCCAGCACCAGGTACAATGTTGTTGCGCTTAACACCTGTTCTGGGGGCGTGGTCGAGACAAATTTCAGTAGTTGCATGACGGACGTGAAGTAATATTTTTTTTGTACCACTCCTAAGCGCAATACTAACAGAGAAAAAACGGATGTGAAGTAACCGCCTTAGTCACAAGCTTTTTGCTACCAGCAAGTAAGCTTTTGTATGGGATGAAAAACACAGAAAAACACAGAGAAGTTGGGAATCCATAACTCGGTGATGCCTGGCATGCACGCAAGGAGGGAGATCTTTGAAGGAATCCCAGGAAGGGCAGTTTTGAAAACAGGGTCTAAAGTCAGCCAACTCTAGATGATATTAGCTCTTTGGTTTAGGTCTCTGCTTGTGGAGGTAAAGTTTGGGAGTTCGATTCCCCATTGCGCCTCCTTGATCTATCCCCCTTCCAGCTGTGCAGTTCAAAGGTTATATTCGGGTATCCTAGGCCTCATCCTATCACTGCTTAGGGTGCTGACAGCTCCCTACTGTCATGACTTTCATCCTTCTTAAAAGTACATTTCCAGGCTCTGTGCCTGCGAGACAGGAAGGTCGTTTATTTTCCTTACAACCTAAAACTTCACTTTAGAGGTCCTGAGTGAGAGATATTTATTTGTTGATTGTGTCAGCGCATCTGGTGGGAACAATCTTTCCCAGAGTGTCTCATTGCCGGAACATAGAAAGGGGGAAAGGGGTGGTGGTGGGCGGCGGGCTGTGGCCGACCAGAGAAATGGGAGAAAGAAAAGTAAGAATAACAACCATAACAATATAAAAACAAACATCTCCTCCACTCCCTGGACCGAGTCTGCAGAATGAGGGTTTGAGTGAGAACAGCTGCGGAACAGAAGTCTCTCTTTTTTAATTCCCAGGCAAGGATTGTCTAAATTAGTCGGATTCGGGCTAATTAAAAGCCTATCAAGGCATAATTAAAAGAAGGGAGGCCAAGTGATATTAAATTAGTCATCCACTGGCAAATTGCTGCCATCACCTAGCAGTACTGAAGAAGGACTCCCACCCCCACCTCCTGAACGCACAAGGGGATTCCAGAATTGTGTCCAATTATGTTCCGTACTGTGGTGAGGAGAGGTCTAGGGGTCAGGAGGGGGCCTGTTTTCTTCTTTGTGGAACACCAAGGTTCTGGTAGATTTGTATGATAACCAGAGCTGAATGGTAGGTTGCAGGGGAGAATTATGGAGCCTCCTCAGATCAAAAGTGGGAGACTGAGAAAAAACAGTTAATGCCAAGTCTCAGGAGATAAGAATGTGTGGATTTATGGCTTAGGGTGGCTTTAATGCCAAGGTGAACACCTCTTGCGTGCTGCCTCCTTGCACCAGAACTCAGCTTTGTGCCCACAATATTCATAAGTCAAAATAACATCTATCTATCTATCTATCTATCTATCTATCTATCTATCTATCTATCTATCTATCTATCTATCTATCTATCTATCTATCTATC
>JAHTLZ010003542.1:79470492-79486415 GCA_023846285.1 Phrynocephalus versicolor
CTATCTATCTATCTATCTATCTATCTATCTATCCCTCCCTCCCTCCCTCCCTCCCTTCCTTATCTGATCACATTTGTAAATGGATTGAAAGTATTATTAAGAAAGCACAACAAAGAATGTTTTTTCTGCGTCAACTTAGGAAGTTTAGACTGCCAAAAGAACTGTTGATTCAATTCTATAGAGGTGTTATTGAATCTATTATCTGTTCCTCTATAACTGTCTGGTTTAGCTCTGCAACTAAGCATGACAGATATAGACTTCAAAGGATAATTGGAACTGCAGAAAAAATTATTGCTACTAATTTGACATCTATTGTGGAATTGTATACCACACGAGCTAAAAAGAGGGCAATGAAAATATATACAGATTCCACACATCCTGGACATAATCTGTTTCAATTGTTACCCTCAGGGCGACGTTTTAGGGCATTGCATACTAGGACAACTAGATATAGAGATAGTTTCTTTCCAAGTGCTATCAAACTATTGAATAATTAATTTTTACATTTCTTCTTCCTTTTTAAATAATAGGTTATATTGTGGTATTGTTCTGTGTTTTTATTGTTGACTATCTGATTCTTATATTTCCTTTTATATAGAGAGAGCATTTTTACCAAAACAAATTCTGGGTGTGTCTAACCACACTTGGCCAATAAAGTCTTCTTCTTCTTCTTCTTCTTCTTCTTCTTCTTCTTCTTCTTCTTCTTCTTCTTCTCTATCTGTCTATCTATCTATCTATCTATTGAAAATTCTGGAGACAGGGGAAATTTGCTTAACGGAATCACCTATGGGGCGAATTTGTACAAGATAAAAATGGTCGCGATTAGGGATTACTCCGTTTTCAATGCATCCCTATGGGAAATTAGTATAAAGGAAAATTTGCTTAACAGAATTTCATTTGGAACGAATTAATTCCTTTATACAAGGTACCACTGTATAAGACTCAAATGCTACCTCGTATTATATGGCAGGGAAAGGGACTGAAGAGGTTTCACCATCCCTCCAGAAGGATATTATGGAGATGGAAAAAGTGCAGAGGAGGGTAACCAGAATGATTCGGGGACTGGAACACTTTCCTTACCATCTGAGGCTGCAACGGCTGGGCCTCTTCACTCTTGAATGATAGCGCCTAAGAGACGACCTGAGCGAAGTTTATCAAATCATACACGGGGTGGACAAAGTAGATAAGGAAAAACTGTTTTCCCTGTTGCACAACACTAGAACTAGGGGGCACTCCATGAAATGTTTGGCTGCTAGATCTCAAACCAATAAGAGAAAGTCCTTTTTCACTCAGAGGATCAATGGTCTGTGGAACTCCCTGCCAGAAGAAGTGGTGACAGCTGTCAGCCTTGACAGCTTTAAGAAAGGATTGGACAAGTTCATGGAGAACAAGGGTCTCAATGGCTATCATTATGGATGCCTAAGGACAACCTCTGGGTTGGAGAGAGAGGCAGGATATCTCTCAATGCCATTTGCAGGGAATCTTAAGCCAGGGAAGACATCTGCTTGGGAATACCCTGAAGCAAATGGTGAGCCACTGTGTGAGACAGAATGCTGGACTGGATGGGCTGTGGGCTGTTCCAGCAAGGCTGTTCTTATGTTGTTATGTACATTGCATACTATAGTTCAGGGTGTAAGTGATGTGAAAAAGACCTTCAGGTGCCTTGGAAAAAAATAACTTTAAAGGGGCTCCACCAGAGTCCCCTTTGAGAGGGAAAAGGGAACATGCTACTTTGTAAAATGTGTAATTGCTTTTGGGCTTGCCTCCCCTCCCCCCTCCAAAAAAAACATCTGCAACTGTACCCAATTACTTTTTAATATTCAAAGTTAAAAGCTCTAATTAAAAACTCACTTCTTCCTGGCCTGTTTTGTTGCTAGTCCTGAGTGACTCATGCACAATTCCAAGTTTAGGTCTGGTGGAATTCAGGTGCCCCTTTGAAGTGGCGCCAGGAATTTCTCTGTCCTGAAAGGCAGGAAGTCTTATGCTTTTAAGCTGCCGAGCAAGATTTACAGCTTCTCCAGGTTCCAGGCAGGCCAACGATGCCACAGAACACTCTCTTGGATGGTTACATCACGTCCTTCCTCATTCCGAGATGACGTTCGTTGCGTGATAACGTCGTTTGCGGTCACGTGGGTCTTGTCCCGTTTCTGTCCCTGTTTCCGTGTACCCATGGGCGTGATTGATGGTATTGTGACAACTGTTAGTGCATATCCTTGTTTCGTGATAACATCTGTACTTCCCTGCCTTCATTTGTCCTTTTTTTTGGTCCGACCTTCTGTTTTTTGATATTTCGAATCTCCGTAACTTTGTAATCCATGCGTTAAATAGCAAAGATCGAGGTTTTATGTTTTTTTATATCTCTGTACTGCATTGCTAATGTAATGGTGAATGGCACTTCGCACTCCTGCCACTAGATGGTGAATGCGTTCGTTCTGCGACAACCCTTACTTCACGGGCTCTCGTCTCGGAACGAGAAGTGAGACAAGCAGATTCCCGAGGCCAGGGAGAGGTATGGCTCATCACACTTAAATCCCAGTTCGGGGGGGCGTGGTCGGGACGAACTCTTGTCGTCACACAATGGACGTGTGGTAACATTTCTTCGTACCGGTCCCAAGTGGGACGGTGAACAGCAATGAGAGGGACATGAAGTAACCACCCTAGGCAGAACCAAGAGGCTTTTCCGTTTCCAGCTCCAAGAGAGAAAACTCTTGCAAACTGGGAAAGGATAGTGCATAGGTTTGCATTCCAATGTCATTCTAATATAAATGTATTCCTCCTGAGTTTTGAATTTCTGGTAAAACTCTTTCTGTGCAGTAGAAAGACTGAAAAAAACTGAGAATAGATACAAACTTCCCCAAAGCCCACCCTTTTTTCTCATTAACTGGCTCGTAAGGTCTTAGTCACTCACTCTGAGACTTTTATAAGAGAAAGAACAAAATTGCTTGCCATTACAGACTTGTGCATGCTGCTTTCTTTACAGCATAGTCTAGCAACCAACCGAACAGGTCAACAGCAAACAGGAAGGAAAAGAGGCACTTGGCAGAAGGGTGGGGCTCTTTTTGAATTGAAAGGCTAGAAGGAAGGATGGGTTGGTTCTGAATAGCCTATTGGCACTGCTCAGAAAAGTCCCTCCAGGGCAATCAAACTACAGACAACCTGCAAGGTTCCAAGTAAGACTCCAACAAAGTGTACAGATGCAGAATTAGGAATGATTCTTATAATATAAATAGAACTATGAAAAATGTCATTTGGTTGTGCCCAGGTGGCCAGTGTGGCTGCTGAAATTTGGATTTAGATGTAACTTGGGCTAGACAAAGGACCTACTTCTTAATGTTTTTCCTCTCTAGATCTTGGATGGTCAGTGGCAAAATAAATAAATAATAAATAAATAAAGCCTGAAATCAGAATGCGGAAAAGTTTGTTTTTTCTTTTCTTTTGCACTGTCTTGAGTGCAGATATCACAGTCCTTCAGGAAAATTAGCCATGTTTGCTTGAGATTCCAGTGAAAAATCAGCTGAGTACCCAATATGTAGACTCTGTAAAGAGGCAGAGGAAACTATCAGCCATATATTGAATTCCTCAGACTGATTACAAACAGCGCTATAATGTAGTTGCTCAAATGGTCCACTGGGATTTGTGTCACAACTATCATCTGTCCATAGCAAATAACAGGTGGGATCATAAGCCTGAAAAAGTGGTTGAAAATGAGCATGCAATATTACTTTGGGACTTCCAAATACAGACCAGACAGGGTTTTGGAGCATAATACCCTGGATATTATGATTGTGGATGAGAAAAATGTGTGGTTGATGTTTCTGAACCAGGTGATAGTAGAGTCACTGAGAAACAACTTGAAAAAATTACCCGATATCAGGATCTGAAAACTGACCTTCAGAGACACTGGTATAAACTGGTACAGGTGGTCCCAGTGGCAATCGGCATGCTGGGTGTAGTACCTAAAGACTAAGCAAGTATTTAGAAGTAATTGGAGTTGACAAAGTCACCATCAGTCAGCTGGAGAAAGCCATCTTATTGGGATCTGCTCGCATAATCACCAATACATCACGTAGTCCTAAACACTTGGGAAGCGTTCGACTAGTGATTTGTAATACAAAATCCAGTGTAGTTATCTTGTCTGTTGTGTGATAATGTTGCTAAGTATCCATGTTACTTTCCACCCCTCATAATTTATTTATTTATTTATTTATTAAACTTTTATACCACACCATTTCCCAGAGGGACTCTGGGCGGTTTACAGATTTAAAAGCATCAGATAAAACAGTAATAAAAACAATAGCGGAAGGACAGCAATAAGGGCAGTAGAAGGGAAGCCCTCAACAAGAAGCAAGGGGAACACACACACACAAAAAAAAATTAAATAGAAATAAGGTCACCATAAGCTCCTTAAAAAGCATAGTTTTTAAAGCCTTTTTGAAGGCGGGCAGGGACGATGCAAGGCGCAACTCACTCGGTAGTTGATTCCATAGTGAAGGGCCGACAACCAAGAAGGCGAGGCTACGCGTTGCTGAATTACGTGCCTCCCTTGGGGTGGCCACCCTGAATGAACGCGCCTGCGACATTCGAGTGGGCCTAGCCTCTGTTGATCTCTGATGGATTTTTCTTTTCTTTTTGTGTGCTCTTTGTAGCTTTTAATGTTCTAAGATGCCTCATCTAATTCCCTGTTCCTAACTTGAGTATGTTTTAAATGTTCTGGGCGGTATATTGTCCCTCATTATTGTAAGCCACCTTGGGTCCTTTTCCAAGGAGAAAGGTGGGGTAAAAATATTCAAAATAAATGAATAAATAAATAAATACCATGGACCTACTATAAAAGTCAGCAGCAATCAGTGCCAAATAAGTTAGTGGGATTCAGGGAACTACAGTACAAAAAGTTACTTTTTCCCCAAACTCTGCCAGTCATGGACAGCCTGTTTTGTTTTGGATGGGGCCATGGCGGCATTTGAAAGTTTTTTCGAATGCCAAAAAACATTGAAAGGAAAGGAAGACATTACTTAGTGCAGGAAAGGATTTTGCTTGGCTTTTAAACATGGACTGACTTGTTTGATTGCCGATCAGTCCCCAAGATCTGTAAAGTGAAGGAATCCAAGCATCAGGCTCCCTTGATCGAAAGTGCAAATTTATTTACAGTCTTCCTTCGAACTTCACTTCCTAACAGCAGCCTCCCAGACAAATAACAAATTGCGAGAAATTCCCACTTGGTGGGTGAGCAGCTGCCAGCAAGTTACACAATAAATTAACGCTCCATAATTCAAGAGACAGACCAGGGAGGGAAGTGTCAAAGTGGCACCCAGGGACCACAGGCTGTTACAAAGAGAAAAGCTAACAATTAACATTATTACAGTAGTATACTTTTATAAGAGAGAGAGAAATAGGAAGGAAGGCAAAGCAAAGAGAAGAAAAAATCAAGGCCAGCACACAGCAGAGCAGTCTCCTCTTTACGATCATCCCCGCAGTGTAATTTCCATGCTCTGCGATCACCGAGTTTCTGTAACTTTTTACCTTTCTAGATAGAGATGACAAAGTGATGTTGGATTATGCTGGTTGGAGATGTAAAGAATTTTGGCTGAATTCTTCATTCTTGCTGTTTGAGGCTCCCCAAATTGATGGGACGCCTCTAAAGGCAAGATGTAAATCCTGCAACATGCTTGCTTCAGTTCGAGAGTGAGACAAGGAGAACTCCCCCCCCCATCAAGATCACTGTAATTTGAGCAAACCAGATGCAAAAAATAGTGTCCTCTGATAAGCCGAGCACACGGCCGATGGTGTAAAAACAACAGAAACGGTCCCTCTCATGCTTCTAGTTCTTAACAACATGTATGGCAAAGCAATCTCCATCCTCATGTAATCCAATTTTTTTAAAGTTCCTTGTTCTTGCATGCAAGGAGGAGAAAAATGAGGTTGCTCTTATGTTGCCCATCCAGCCCTGATCCTCAGATCTTTGAGAAGAGCAGCAGAGAATGCTGCAGACGAGAAACCACAAGTGACAACTGAGGCTGGGAACTCTGTCCACGGTGCAGCCCGGGTTTGACTCCCTGGACCTTCAAACAGGTGAGCACGGTTGCAAAGTCAACCTCATAGTACACTTGTTTGTCAAGAGCCCAGTACATAATGATGGATTCGCTAATGTCACTGAGCTTCGTACGAATCCTACAGACGCACCGCTTTCAAATCACGCTTCCATCTAAGAGTGGATCCAGGACGTCGTGTAGCTATTTTCGAGAAAGGAAAATGAAGCTGAAAAACCAACTGATATTTATTTGTCACCAGCCTTATTTATTTATTTATTTATTTTAGGGCTTATATACCGCCCATCTTGCCAAAAGGAACTCCGGGCGGTTTACAACAAAGCAAAACAGCAACAAATTAGGTACAACACATCATAAAATAATAAAGTCAATTTATAATTGATAGTGATGGCAGGGAAATTCTGGGAGCGGTAGTCTCCCAAAAAACAAACAAACAATTTTTCTAGGATTGTATTGAGAAAAGATGAAATCTACCCACAGACCCACCTTCTTCCATCTCTTTCTCTGGGAAAACGTGAAAAGGTTTCTGCTTTGAAATCTGCTTCCAGGATCGGCCCACCATGTTGGCTGGGGCATTCTGGGAAGCCTGGTCCTAACAAGGAACTTTTTCTAAGCTCCGCTCTGTGGCCCAGAGTGTTGACAGACATTTCGTAATAAAACCCAACAGCCTAAAGGGAGGCCAGCTGGTGGATTTGTCCTCAAAGAAAACTGGACGAGCTTAGGAGGAAGACGCTGGCATTTTTTCCTGGAGGCTGGCTCTCATCCTGCCAGCCATACAAGAGTGTCAGCTGGTGCCTGTCATGGTT
Organism: Phrynocephalus versicolor; assembly: GCA_023846285.1. Lineage (NCBI taxonomy): Eukaryota > Metazoa > Chordata > Lepidosauria > Squamata > Agamidae > Phrynocephalus > Phrynocephalus versicolor. Next base: position 79,477,346 of record JAHTLZ010003542.1, read on the forward strand.
CATGGGCAGAAGACTCAGCCCAGGTGGTCAGTAGTACTAGGGTCAAAAGTAAGTCTTCCAACACACTTGGGACACATATACACACATACACAGGGCAGGAAGCTTTGATAAGACATCTGGCTGCGGCCTCATATGTGAATTCAAGCAAAAAAATAAAATAAAAAAGCAAAGTGTGCTGCTTAAATACCACCCCATAATGCTCCAAGCACTCTCTGAGCAGTTTGCCGTTTAATTATGCAGGGTACACATCTGGCTTGTTACAGATCTCCTGTAACAAGCTGGATCCTCAATTTACTAACCTGGGAAGGCTGGAAGATTGAGTGAACCTCAACCCAGCGACCTGGGACTGAACCTGGTTCATGAGTAGCGTTTGGGCCGCAGCGCTGCCATTGAGCCTCTGCACCATAAGGGTCCGTCACAACCTAAACAATGTGGCCCTAAGCTTCTCTAATGGGGATAGGGAGGCCGGTGGGAATGGGCAGGCCACGGGTCGTCCGAGGTGGGACGATGCCACGCATGCCCTAAGCCATGAACTGCCCCTACCACATCAGTCTGTGCCCACTGGAGCAGACCCTGCCTGGCATGCCGTTGCAGTGTTTTTCTGGCTCATTCCCCTTCCCCCAGCATGTACCCTGCTGTGCATTTGAGACCCAGGCTTCTGGGGCTCTCATTATTTCTGCCCCCCGCTGCTTCCTCTGAATTGGCCTGCTTTCCTGAACTTTTGGGTGCCCTGCAGCAGCTTCTCCAGGGAAGCCGAGTTACCTAGTTCTTCTCTTTTCTTTACATCTCTCTCTCTCTTTTTAACACATCCCCATTGTCATTACGGCAGTGGATTTCATTAAACCCATTCAGGAGGTGAAAGCAGTGGGAGTCCTCTAGTGATTTGCATACATCCCTTCTCTCCTCGCCCCTTATCCATCTCAGATAAATAAATAAAGAGGCGGCTGCTGAGAAACGAGAAGAAGAGTGAGATTCCGAACAGCAGCTATGGAGAAAACTAAAAAAGCCCCCCAAAGTCTATGGATGTGTCACTGGAGACCCAACACCAAGGCTGCAGTACTGTATTGGGGTTGCCTTGTAGGTTTGTACACAGAAGACTGATTTACGGCATTGTGAACTACTGGAGAAAACATTTGGCTCAGGATCAAATCAAGCCTGGGTCCCCCCCAGAAGGACACATGACTCAACTGAGGCTGATCGTTGTTTACAACACACAAGAAAAGGGAACAGAACCGGGGAAAGTGGAAGGCAATAGGAAGAGAAGGAGACTGAACACAAGACGGACTGATTGCATGAAGGAAGCCATGGGTTAAGGAGAGGCCTTTTTATCACTCACTGATATAGATGGGTGAGTGTCATAAGAACATAAGAACATAAGAAAAGCCATGCTGGATCAGGCCAAAGGCCCATCTAGTCCAGCTTCCTGTATCTCACAGTGGCCCCACCAAATGCGTCTAGGAGCACACAAGACTAGATATCTGTCTCCTGATACCACTCCCCTGCATCTGGCCCTTGAAGTACCCCAGTTTTAAGCCTGGAGATTACACATTTCCATCATGGTTTGTAACCTGTGATGGACTTTTTCCTCCAGGAATCTGTCCAATCCCCTTTTGTAGGCACCCAGGCCAGATGCCATCACCACATCCTGTGGCAGGGAGTTCCACAGACTAACAATGCGCTGGGTGAAAAAATATTTTCTTTTGTCTGTTCTTACTCTCCCAATCCTCAATTTGAGTGTATGTCTCCTAGTTCTGATATTTTGTGAGAGGGAGAAGAGCTTCCCTCTATCCACTTTACTCATGCCCTGCATTATTTTGTACGTCTCAATCATATCCCCCCTCAGGAGCCTTTTTTCCAGACTAAAGAGCCAAAAATGTTTCAGCCTATCCTCATAAGGGAGGTGCCCCAGCTCAGTAATCATTTTAGTTGCTCTCTTTTGCACCTTCTCTCAGAAATTGCGATATTCGTAGAAAACTGACGATTCAGCAAAAAGGGAACACTTTGTATTTGTTCGAAGCAATGACCCTGTCAAATACTAAGTGACACCTTTTTACCCCTTTTTGAATCACTGATTTGTCAACTCCTTTTTGAATGCCCTTGCCATCTGCAGCCTCTGTCACTTTCCTTAAAGGGCCTTCTTTAGGACAGCATAACTCAGATGTCCAAAACGCAAATTTCACCACATTTTCCAAGACTTTAGAGGAGAGGCAGGGGAAGCTTTTCTACCAAACTGATGTCTCTAGGTGCCAGGGAGAGGCTGTTTTATAGAGGTTTTCAAAGGGGAGACAAACGGACAAAATGATTCATCGGCTGGGCAAAAATTCATAAATTTGTGATTCATCCATATTGATGAATTGTGAATCACAAAAAAATCACAGTTTTTCTAATTCAGGTCCATTCATTGATGGGGTCATCATAAATTGAAACAAGAACAAAATCAAGCATTAAACCTGTGCCCTCCTTATCCAACAAGGGGGTTGATTGAGAATGGAATGGCCTTTATTTGTTAAAAGTGGGAATCCTCCTTCAGCCAGCATGACACCATTATGTCAGCTGGCCCCTGGCAGTTTAGGATCACTTTAGGTGTCCTTCATTTCAGTTATTTGCATTGTAAGGATAATTTCATGGAAGATTTTTTTTTCCTAACCTGTATTGGTAATAGATGGTAAAATATCCTTGTGCAGTCACAAAGAAGAGAGCAGTTCTGTGCAAATTTTTAAAATGATTGTTAAAAATGCATGAGTCATTAAATAAAGATAAGATCTGTTTCCCTTAAATTTTTTTCCCATCCCATGTGCATGTTTATATGTCCTGCTAGCTGCATTTTTTTCACCAGAAAGAAAAAAAAGAGCCAGAGACCATGTTTGAGGCAACCCTTAGCCTTTGGCCTCGCGATGATCTCCCAAAATTCCATTTCCTCTTAACAAATATCTAGGAAAATAAGATTGATCTGGTGTGAGGATGGCTCCCTGAGAGATGAAGGCCAAGATAATCCGTACTACAGATGGGCACGAAATGAACAATTTTTCATTTCCATTTTCATTTTTTCGTTTCGTTACGTAATGAAACGACAAATGAATTTTGTCTCTAAAATGAAACGAAACGAACAGAAACACCGGAAATTTTTGTTGTGTGTTTCTGTTACTGCAATATGAGTGAATTGCTTAAAATCCTAAAAAAAAATAACAAAAATTGAAATAAATGGTAACGAAATGGTAACAAAACGAACGAAAACGAAAATGAATTTTTTGCAAAAATTCACGAAAAACGGAAATGAACCAAAATGGACCCTCCAAACTACAAACGACAAACGAAATTCCATTTTTTTTATTCGCGCCCATTTCTAATCCGTACTATTGTGTTCTGGTGCTATATATGGGTATGAACACTGGACAGTGAAGATGGCTGTTAGGAAAAATAATTGTTGGACATATGGTGCTGGAGGACAACCTTCTGAAGACTATGGACTGCTATGGAGCCTTAGATCGAATCAAGCCTAAACTTCCTCTGGAAGCAGAAATGATTCCACGATTCCATAGAACTTTTACATTCTCTTTAACTGCTCACATTCTCTTGTAGTTTTAATGTTGTCTTTTACTGCTGTTAAGATGTCCCTCAATTCCCTGCTCTCAATACTTGAACATGTCTTAATTGTCCTGGGCTGTATCTTGTCCCTCATTACTGTAAGCTGCCTTGGGTCCGTTTCCAAGGAGAAAGGCGGGGTGAAAAATACTCTAAATAAATTGAGGCTGTCCTGCTTGGGGCATGTCATAAAAAGGCAGGGTTCCCTGGGACAGGCAATCATTCAGGGAAAGGTGGAAGGCCAACTACGAGATGGACTTGGTCTCTAAAAGAAGCCACAGAGTTGAGTCTGTAGGACCCTGGCAAGGCTGTTTTTTAAAAAAAAATTACTAAAAGTTTTTATTAAAAGGCCGAAACAAGAAGAAAAAGCTATACATAGAATTAAAGGAAGGAAGGAAGGAAGGAAGGAAGGAAGGAAGGAAGGAAAACCATAAATATAAAGAGTTTAACAGTATGACATATCCTCCCAAGGCTGTTGAGGACAAGACTTTTGGGAAGTTGCTCAATACTAGGGCTACTCTACGTTGGAGGTGACTTGATCGCAAGTAACAACAATAGCATTTCTCCTCCTTGTAGAAACGTTGCTGCTTTCGGGCTTTCAGCTGCCATGATCTCTCATCTCTCGTGTATCTGTATGTCCAGCGTCCATGGCAAACGCTCAGGAGGGGTACCCACAAGCTATATATATATATGTATAACCAACAGTTTGAATAACATAAAATCTGTACAACATAAAAAATTCCGGAGATAGGGGAAATTTGCTTAACAGAATTGTCTATGGGGCGAATCCGTACAACATAAAAATGGTCACGATTAGGGATTACTCTGTTTTCAATGCATTCCTATGGGAAATTTGTATAAAGGAAAATTTGCTTAACAGAATTCTTTTGGAACAAATTAATTCCTTTATACAAGGTACCTCTGTGTGTGTGTGTGTGTGTGTTTGCCCCGCTTTTCTCCTTAGAAAAGGACCAAAGGTGGCTTACAATAATGAGGGATAATATACAGTATCATAGAATCATAGAATCATAGAATCCTAGAGTTGGAAGAGACCTCAAGGGCCATCTAGTCCAACCCCCTGCCATGCAGGAACCCCTTCACAATATTTCCGACAGATGGCCATCCAGCCTCTGCTTAAAAACCACCAAAGAAGTACATATGCTGGAGGAATTTGTCATTTGAATGATTCCTACATTCCCCTCCCCCCCCGGCTGCTTAAAAAGCATGTCACCAGACACAGGAGTTGATTCAAATACTATTGACTCTCCAATAACTGAAATAGATCTTTACATAGATTTTTAAAGATGCTTTTCTCCAAAATCGATTAGATCAATGCAATGCTGCATCATAAATGTCCAGTTCGTAAAAGAAAAGAAAATCTGAATTCAGATCTAAATTTAGATTTTGGCATCGCCTGTAAGAGCAAACCAATTGTCCAAGATTTTTTTTTAAAAAAATCTACTGAAGATCATTTGTTGAACTGAGGAGGGTGCAAAACCATAAGCTAAGCCTCTGCCATCCGGTGAACCTTGGCTAGAAGAGATAAAACCAACAGGGAGTCGTAATTCTATTATTCTTTTAATGTTGCCACCATGTCATTTACTCAATATATGTTCTCGCTGAACACAGGATTTGACAAGACAGTTGAACGCTGTGTCCAGCACTGGGCACCCAAGGAGCTTCCTGATTTATGTGAATGGAGGGAATCGCTGAACCCGGAGAGCAATTAAATCAGCCGGAGAAGATGACTCCCGCCATTTTCAATAGATAACAGTAAGGTCACATCCTGACTCCGAGATGCGCAGGGATGCTATCAAGAGATCCATAATTCAGTGCTTCAAATGCAACCTTAGCAAGGCAATTAATGCCGTTTTTATCGCGCTACAGAGGCCACATGGAACTACTTAGGATGTGTCTAACACCATCCGGAACCCGTAGCTACCATATAAATTAATCGAATAAGATAAACTTTAAGGGCTCGTTGTAGTCGCAGGCACTCAGAAATCTGCAAAGCCAGCAAAACAGGGGAAACAGCTTTCATATTTGATATAATGCCACTTTGTGATCCCCCTCCCTCCCTCCCTCCATCCCTCCCTCTTACACACACACACACACACACACACACACCTAGGGCTCATCTGCTGAGAAGTTGTGCCAGTGCCAAGACCTTGGCTGAGATCCAGAGGCAGGACTCGTCTCCCAATTTGTATTAAATCACCCTTCATTTTCCTCTCTCGAAATGCTTGCTGTCGAGCACTCATTTTCTGGCCGTTAGCTAATCTGAAACACCCGGGTGTTTTTCCCCACAAGGTGATTGTAGTATCCTTTAAAAAAACTTGTCCTTCCAGGGATCTCAGAGTAGTATGCAACCCTGTTGTTAAGAAACAAACAAAAAACTTCACACTTACCCCATGAAAACAAGGGAGATAGGATAGTGCTTTCCCAAGATTTGATCGTCATAGAGAGGAAGCGAAGGATCTGGTCGCAGTCATCCCAGAGTGCAGAACACATAATAAAGGTCTCAAAAGCTACAAGAATCATAGAATCCTAGAGTTGGAAGAGACCTCAAGGGCCATCTAGTCCAACCCCCTGCCATGCAGAAAACGCATCACAGTATTTCCGACAGATGGCCATCCAGCCTCTGCTTAAAAACTTACAAAGAAGGAGACCCCACCAACCTTTGTGGCAGCATCTTCCACTGCCGAACAGCTCTAACCATCAGGAAGTTCTTCCGAATGTTCAAATGGAATCTCTTTTCCTGTAGTTTGAAACCACTGTCCCGAGTCCTAGTCTCTGAAGCCATGGAAAACAAACCTGTTCCCTCTTCAATATGACATCCTTTCAAATATTTAAACATAGCTATCATATTCCCCCCTCAGCCTTCTTTTTGAAAGGCTAAACATTCCCAGTTCCCTAAGCCGTTCCTCATAAGACATTTCCTCCAGACCCTCAACCGCCCTGGTCGCCCTCCTCTGCACCCGCTCGAGGTTGTCAACATCATTTTTAAATTGAGGCACACAGAACTGGACACAGTACTCCAGGTGGGGTCTGACCAGAGCAGAATAGAGTGGTACTATCACTTCCCTTGATCTAGACACTATGGTTCTGTTGATGCAACCAAGAATCGCATTGGGTTTCCTGGCCGCCGCATCACACTGCCAGATTTAAGCTGAATATCAGGAGACACTTCTTAACTGTTAGAGCAGTACAACAACAGAAGCAATGGTGGTGAGCCCTCCAACGCTGGAGGCAGTCAATAGGAAATGGGGCAACCATCTGTCACATCGGCTTTGGTTTGGATTCCTGCACTAAGCTGGGAATTGGACTTGTCACCCTTAGCTTCACCAATTAACACATAGTGTTTCCAATTAAAACAAAAATCCAGTAAGGTATACATCAGGCAGGTTGAACCTAGAATCTTATATGGGTTTACATCTATGAAGATTCTCAGTCATCCAGGTGAGTTTACAGTGGACCCTCGTATAACAAACGGTTTGCATAACCAAAAAAATCTGTACAACATAAAAATATTCCAGAGCTAGGGAAAATTTGCTTAACAGAATCGCCTATGGGGCAAATCCATACAACTTAAAATGGTCGCGATTAGGGTTTACTCCATTTTCAATGCATTCCTATGGGAAATTTGCATAAAGGAAAAATTGCTTAACAGAATTCCATTTGGAACAAATTAATTCCTTTACACAAGGTACCACTGTATATGGAATTTGAGTCATGGCAGCTGGACTTCGATCTCTCAAGAAAAGAAGTCTAGTTGCCATGACTCAACTTCCAGATACCTATTTTTTATATAAAAAAAAACCACAATGGGTTCTAAATAGAGATGGCACGACTCAAAAAAATGGTGTTTCGTTTGTCGTTTGGTCGTTTAGGGGGCCGTTTCAGTTCGTTTCCATTTTCGTGAGGTTTTTTGCAAAAAAATTCATTTTTGTTTCGTTACATAACAAAATGAAAAAACGAAAATGAAAATGAAAAATTGCCGTTTCGTTACCATTTAGCACAATTCAATGTATTTGCCGTAACGAAAACGAATCAGTCGACAAAATTTTTCGTGTTTCAGGTTGTTTCGTTTCATTTTGGAGTCAAAATTCATTTTTCATTTCGTTACGTAATGAAATGAAAAAAACAAAAACGAAAACAAAAAATCGCTCGTTTCGTGCCCATCTCTAGTCCTAAATTTTGCATTTCTTAGCATACAGGGATGTGTGTGTTCTGTGCTGTCATATTGGAAGAGATTAACAGGGGCCTTAATGAGGCTTTCAAAGAAAGCATAATACCTAAGGAAGGTTTTTACCCATTCTTCTCCCCAGGGCATTTCTGCAGAGTGGGGATTCGAACCCTGTTCTCCAGAACCTTAGTCTATCACTCTATCCACTACACCACACTGGGAATCAGGCACAGATCTGGAGACTTAAAAATTGTTCCTGATGGTGCTGCGGAGGTGGCCTTTTAAGACATGCCCAGTGTTTCAGGTAAACATGTGCTGTACAGGAACGCCCTTGTCATTACACGTGCGTATCAGAGTCCTCTATTGACTGCAGCAGTATCTGTTTGATGGCTTTTGCACCCAAGGAGTTACTGGAAGCTCATAACGTCCTCTGCCTGGTTCAGTCCTTGCATCCAATACAAGCCTTTGTGTTGTAGGATTTCTCGGGCCAGAAGCTGACAGCAGACATCCAGAGGGGGATGACAGGAAAAGAGAAATCCCCAACTAGCTTGAGCGCGTCTGAGATGCACAGCATGGGCCCCTCTCATGTCTGGGATTATGTAAATCAGCTTGCTTAGTTTGGTGGCTGGTCCTCAAGATTTAAGCCTAAGAGACCTTGAAGTCTGATTTCAGAGAGGATAGCCCATATAGAGTAGCCCTAGGGCTAAATGGGCGGTATACAAATCAAATAATCAAATCAAGCAATCACTCAAGCAAACAAGCAATCAAGCAATCAAGCTGAAGGCTTAATAATAACAGCAAAAATCCTTCTGCTTAGTGTAATAAATTACACAAATGTGTAGATTCATTGAATCAATGGAGATATAGTGATCCACCACCACCTGTATAAATTCTTTGATTCACAGGGATCTCCCCTAATTGCGATATGCTATGTTAAAGGAGACCCCTTTGAATAAATGGAACCGGTGGTAAGTCCCTGTTGATTCAGTGGACCTTCTCTAGTGCAATTTGCTATGCTAAGCAATAGGATTTTGGCCAATGTCTTTTAAACATCGGCCGGAACCCCTGGTTGTGTTTTGAACTATGAGTTAATTCCCCATTCTTTAATATATTGATGCACTTATCACACAGTCAAACTTATTCAAACTCTTTTCTCTTCCAGGTCTGAGATTTTGTACCACAAGCTTAGGCTGTCCATTAGAACAATCAATATGCAAGAAAGTGACAAAAACTTTTCCTTCTCTCTCTCTCTTTCTTTCTTTCTTTCTTTCTTTCTTTCTTTCTTTCTTTCTTTCTTTCTTT
>JAHTLZ010003542.1:79505603-79533432 GCA_023846285.1 Phrynocephalus versicolor
ATAGATAGATAGATAGATAGATAGATAGATAGATAGATAGATAGATAATATGTGATACATCCTTCCCCATTGCAGGCAAAGTTGGAGTGGCCTATAGTTTGCAGTCATTATTGCCACCATCATCACAATCATCAGGAAGGTCACCTGTGAAGACGATTCCGAAACATCAAATGCAGCATCCAGGCTGCTGACTGGGGCCAGTTCCAAGAGATGCAGCACTTCCATGCTACAAGAGCTGCAGTGCCTTCTAGTCTGCTTCTGGCCCCACTTCAACATACAGGTTGTAAAACATAAAGCCCTAAATGGTTTGATTCCACTAAGTTTGAAGCCCCGGGTCTCTCAGTAGAACACTTCCCTCTCCCTAAGAGAGTGGTGGTGAACCTTTGGCACTCCAGATGTTTTGGACCACAAGTCCAACAGTCCTTTGTCACTGGCAGTCTAGGCTCAAAATTCTGGGAGTTGTGGTCTAAAACATCTGGAGTGCCGAAAGTTCACCACCACTACCCTAAGATCTTCAGGGGAGGCCTTACTCCCAGCCTCATTGCCATCACAGGCATGCCTGATGGTGTCATGAGGCAGGGCCTTCTCTTTGGTTGCTCCCGGCCTGTAGCACACTCACCTTCAAGAGATTAGGTTACCAGTTCCCTTTTATCCTGTTGTCAACCATTAAAGACCTATCTCGGGCATGTCCAAACTTCGGCCCTCCTGAGGTTTTGGACCACAATTCCCAGAATTCTAAACTTAGCCTGCCAATGGCAAAGGACTGTGGGAGTTGCATTCCAAAACATCTGGAGGGCCGAAGTTTGGACATGCCTGAACTATCTCTTCTTCGCACAGGCTTTTACCAAATTAGGTAAAATTGAGTCCTCCCTGTATACTGGGCATATGGTCTTTTTAAAGTGTGTTTTTAACATTTTAGTTATTGTTATATGTTTAATTGTTTTCTCGGTTCTGTGATTTATTGAAGTTTTAGACTAACATGTTCTAAACATTGTGAACCACCTTGGAACAAGGCTAGGAACAGCAGCCAAAAAATGAAAGAAACAAACACATCGTCTCCTGTTATTTGTCACACCTGCTACTTTAATAAGTGAATTTGGGGACTCCTCAAGACCACCCTGCACCAGCAATTCTCTCACTGGAGACCTTGGCTTCCTTTTTATTTATTTACAGTATTTTTTCCCATTTAGATTGCCAAGAAAGATAACATTGCTGCATTGAATTTTGCACAGCTAATCTCGCTCTCCAAATGTGATTATCCGTCTCAGGATTTCTGCTTAGGTCTTTCATCCTTTGACTTCACATCTGTAGGTCACTTCGTGGGCTTCTGGCATGGAGGTGTGAGGCACAGAAATACTAGACAGACAGACAGACAGACAGACAGACAGACAGGCAGACAGACAGATAGATAGATAGATAGATAGATAGATAGATAGATAGATAGATAGATAGATAGATAGATAGATAGATAGATAGATAGATAGATAGATAGATAGGCTTTGATTCGCAATATATTAGGAGTAGAGATGGGCACGAATAAAAAAATGGCATTTCGTTTGTCATTTGTCATTTGGAGGGTCCGTTTCGGTTTGTTTCCGTTTTTTGTGAATTTTTGCAAAAAATTCATTTTCGTTTTTGTTCGTTTTGTTACGATTTCATTACCATTTATTTCAAATTTTTGTGATTTTTTTTAGGATTTTAAGCAATTCACTCATATTGCAGTAACGGAAACGAAACGCACGCCAAAATTTCCAGTGTTTGTTCGTTTTGTTTCATTTTAGAGACAAAATTTGTTTGTTGTTTCGTTACGTAACAAAACGAAAAAACGAAATCGGAAACAAAAAATTGTTCGTTTCGGGCCCATCTCTAATTAGGAGTAACTGGCCAGTGATGGGAGCCGGATGAACACTGCATGGGAAGCATGGAGCAATTAAAAGAAGTCAGGGCAAAGGCTGAATCCTGTAAGGTCATCTTTGATCAGCCAAGTGAAGATCAAATTTGGAAGAAAAGCCAGCAGAGGCCCCAGGAAGGCAATGTAGGCATGTGAGTGGAACCCTATAATTAGTCCATTTGGAATATCCAACGGTTCAAAGGTTCATTTCCATGGCATTTTGTGAGAAACCCCTTGTTTAAGGACCTAAATGACCAGTCTCCTCTTTCAGATCTTGGAAATGGGCATATTTTTACTTTATCATGGCCTCCTCGCTGCCTTTATTGAGGGTGTGAAGAACCATCTCTTGAAATGGCCTTCTAAAACTCGTCAGATATTTATCACCTATGATTTTGATGGCTCCACTACTTTCCATTTGAAAAGCATTAATATGGTTTCAATTGTTTTGACCTCCTTTCATTTGCTTTCCATGGTGCTGTTGGTTATGGGGATTTTTTCCTTAAAGTGGGAAGAAATGTAGTTGTACATAAATAACAAACGGGCCTTGCAGGACTGATGGTGAAAGGGAAAGAACAGAAGCTGTAGGAGTTGAATCTGATGCCTTTGTCATTTGTCGGGGGTGGGGGTGGGGAATTAAAACTCTGAATTCGTCTTGTGCCCTAAATACATTACTGGGCTAAAACTGGCAACTTTTTAGTATTTATACCATTCTCTCTCTCTCTCTCTCTCTCTCTCTCACACACACACACACACACACACACACACACACACACACACAGAGGGTGGGGGGAGGGGAGGAAGGTTTATATTAGGAGACTGTTCCTCCCAAACCTGCATGATGTCAAGGAAGAATCTTACATGAACTGCGTAAAAGAGGATGTTTGCAAACTGATCCAAATGCAAACCAGAAAACAAAATTCATGGCCTTACAATCCAGCGTCTAGTAGTCCCATTGAGTCAACAGTTGAATGTAACGCCAACAGTGATGTTACATCCCTTGGATTCAAAGGATCTCATCTAAACTGGGACTAGCCATTGAATTTAGGGCATAGATTCCTTCATTTCTGTTCTGTGCTCCCTTGAATCTGGCAAGACCCGTGGCTGCTTTTGCTAGGGTCAGTTTTCTTGAGCACTGGTGATTTATTTTAGAGCATGGAGAAAACTAATTTTTCATTGGAATGCAGAACTCCCCATGTCCTGGCAAACCTGGATAGCTGAACCGCACAGATGACCTCTCGGCTCCTGTGGTGAGAGGTGCATCCCTCAAACCAGCTGCCTTCTACCCTTGACATGCTCTGGCTATGTGCATAAACTTCAGAGGCTGATGTGGGTTCAGAGGTTGGTAGTACCTGCTAGCGACTGAATTGTGTCCCTGACCAGGATATAAGAAAATAAGTTGTGAAAAGAACAGGGCCAGTGACTCTGCAATCAAGCGAAAAGTTGGTTTGCTCCTTCTTCTTCTCCCAGGGGGTTAAACAATCATCATTGAGGGCAATTAATCACTTGGGCCTCCAATTAAACATTAACTCTTTATAAAGTTTCATCAGGCATGTCATCTTCTAATAACAGCCTTGGAAAGTTTGACCAGGAAGGAGATGGAGAGAAGATCCAATCAATTAAGGATCATTTTGGCCCCAACAGGGAAAGAGATTGAGAGAGATTGTGTGTGTGTGTGTGTGAGTGTGTGTGTGTGTGTGAGAGAGAGAGAGAGAGAGAGAGAGATTTGGAATCAAGACATTTATTTTATTTTATTTTATTTTATTTATACAGCTTGTACGCCGCCCACTACCCAAAGGTCTCTGGGTGGCTCACAATCAAGGTAAGCAATTCACATAATTAAAACATCAAATTGCAATCAAATTAAAACAATAAAACATTTAAATACAATAAATACAATATATTAAAATACAACACTAAAATCACCATCAGGACCCACCATCATCAGTGAAAAGACTTCTGGAACAGGAATGTTTTTACCTGGCGCGGGAATGTCATCAATGTTGGCGCCAGGTGGTTCTCGCTTGGGAGGGCATTCCACAATCTGGGGGCAGCTGCCAAAAAGCCCCTGTTCCTACAAGCCATCCCTTTCACTTCCTTGAGGGGTGGCTCTTCCAGGAGGGCCCTCTGGCTAAATCTTAATTGCCGGGTAGGTTCATATGGAAGGAGACTGTCCTTCAGGTATCTAGGTCCTAAGCCGTTTAGGGGTTTATATGTCAAAACAAGCACTTTGAATTGGGCTCGGGCAGCAACTTTAGTGAAAACGGGGGGGGGGGGGAGTTTACAAGCTCAAGAATAAACCATTGCTCTCCCCATGCTTTGGGGATACCTACAAATCCAGAGTGCCCTACAACTGATGTGGAAGTTCCATCAAGTGTCAGAATGTCGGAGCTCTTGAAGCAACAGTCATTCTCCGTATATGGGGAGCTGGGCAATGTCTAAACGAGTGGTTCTCAACCTTTGGGTCCCCAGATGTTCCTGGACTGCAACTCCCAGAAATCCTGGCCAGCTCAACTAGTGATGAAGACTTCTGGGAGTGGCAGTCCAGGAACCTCTGGGGACCCACAGGTTGAGAACCACTGGTCTAAACCTACTGCCTTCCAAAGGAGAGCGGGGTTTTCTAGAGACAGGTTTTATCTGTTTTTGCTAGGCTCTGAAGGTGGTCCATCATTCAAGGATTCTTGAACTGGAAGGCAACTGGCATGTAAGGGAATCTTCACCCACTTTGGCCAAGGAGAAGGGGCCAGTCGTACCGGCAGAAATAATGGATGGTGTGTCTCCATTTCCTGCAAATGTTACATCCCCCTAATTTAAATGACTGTTTGCTTCTAATGAATAGGTGATAATGTATGGTAGGCTGTACACTTTTGAATATATGGGATCTCTAGCAGTCCTTTTCTCCTGATGCTTAAATTCAAAAATACTTGCTGTAATTTGAAAGAACCATTTCAGGCATTTTCTTAAAATACCAGTAATCTTCCAGGATTCCAACTTGCATTTTACACACCCGCAAATTCCTCCTTTCCTTGTTTCAAACCGAGGATTCCTTTGCATTTCATGACTGGCAGAAAGCCCCCCCCCCACCATGTCAGTACAGGGCCTTCCTGGTCATGGCACCTAATTTTTGCATTGCTTTCTCTCTGGAGTCCTGTTCATTTTCTCACATGGCCAAACAACCCCCCCACCCCACCCCACCCCAAAAAACAACCAAAGGTGAAAGGCTCTTTGCACCAAGCAAACATTTGGGACCGCAATTTTGACAGTGCGGCTGTCCTCAAGAGTTTCTAATTCTCCTGGAGTATGTGAGTGTTTTCTTGACACTGTGGGATTCAGCTGGTTGCAGCTAAATAACCGAGTCCATAAATATTCATAACATATAAATAGTTTCGGGATCATACGGCTGTGAGTTCAGATACCTGCCTGGGAACTGTGAGAAGAAATGCTTAGGAGGATCACACGCTGTGTTGCAATGTTACTGCAGAGACAGATTAATCAATAGGGCCTCCTTGGCTGATTGTCGATATTCTTGCAGAAGGGAGAAGGGTTGTCTTTATTGGCAGAGTGGAGGATCTCATTCTGGGTCGCACATTCCTTTGGGAACAATGTTCCGTGGGTCATATCCTATGCCAGTGGCGGGCAGGCTAGTGTCCAAAGTGTGCGGGGGAGGCCTTAGGCTGTCCCTCCCTCCCCCATACAAACACACACAATTTACCCATTATTCCTTAATTCCTTGCTTCCTTTCTCTCTTTTCCTAGCATACACACTTACGAACACACACACAAAGCCAAACTGCAGTTTGTATTCTCAAAGAATGTCTTATAGGCTGCTTTTACACAACCCCTAAAATCCGATGCAAAGGGCTCCCAGATGCGGCCCTTAAAATTGCTTTCCCACCAATTGCGGACTTTAAAAAAAAATTAAGTACGACCACACCCACCTAAGTGTGCCCCAGCACATTTTACAAGTACAGTAGTACCTTCTACAACGTAATTAATTCATTCCAAATGAAATTATGTTATACAAATTTTCCGTTGTACAAATTGCAATTTCCCATAGGAATGCATTGAAAACAGAATTAATCTGTTCCAATGCATAGCCAAGGCTAATGAGGTTGCCCTGGCTGTGATGCTTGGGAGGGGGTTGGAGGAAAGGAGTCAGAGCTTGGCCACCACTGCTGCTGCTGCAAGGTTAGGAGGCAAGCGGGCAGGCGAGGCGAGGCGAAGCAAGGCATGCTGTGCCAAGTCAGCCAGGCTCCCCGTTTATCTCTTCCAAGAAGGTAAGAGGCAGGCGTCGTGGGCAGGGTCTGAAGGGAGAGCGCGGGAGCGCGAGGGCTTTTATAACCTGGTTCGCCAAGGCTCCCTTCTCTCTGCTGCCGCCGCCGCCGCTCCTGCTGAGGAAAATGCCTCGGGCTCCCAGCGACATTCGCCCTGGATGGCCCCCAGCAGCCCCCAGACCACTGCTGCTGCTGCTGTTTTTGGGAGGAAGGCTGCCCGCCCTCCTCTTCCGTGCCTATGCATGCGCACGCGCGTGGTGCCTGCCGGTGCCTGCTTCCCTCCCCTTCTTCCTCTTTCGCCCTTCTCCCTTTCATTTGCCGCTTCTCGTTGGCGCTGTCGGGCTAGGGCTCGGCAGTTAAAGCAGGAAGGAAAAGAAAGCGGCTGTATGTGTGGGGAGAGGGGGAAGGGGGGAAGTGAGGGAGGAGAGGAGAGAGAGGAGGCGGAGGTGGAGGCGGCTCTGTGGCAGTTTTTGCCTAGAGGGCTGGTTAAGATTGAGGAAGAGAAGGTGAGGTGCCTGCCAGGAAATGGGAGTCGGAGCAGACTCTTACTGTTATTGAAGGATTCCCTATCTCCAGATTTTTTTACGTTGTACAGATTTTCCGTTGTACAAACCCCACTTTATACGAGGTACTACTGTACCTGGTCTCCGGAAGTAAAAAAAAAATTCCGATGCAGATTGTAAAGTAGGGGGTACCGGGCTCTCCTCGCCTTCTGTTTGTTTGTTTGTTTTGTCCTCGACGCCCCTTTAACAGCCTGGAATCCCTATGGGTCTGCTCCAAGGTGAGCGGAGGTGAGCCTGCATTCTTTTCTCCCTTTTTTCCTCCCTCCCCTCACCACAGACAGGAGCAATGGAGTGTGGAAGGGTGGGAACACAGAAGCAAAACAAACCCACACGATCTCTGGTCCAAATTTAAGTTGCCAGTGGATTTTAGATGTGTAAAAGCACCCATAGTCATTGTAATGGGAAGTGCGTAGATATCAGCTCCGGGCCCACTGAATGAGATCTGGACCATAACAGTAGGGGCAAAGCCTTCCTCTCCCCCATTACCAATTCACTATATCTTTGGACTGGCCAGCAGAAACTGTGGAAGAAAGAGGGATGTCTCCTGCATTCCACAAATTGTTTGCTTGCTTGCTTGTTTTTTATCCTTCAAAAGGACCCAAGGACACTCACAAACTTAACTGAAAGACAATATTTAAAGCTGAAAACAGTGAGTATACAATGGTAGGTAACATCATCAAAAGAGAATATTTAAAGTGAAGAGCAAGGTGTAAAGAGGCATCTGGCAGCATTAAAAGGCAATGCCAAAGTTAAAAACAATAAGTATACTTTTTAAAAAAATGCCATTCTGAGTAATGGAACATACAAAAATGTTTACCTTCTGTACAAACAATGGCATGGCTGAGAGTCTTTCAATATTGGCTTTAAAAAAATTCTACCATCTAGATTCGGACACTCTGCTATTGCAATTCCTGTCTGATTCTGTCCCTCCCTATGGATCTATTACCCTTTTCAAAAAATTGAAGGTGACAGGCTTAAACCATGATACACTTGGTTCTTTAAATCAAAACTTGGCTTTTGAAACTATCTAAAGAAGACTGTTGGATATTGACTTACAGGAACTGTGGGGTGCCGCAAATAAGTCCTGCTGTCCCCAGTTCTTCTACATACCATCCAAAATTGGCCAGACGGCTACCTATCTCTCTTTACTCAGTTGTCCTCAAAAACAGCGAAGAGCTTTTTCCTTTGCCAGATATAATGTCATGCCTACTGCCTTGTTATGGGGCAGATTCTGGGGAACACCTCTTAATGCAAGATACTGCTCATGTGAGCGGGGTGCTCTGGAACCCCTAGTGCACATGGTTTTGTACTGCCTGCTCCATCATGACCTCCGGCCAAAGCATCTTGCTCCCATTTTACAAGCTCTGGAGGGGAAATCAGACCTGGACAAAATTTGTTTTATGTTAACTGTAGTCTGGACAACCTCTATTGAACCAGTGGCAGACTTTCTCAGTGCAATTGTGAGGGAACGTAGCTCTGTATTTCACTGAAAGTTTTGTACAAATTCCAGCATCAAAATGTTGCTTTGTCTGTTTTATTTTTATATATGCCAATAAAGGTTCTTCTACTCATAGAAAAATGCAAAACAGAAGTGATACTAACAATTCAATCAATCAAGTGGTACATAACAACTCATTAAAAAAGAGAATAGCTGAGCAGAGAAAAGAAAGAAAGAAAGAAAGAAAGAAAGAAAGAAAGAAAGAAAGAAAGAAAGAAAGAAAGAAAGAAAGAAAGAAAGAAAGAAAGAAAGAAAGAAAGAAAGAAGGAAAGAAATTGCACACAGGTCGCTAGTTACTGAAGGAAGGTTGGCCTGAAGAAGAAGGTCTTTGTTTGCGAAGGGACAACAAAGATGGAGCCAGTGTGGCTTCCTGTGGGAGTGAGTTCCACAGTCTGGGAACATGTCAAAAGAAGCCTGCACGACTGCTCCTACCCAGAAACAGAAGTAAATTCCAGAAAGCCTGCTCTTGATGGTCATGACAGATTCTATTTGTTTCTAGTTTAAGCTATGTGTATGTATTGCTATTGTAAACCACCCAGAGTGGCCTGGCTGCCAGATGGATAGCCTAGAAGCCAAACAAAACAAACAAACAAAATTAAGCCTTTGTGGATCAAACCAGGCTCCTGAATTTTGGAGATACTGTAACAGAAGACCACTGGGAAATCAGCCTCTTTGCTGCCAGCCATAAAGGTTGGAAAAGTTACTTTCAGCCTACCAACCTACTGTACCTGTCAAGCCTCTTGTCCATCTTCTTGGCTGTGGAATTCTGGGAAAGATAGTAAAGAAAAGGAACATTTCCAGGGCTGGCCAGGAAACCAGTTCTTCACTGTTTGGGAAATCAGAAAACTTCAAAGGTGTTCTCCTGGCAGCTGGGCCAGTAAGTTGCAAGCCAAAATGTAGACCCCAACTTAGGAGTAACCAGAGAGAATGGGAGCAAATGGATGGATCCCAGAAAACCTCCTGAGAAAGTCGACACTGAATTGGTGTTACACAGAGATAATTTCAAAACTTGTGTTCAACAGTTGTCCCGGCTTCACCGAGACCTACTCCCTGACCGTGCCAAGTGGAAGGCCAAAACAAGAATAGCGGACCCCACCACCAAGTTGGACAAACGCTAAGAAAAAGGAGGAGTGCTCAAGGGATCCTCTTTTAGATAACTACTGCCACCCACTCATGCTGACACAGGATATTTGGCTGCCTGAGTCTAAGGACAAGATGACTTGATCAATTGGGTCCTGAAGGAGAATTTCCCCTCAGATGAATCATCAATGGCTTAGCAGAAGAACACGTGCCAGTTAGTTCTTATTCATTTTATTATTTATTTAAAGTCTTCTCACCCTGCCTTTCTCCTAAGAAAGGAACCAAGGCAAATTACATCATCAAAACACAATATTCAAGCTAAAGACCATGAATTATTCAAATATTAATATTAGTAGCATATTAAAAATCAGAAGAAGGCCGAGACTCAGAAGGACAGCAATGAAGAAATTAGAAATGATCATAAAAATGTACATCTGTGTCCTTGGAGACCAAGTGGCTGCTATCTCACCTGTGTTTCGATCCTGATCTTCTGAAGGTCTGGCTTTTCCTCTTCGTCCCATCACATAACTGAATATGTGGGACAGGAGTTCCCACGTCCAAAGCTGTTTTTTATTTTATTTTAAAGTGCAGTTCACCCCCCCATGGCCAGCAGGTGGCACTAGCATTTAAAAATAATGGGCCACCTTGCTGGGGAAAATTAAAATGAAGAGCACCTGATGGAGCTTCCTGTTGCTCAAAGGGTGCAGGGAAATTAAAAAAAAAAAAAAAAACAGCGCCGATCGGGCCCAGGAACAGCCGGTCGGTGCTATGAGAAAAAAAAGAGAAGAAACCCGGATCATCTGCGTGGTCCCACGATCTCTGCCTCCTTAAAAGGTGGGTTTTTAAAGCGAGGCAGAAAATTCCCTACCTCTCGGGTAAGCCAAAGAAACCTCTCTTAAAGGGGCATTACAGGTTTTTTTTCTTTTCTTTTTTTCCAAAAAACCCAGTGGCCGTGGGGATGGCATTTTTGGACACGGTTTATCTAGTAATTTAAACTGCTTTTAAAGGGACGTGGGATAGGGGCAAGTCGTTTTCCATCACCATGTATGGATGTGAACGTTGAACAGCTGAAAAAAACGACAGTGAAAATAATTGTTTTGTTTGAAATGTGATGCTGGAGGAGGGTTTCCAGATACACCAGAGAGCTAGAAAGACAAACTAGTGGACCCTTTATCAGATTAATCCTGAGCTGAATCTTCTTTGGGCATGTTATGAAATGGCAGGGGCGTCTGGAAGGCCGCAGAAAAAGAGGAAGAAACAAGCATGAGATGGACTGACTGACGACCGAAAAGAAGCCAATAGACTTGACTTTACAGGAGCGGACCAGGGCTTTTGAGGAGAAGACATTTTGGAGTGTGCCTGTCCACAGTGTCCTTATAAATTGGAAGCCACCTGAGGGCCCAAAGCAATAACAATGTATTATGAATGTTAGTTAAAGCATTGCTAGGCTGTCATTGTAACCTGCCACGTCTTTCAATTTTACTCTTCCTTTTCAGAAAATCTCTAGATGCGGGAGGGGGGGGAGCAGAACTGAGTCTTCCTTGCTAGCCAACAGGGCCACCGGATCCTCATGGGGGGTGGTTTTAAGGCCAGACAGGAAGAGACCCTTTGGCCAAGACCATCTCAGTCACAATACATTCCGTTTGGATTTGACAACAGTGAGCATGAGAAGGCAAACCACAGCTACCAGCAGGGAGAGAAGAAAAAGATGGCAACTTAACTTCAAGAAGTCATAGCCAGGGTAGGAGGTTCAAAATCAAGCAATCTGAACAAAAGAACATAAGAAGAGCCATGCTGGATCAGGCCAAAGGCCTATCTAGTCCAGCTTCCTGTATCTCACAGTGGCCCCACCAGATGCGTCTGAGAGCGTATCAGACTAGATCTCTGTCTCCTGATACCACTCCCCTGCATCTGGCCCTTGAAGTACCCTAGTTTTAAGCCTGGAGATTCCACATCTCCATCATGGTTTGTCACCTGTGACGGACTTTTCCTCCAGGAATTTGTCCAGTCCCCTTTTGAAGGCATCCAGGCCATAAGGAACGGATCTCATTTTGCCTTGGAAGGAATGGATCCCATTTTGCCTTGACCCATGCTGTAAGATATAATATCCCATGTTTAAAGGGTTTTTAGTAGGCTTTTTTCCTACCTGATTTCAAAAAAAGTGACATCAAGACACCACCTGGGTTTTTTCATCTGGTTAGCCAACTCTGGAATCCAGATTTGCACTTGTAAAATATACATGAATGTTGAAACTATATTCTTCACACACACCCTTTTGCTTTTTGGTCATACCTATTGTGTCTTCTTGATCGGTGTTCCTGGTCTTGGGTTCCTTCATTCGTGGACTACACAATCCCATTGCCAGCATGGCTAGGGGATGTCTGGTAACTGTAGGCCATCGAGTCACATTCCCAAACATCTACTTGGGCTTCCTGATATATTGTGGAGACTCTCTGCATCGTTTTGTCAGCCTTTGGATGAGTAGATGGAGGGCTCCCAAACAACCTCATTTTAAAAATAATAATAATAATCACAATCCCATTAAAATAATGAGATAAAAACAAAACCCATCAACATGCAGCCTCATCATTAAGAGAGGAACGTAAAACAGCTTTGGGGGATAGTGAAAGAGATCAAAGCTATAAAAATAATTAAAACCAAGAATGGGGTGGCGGGATCATGAGAGCACAGAAGGTCAATTAGAGGATTCCAGTTAACTCCAGCCCTGTACAAACCCCATCCCTGGGGGCTACAGGAGTCTATACAGAAGAACATAAGAATATAAGAAGAGCCATTCTGGATCAGGCCAAAGGCCCATCTAGTCCAGCTTCCTGTATCTCACAGTGGCCCTACCAAATGTGTCTGGGAGCGCACGAGACTAGATCTCTGTCTCCTGCTACCACTCCCCTGCAACTGGTCCTTGATTTACCCAGTTTTAAGCCTGGAGATCACCCATCTCCATTTTGGCTTGTAACCTGTGATGGACTTTTCCTCCAGGAATCTGTCCAATCCCCTTTTGAAGGCATCCAGGTCGGATGCCATCACCACATCCTGTGGCAGGGAGCTCCACAGACTAACACGTCTTTCCTATCGTCTCCAGTCTGTATAGCAGCAGTTTTTCATGTTCCGTTGGAGGGGTCTGAGGCTGAGGGATGCCCACAGGCCAAACCAAAACAAACCCAACCTCGGAGAGCAGCATCTAGTCTGGCTGCTGCACGAGTCTCATTTCTGATGTGGAATGGTTATTAAGGGTGTGAAGATGATTTATGTGGGTCAGAAGTTAGTTCCGGCTTATGCTCGTGCTCCCAGGGCTTCCTAAGTGTAAGGTATACAGAACTGGCCCCCCATTGCTTCCTCGGGTGTCACTCTGGAATTACTGCGGATCGTGTCTGTATGGAAACTCAGGAGTAGGAGCATCAATTTAATGAAATCCCTTTATTCACTATTTTAAGTTACAAAAATGAAGCAACAACTCATAAAAATCAATGGAAAATATAAAAATGTTTATCAGATACAATCCTATAATATTGCCTGAAAATAATAAAGCCTATGATATTCTCACTATCTTAATACTATGAAAAATTGCAAGCCTGTGCTGGCTAGGCCTAAATCTAGCTGACTACTACATCTTGAAGCCGGATTCTAAGCAAGTGTCTCTCTCCTAGACTTAAGTATAAACTTTTCTTTTTCCCAATTCCAAGAATCTTTGAGATGTCATGTGAAAGAAATAACCAATGGTAGTTGTCTACTTTTCTCTAACATGTCTTTTTATGACTTGACTGTTGCCTTCCTTAGATAAGCGTCTGGCGAAAAGCTGTAAAGGAGCAGTTAATACTGGGCCTTATAAATCACACTATGTCCCATCATCCTAATTCCGTTACAGTGGCCAAGGCCACAAAGGTGGCAGGGCACATCCTCCCTTCAGCAGCCCACACTTGGGGTGACCTCGAACGGGGATCCTGGCCCAGCCGCTCCAACCCACTGAGTTCGGCCACTGAGAACAACAAGGACGTGAAACAAATGGACGGCGGTGGACTTTTCAGCGGATATTGGGTTCAGCTTGGCTGCCCGCGAACCGTGCCATTTCTCTCAGGCACTGCTTACGCCAGACTAGCAGGAGGGAGGGAGGGAGGGAGAAGAAGAGGATTTCCCCCCTTCTTTGACATCTAGCCCTGCTTGCCAGGCCTAGAAAGAGAGAGCTTTGGCAGAATGCTTCGCTCCAATTAATTCGCCGCACAGGGGGTCGTCTGCGCCCAATCTTTCTTTCTCCTCTTGACAAAGGCAGGGCTGAGAATCGAAATGACAGCGCAGAGCTCTGTCTCAGCTGTAATTGAATGGACCTCTTCAAGAGCTGTCCTGTCACGGGGACTCCCAGGACCTCATTTTTACACACGGCAGCTCCTGGGCCCCTTCGGCAGTCAACTCTTGAAACGCGAAGTGAAAACGCCGCTCTCTTAGGTTGGTCTGTAGTTTCTCACCAGACTTGACATTCTCATCTCCTGGCTGCCCCTGGCAGGCTCCCCCAGTTCATCGCTCATTGCCACACAGGGAAATTAACAAGGCCCACAATATATTTCTTTAATTGAGTTGGTGAGGGCAGGGGGGGGGCAGAGGGAGATGGAGAGAGCGAGCACAGCAGAGTGAATAAGCTGCCTTGCAGAAGTTTTTTTGCAGAAGAAAAGATCAGCCGGCGTCCTCCAGACAGATGAAGAGCATGTAAATATTATAAACATTTGCTCCAAGTTATAGGTTGCACAAATTCTTTGTAAATTCTTTGTAAAAGCCACCGTCCCACAAAACTACAATTCCCAGGATTCCTGCTGTGCATGTGCAATGCTGAGTGGGTGGGTGGTAAATAAGAAACAGTAGCAGAATTGTTGAAACGCTACACCAATCTACACTTCCCAGGGTGGGGAAACTAGGACAAGTGGAATGATATTAAATTGTCTTAAAGTGGTTACCGTGCAATCCCCAAAATTATTGCACCTTGGATGTTGTTAAAGTTTGATTACTCTGAAGTGCTTCTCCGTTCCCTTCTTTGGGAGGCATTCTGACTATGCAGACTCACAGAAAACACAGTGGGGTATTGAACACCAATAGGGATGGGCACGAAACGGAAAAATTGTTTCATTTCATTTTGTCCCCCACATTTTTTTCGTTTTGTTTAATATGATTTTTTTGCAAAAAAAAAAAAAGAGTACAAAACCAAACACTAACGAAATGGTTCATGTGGGGGGCTGGAAAGTGACCCGCAGGCCAGCTGATTGGCACTGAGGTGGGGGGAAAACTCCCCCCCAGCACTGATCAGCTGGCAGGTGGGGCTTGGCTGAGGGAAATTAAAAAAAAAAGCTCTGGGCTTTTTAAAAAAAATTCCCTTCCCTAATCCCGCATGTTCAACAAAAAAACCCCCAACATTTTGTTTCATCTGTAACAAAATGTTGCTTCCTCGTTTCGTTTCGTTGCATTTCGTCGCATTATGTAACGACACGACAAAACAGCATTTCATTTTTCATTTTGTGCCCATCCCTACTCCCAACTTCTGGCTCCGTAGGCAGATGCCAAACCACCGAGCTAATCCAGCCAATCCCAATAATTGTGTGCAAATCAATTCGGACTTAACGACCACCCTTTTCAGACTTTTCTGGGCATAGAATACTCAGAAGTGGTTTATCTTTCCCTTTTTCTGGGGAGGTAAATGTTAGACTGTACAGCTCGCCCAAGGCCACCCAGGTGAGTTGTCCTCCCCAGAAACCCAGTGGGGAATCGAACGCCCAACCTCTGGTTCCACAGCCAGGAAACCTAAACCACTTGCTTCCTAGGAAGTGAGCAATACTGCCCACGTAGGTGTCCTTTCACGCACACCCCACCCACTTTCGTATTATAGTGACCCCCCCCGCCTATCACGGAGGTTAGGGTTAGGGTTAGGGTTCAATTATACCCATGATATGTGGATGCAGGTCAGGCCAGTCCTGGGGGACCTAACTGGGGGCTCTTGTACTTACCCCTAGCCTGGTGCTGCCCTAAACAGGCCTGCGAGGGCCTTCCCAGGCCTTCTGGAGGCTCCTGGGAAGGCCCTCTCAGGCCCATTCGGGGCAGTGCCAGTCCTGGGGTAAGTATGGGAGGCCAGAAACAGCCTTTGCCCCTTACCCCATGGGGGGGGCTTTTTAATATACTACAGTCCCGCAATATAGCGGGACCGCAATATATGAACCGCGAAAGGGCGGGGGACCACTGTATTTTATTTTTATGGTCCCGGGTCGTCTCCAGATCTTCTCCCACAAAGAAGCGGAAGAAAACCGAAAGATGCACAAAGAGCCTTGGGATTCACCACAGGGGTGGGCGGGATGTCCCCGCCTCCATTTTTGCAGCCGTCTGTCTTGCCTGTATGTTGCGGAAAGATGGGAAAGGAGCGCTGGAGGCTGTATGCTTGGGAACAGCTAATGAGCAAACGCAGGAATTGCCGAATCATTACATTCTCCGAGTTTAAAATAAGGATATCAAAATAACTCATTAGAGAACAGATGTTACTGTTTCCTTTTGTTTGACTCCAAATGCTTGTTTTATTTGAGGGTGTGTTTTTTTCCTATCCCCCCCCCTTTTTTTTCTTTTAAGTCCAGGCTGGAGCAGATGTACACTCGCTGGGTTCCATAACACGCTTCCCATAGAAGGAGCTGTTTTTACAGCTTTCTCTGCACTTCTTCCCACAGGCATCGAGCAAACCAGTACGAGATGTTTTCTCAGAGTCAATGAGACAAGATTGCCTGAAGCAGCCTAGAGAAATTGTATCAGCTGACCAGCTGGAGATCTGGATAGCTCCGTGGGTTAGATTTCAGGCTGCAGAGGTAAAGGTTGAGAGTTCAATTCCCCACTGGTCCTCCCTACAAGTAGAGCCAGCCTGTGTGGCCTTGGGCATGCTGCACAGTTCCAGGACGCTCCCGGGAAAAGAAAATTATAAACTGCTTCTCCGTATTCGCTACCTTCCGAGACAAGGTCAACAAAAATCATAATTAACTTTCACGGCACATGATTATTATCATGTCGCCTTTCTTTCCTCCTGGCTTTACCAGCTGACCAACAGGCAGAAGTCCAACTGGTACTGCTCTTTGAGGCCTGAAGGTGCAATGGCAGAAAAAGGAGACAGCATCTGCATGTCAACCTGTCACATGGCTGGCATTGGTGCACAGTCACCCAGCCGGACAGAGAAAGGCTGAGGTGAGAAAGCATCAATAGAATCATAGAATCTGGAAGCTCAGTCGTGGCAACTGGAGTTCTTTTCTTGAGGTGGATTTGATCCTATAACTCCCAAACAGGTGCTCTGCCCTTGAGTTCCAGGCCATTCTCTCTCTCTCTCTCTCTCTCTCTCTCTCTCTCTCTCTCTCTCTCTCTTATTTATTTGCCTTGCACTTCTCGTTGGTTAAGTAGCAGAGCCTGAATATGTGACATTTTGGGAAGATTAAAACTCCCAGAATCCTCCAGCCAGCCATGTGTTTCTGGAAGCTGTTGGATGCTGACCACTTGCGCCATAGACAGTGCTGTTGATTCTCCTACCGAGCTGGCAGGCTCTGAGAGTCACAGTCCTCAAAAGGGAATTCCCCGAGTTGTGATTTCCGATGTCTTCTCCATCAGAGCTCTCACCTTTTCCTTTTAAGTTGCTCCCCAAACACACACACACACACACACACACACACACACACACACACACACCTACCTTCGTTTTCCCCACACAACACCATCTCTAGCACAGCAACTGTTGAATCAATACTTATCGACTTCCGCCCGTTTCCTTAAGGCTTCTCTCCCTGCCTCCTCCTCCTCCTCCTCCTCCTCCTTTTCAACTCTCAACACAATATTACAGGCATCTTCCCATACTGCCTGCCCTTCCAATTGCTAATGGCAAAGTCAAGAGTGCTACGACATGTTCTCTCTCTCCAGCAAGTTCAGAGGGGGGGCTTTCAAGGGCAGACTTGTTTTTCTTCAAAGTTCTTTAGGGCAGCCTTTGCAGGGGAGAAGGGCGGTGACTTGATTGTACTAGGACACTCTGGGTTTTGCCCTCCCCTTGACACTGGTTCATTTAAGGTGCTGCTGAATCATAAGCCCCCACCCTGACCCTTCCACAGGTTCAGAACCTTGGATAGCTCCTGGGAAAGTTCACAGTAAAACCCAGTCCTGCCTTCACACGTGGGAGTGAGAACTCAGATCTTAGGAAAGCTACTTTTTAAAGACTGTATAATAGTGATAAGATTTTATATAATATTATATAATAGTGACAGGATAATAGTGATTGTAGTACAGTAGGACCCCAGTATCTGCTGAGGATTGGTTCCAAGCCTTCCTGTGGATAATGAAAACCGTGGATAAGAGAAAACACCAAAATGTTCCCCAAAACTGCTGTTTTGTGATAGTAACTTGCTTTACAGCTGCTGTTTTGCAACAGTAGCTTGCTTTACAGTTGCTCTTTGTGATAGTAGTTTGCTTTGCGGCTGCTGAATTATGTATTTATTTGTCTTCTGCCAACCTTGGATAACTGAATTAGTGGATAATGAATCAGTGGATATGGGAGTCCTACTGTATAGTAAATACTAAAGGGTGAAAAAAACAGAAAAAATATTTTAACATGTATGACCAGAATTGGCCACTAGAGGGCACCAGACACCATGCTATGTATAGTATTTTCAGACAGCAGATAACTGAATCCATGGATACAGGGGTCCAACTGTAATAATATGTCATTAATTTGACCCTTTCCAGCATTTTCTAGTACTCCAAATTGGTGCCCTTTCTCCCCAGGAGACTCTGGGGTTGTACAACTTGCCCAAGGCTACATAAGTTCACCTCCACCACCCCCGAAGGCACAATGGGGAATTGAACTCCCAATCTCTTGTGCCACAGGCAGGTCCCCAACTCGCTGAACTACTCAGTCAGCTAGAATTATACCAACCCCTTTTTCGGCCTGAACCAAAGGAAAATGTGCTGCCAGTGCAGGTGATATTTTCCACAGGTGCAAGTAGTGAGGTAGGATACCCTCCCTTGCAGACCAGCACACAAAAATGCTGTCCCTCCAAGAAGGGAATGGTTGAGAGATGACCACAGATTCCTCTTAGAATCTGCAAACTAAAACAATCATCTCACTCTACCTAATGAAAAGGCAGGGCCTGCTTGTACCCTGCAGTAGTACTATGATAGTCTTACATTACATGTTCCTCCTAGTGGCAGAACTGTGCTATTACAGGTTTACAAGCACCACTAATATTAGTGCACCGAGGGCAGCAAAAATTTCAACTCATCCAGGGTTTTGATGAAAGCATGATCGTTTCAAACCATCCTGTTACAAAAGAGGAAGCAAGCAAACAAGCCCCCCCGTGCAAAACACACATTATTTTGCAACATCCCAACCTGCAACAGCAACACTTGGGAGTCCCGCAGGTCGGACTGAGGGAGCCGACTCCAGCTTCTATCTAAGTGCATCAGCATTTTTAAAATTTGCCACAGGTGACTCATTTCCACGTTTATGAGAGCAGCGTTAAATTACTAGACTCACTCAGCCTGTAGACTTTATTACCTCATTTTTGTATCTTCTTTATGGGGCGGTGAAAGCAATGACCTTAATACGCTGCGTGCAGCTGAAGAGCCTGTTAAACTCGTTCTCTGTCAAAACAGTAATTAAAGATATCCCTAAAGGTCATGAAACGAACCTTTTGTGTCAGAGGTGTTCTTTACGGGACTCCCGTGAAACTGAAGGGAGGAAACGGACAGGAGACACTCAAAGTGCCATTGCCCCCAAACCTCTCAGCAAAACCAAATATCCCTTGGGTCCAGGCCTCGAATTATGCCATGGATGATGTTTTGCACAAATAAATGCGTAGTGGGCTCGACCTGAAATAGTTGACCAGGTGACAAGGTAAGGACAGTAGAAATAATAAACTCGTGAGTTAAGCATCAAGACCTGATTCTGCCCCCTCCCCCAACTTCCTTGGCACCCATGAATTTATTTGGTCCTTTTTTTGAGAAGTATATCTGGATTCCCCCCATCTGTAAAATATGAACATCCTTTAAAAAGGAGAAACAGGGGGCCTTTTCACACAACCCCTAAGATCCGCTGGCCACTTAAACTCGGACCAGAGATCTTGGGGGTTCGTTGCTCTTCCTACGTCCCCACCCCTCCGCACTTCCTTGCTCCTGTCTGCGTGAGGGGAGGGAGAAAAAAAGAGAGGAAAAAATGCAGGCTCACCTCCGAAGCCGCCCGGAGCCCCGTCGTCGTCCTGATTCCTTCTCTTAAAGGGGCGGCAGGCAAACAACAACAACAAACAGACGTGAGGAGAGCCCGGCACTCACTCCCTTAAATCCGCATCAGGGATTTTCACCACCGGAGAGCAGGTACATGAAAAGTGCGCTGGGACACGCTTAGGTGGGCGTGGTCGCACTGCAAACTCCGGAGCTGGTGGGGAAACAATTGTAAGCTCCGGAGCTGGCAGCCATTTGCGGCGGAGTTTAGGGGTCGTGTACAAATACCCAGGGAAAGTTCCTTTTAAAGACTACAAAGTCCCAAGTCGTCTTCTCTGAAATCCCTGATAGTGGGACTAGTAGTCAAACAAACAAACAAACAACAAATAAACAAACAGGGATGTTGGATTGTACGCAGTTCATACTTCTAGATCAGGCATGTCCAAACTTCAGCCCTCCAGATGTTAGGGAACACAATTCCCACAGTCCTTTGCCATTGGAAATACAGGCTTGAAATTCTGGGTTTTGTGATCCAAAACATCAGGAGGGCTGAAGTTTGGACATGTCTTCTCTAGATGTTATAAACATGGTGTGGTGTTCTCTTAGCTCAAGTGCCATTTTCATCTGTATAAATTTTAATTACTATAATGTAAACACATGCAAATACAGGTGTGCACCACTCTGTTTTTAATTAAATGTTTCCTAATTGTTTGCTTTATCTCATTTATATGCCACCTTTCTGACTGAACGTGGACCAGAGGTAACCTACAGACCATCTTCAACCCAAAGACGACTGAAATGCAAAATCAGCCATAAACATTAAAATGGAATCAAATCCATTGACAGGGTCAAGATGCAACTGGAATCAAAACTCTTTAAAACCCCTTAATTCAAAGGAGTGGGCACAACATGGCTTAAACTAAAGCAAC
Source organism: Phrynocephalus versicolor (assembly GCA_023846285.1). Classification (NCBI taxonomy): domain Eukaryota; kingdom Metazoa; phylum Chordata; class Lepidosauria; order Squamata; family Agamidae; genus Phrynocephalus; species Phrynocephalus versicolor. Next base: position 79,526,056 of record JAHTLZ010003542.1, read on the forward strand.
ACAATGAAGGGTTGCTGAAATAAATGAAAAAGCCTTCCCCGTTCCCAGAAAGAAATGAGAGAGGAAGCAAACCTCACCTCTCTTGGCAAGGAGTTCTGGAGCCTGGGGGAGGGGGGGCAGCCTCCTCTTTTGGACCACAAATCCCAGAATCCGCAGCCAAGATTGCTAGTTGCCAAGCAGGCCAGCGATCCTGGCTGTTACCTTTTGTTTGCCCGAGAGAAGAATGGCATGCAGTTTTCTGCTGCGTACAGTATGTTAATTATACAAGCTGAATATTTGAGGTGTGACTGGCACGCATGGCAAAGAAATAACTAACCAGCCCAGCCCTTGAAGTTGTTCTGGATGTCATCTCCCTTAAGGAACAGAAACTTGATAAAACCTGAGAGTTGATTTTTCACTAGATCCTGGATTGTGCCCTGAATGTCTGACAGGGGACTATTGCATAGTTGATTCTTCTCTGCGTATGGGCAGTTGGTTCAAAGCCAGGATGAATTCTCTAGTGTTTAAATCTTTCTTGGAAGACGGCCGCTCCTTTCAATGGAATTTCTGCAAGCAATCTTCCTCATCCCTAGAGTGCGTTATCGTTTCAACCCTAAATAAAAGGGGTTACCTTGCCATCTTCTCCATCATCCAGTTCCCATTTGATTTGGAGGCATGAGGCGAGGTTTTCTCAACAAATAATCACGGGCCAATAAGCAGAAGGAGAAGGTGGAGGGGAAAAAAATAAAATAAAAGCACTCAGCATTTTACCGATCTCCTGTACCTCCTCGGCGCATCCCTTTCCAATGTGTGTCTTTTACAGGCTGCTAACCAAGCTGAAACATTCAACCTGAAGTCCGACCATTAATGGGGCATCTGGGCACTTCCAAGCCTAGGCATCCCCCATGTGCGATGCTTTTAAGTGCTGTGCGCAGGAAGTGGTCTCCGGTTGCTGCTGCCACTGCCGCCTCCCCATGCCTCCCCAGTGGACAGTCTTGCTTTGTAACAGGCCTGTCGAAATCAACAAAAGAATTTGCCGGCCAGAGCAGAGAATTGTGGCCCGGCTTCCGAGGCTGCCGCCAGCTTTCCTACTAGATGTTAACGAACTTTTAAAAACATGTTGCAGGGTGATGTATGCCTCTGCTCTGCTCCAAGGCGCCTCTCTCTAGGTGTCCCGTGTAATATAATGCTCTCCCTCCGCCCTGCAGCCAGCTGCAAGCCAATACTTTATGGCTTCTACCACCTTCTCCCTTTCTCCCTTTTGTTCTCCTTCCATTCTTCCCTGCTTTTGTGCTTGTTCATTTCGCCCTTTGTTTCCTGGGGGAGAAAGAATGAACCCCGGGGAGGGGTGGGGGGGAAGCTGAAGGCCAGGCAGGTGTCCCCGGTTTAAAGAACGCATAAGCGCTATTTGTCCATGCGGGAGAAATGAGGGTGACCAAATGAAAGACAGGGCAGGATTCCCAAATCTTTATTCCTTGGGTGGAGGAGGGCATTTCAGCAGGGGTGGCTTGCATCAACCATTTCAACTGAAGTGTCCTCTTTGGAGCAACTATTAAAGGTACAGAAAGCAAAGCAAAGCAAAGTGTTCTGCTTATATACCGCCCCATATCACTTTAAGTAGTCTCTGGGCGGTTTACAAATTTAGTTACAGTGTGCAGGCTACACATTGCCCCCCCCCCAGCAAGCTGGGTACTCATTTTACCGACCTCGGAAGGATGGAAGGTTGAGTGAACCTTGAGCCTGCTACCTGGGATTGAACCCCAGGTCGTGAGCACAGTTTTACCTGCAGTACAGGCATTTAACCACTGCGCCACGAGGCTCCACGAGAAGATACCCTCTTTTTAAAATCTGGTCCCCCTAAGGAAGATGTAAGTGCAGACCAGTTCTAACTCAAAGATCTGTTGATTGTAGAAGGGTGGGATTAGGTTTTAAAAAAGATTCTTTAGCTAAACCAGCAGCTCACATCCTTGGGTCCTCAGATACTCACGTGCTGCAACTCCCAGAAATCTTGGAGCCCTTTTACATGACCCCTAAGATCGGCTGGTAGCTTAAATTCGGATCCCCCCAACCAGATATCATGTGGGTTTTGTTCCTCTTCCTGTGTTCCCACCTTTCCACACTCTGTTGCTTCTGTCTGCGGTGAGGGGAGGGAGAAAAAAAGGGAGAAAAAATGCAGGCTTACCTCCGTCTGCCGTCGGAGCAGCCCCGTAGGGATTCCTGTCTGTTAAAGGGGCGGCGGGGACAACAAAAACAAACAGAAGGCGAGGAGAGCCCGGCATCCACAGCTTTACACTCCGCATCGGAATTTTTTTTACCTCCGGAGACCAGGTACTTTTAAAGTGCACTGGGGCGTGCTTAAGTGGGCGTGGGCGTACTTTATTTTTTTTTTTTAACGTCCTCTGCTGGTGGGAAAACAATTTTATGCTCCGGATCGGCAAGTGTTTTGCAGTGGATTTTAGGGGTGGTGTAAAGGGGCTGTTGGCCAGCACAGCTTGAGGCAAAGGCTTCTGGGAGTTTTAGTCCAAGAACATCTGTGGACCCAAGGTTTGGAACCAACTGAGCTGGCCAGTCTCTGAAATCTGCCCAGGGGTCGTTGATATGTTAAGAACAACAATGCCTTAACAACAATGCTTAACATATCAATGACCCCTGGCCAAATCCTGCTTCCCACCATTTCTACAGCTAATCATCTCTCCCTCCTCTTCCCCCACCTCTATCCACCAACGGACATCTGGTATGAACTGTATATCTCATCACATATTAAATTACACACCTCATTCTGCCGCTATATGTCTGAAGAAGTGGACGTGTCCACGAAGCATTACATTACAATATGAAAGTTAGTCTTTAGGGTGCCACATCTTTTGTCTTTTCTCTTTTGTTTTGTTTTTCTTTGATTTTTGCCTGAAATTCTTGAAAAGACTAACATAGCTATCCTCTCTGAAATATGCCCACAGAATGATCTACCAGCATTGTGGCTGAAAGGGTTATCTATCTTCTTGCAGAGTTTGTTCCGTCCAGAGAAGGAGTGAAGTGCCGTGACATTGTGAATCAGATATATATCCCATGTGTCAGAAGCTACCAGTTGGAAGCCTTCAATTAGCTCTTCAGTTGGCTTCAAAATTGACTTTACATTTTTTAAAAAAAAAGGTTCTGGAGGCAAAATTCCAGCAAGGAAGTACATTTAATTTTTCCTCTCCCTAGGATCTCAGGGGGGAATTATTTCAAAGACGTTGCTTTTTCAGTTCACCGTAGATGAGAACTGCATCGAGCCCCAGTCTCATTTATGAAGAACCCCGATCCAATGTGACCAACCAGCATGCAATTTTTGTGCCATCTGGGTAAGCCCTTCGAGCTGGCTCTTCATTTATTTGTTATTTGTTTGTTACAATGGCAACCTACTTTTCCTCCTGTGAGATCAAAATCACGTGATGAAGTTCCTCCTTTATCCTTACAACTGTGCAAGGTAAGTCAGGCTAAACCTCCAACAGACACTGCGTAAGTAAACCAATTTCATAGTTTCTGAAATCCTGTTGCTTAAGGTAGTAAGCAACACTAAAGTAGACCCACTGAATGCCTTGTACATGTAACTGTAACATGTTTCTGTTTTTACTGGGCAATAAGGGCGACAGGAGAGTTGGCCGACGCAAATTCCTAAACTTGCCGTCATGTTGTCAAATGCAATTAAAAGGATTTTGGCTGTGGTGTAAGCTGCTCTTGAGCCTATGTTTTTTCTAGAAGTCAAGGACCCAAAGGTTAAGTTAAAGGCATTATAGAAAAGGTGGGTTGGAGTCATGATTTGAAGGGTAGACATTTCAATGCTTCTGGGAAAGCTAATGATCTTCTCTCTGCTCAGCAATACCTGAAATTCAAAAGCTGCATGTTTATTTATTTAATGATGCCGGCATAGCAACCATGTGAGGCTATTTCATATCCATGGGCACCTGGAACATAAGAACATAAGAAGAGCCATGCTGGATCAGGCCAAAGGCCCATCTAGTCCAGCTTCCTGTATCTCACAGTGGCCCCACCAAATGCATCCGGGAGCACACGAGACTAGATATCTGTCTCCTGATACCACTCCCCTGCATCTGGCCCTTGAAGTACCCCGGTTTTAAGACTGGAGATTATAGATCTCCATGATGGAGGACTGGAAGACTGAGCAGAGATTCCTTCCCTGGCTATAATTTGATAAGGACCAGCCAAACGGCCATGGAAATATGTATGCCTTTGAGTTCTCCAGAACTGTCCCAACGGTACAAAAACCAAGAAGAGGAAAGAGGGCACAGGACCAAACAATGAAGGCCAGAAGCCTGAAGGTAGCCATGAGCAGCAAGGTGGCAAATTCAGCCAGAGCTGGCCGCGTTAGATTGTTTCAAGCATGGCATTCAGGGTGAAGAGTTTGACAGGCGTCATAAAATGCCCCTTCTTCATAAATGCTTGTTATTATAAATGAGATGCTTTGGCTGTGTTAAATTTTAGAAGGATCTAGTAAAGCCTGATTAATTCATTCATCAACTAATGCCTGTACATCCTGCGAAAGATGCCAAGGGGGCCTCAGAACTGTGGAAGTGTTGTTATTGATTCATTCCCCCTGTTCCATTTTGTACTGGCCCCATAAACGCAGGAACAAGGGGTCATTCAGTTGGAGTTAATGGTGGGTGAAGAGAAACAAGTCAAGGAAACCCGTGGCCTTAAAAAAAAGATACTGATATATTGGAACCAAATATCCAACAACACAGAAATTCTTGGTTGGACTTGAGCAGAACCTACAAAGCCAAGTATTCACCCAGTAAGCAGGCTCCTCTCCAATGAATTAAGGAACAAAATAAAATTGTGAGGGTGGGTGGGTTTCAGGATGGGCTGCACTCCATGAAAACATATGCCAAATGCTGTAAAACTTAAAGTTCTGGTGGAGAAAAAAAGGCTGAGTTAAAGATGGAGCTGCAGTCTCTTCACTTGCAAGTCTGTCCCCAATGACACAGAGGAACTTTGCAGGCACAAAGATAGAACAGCTCTAAGCTGTGTGTGTCGTTACAATTGTGGCCGACTCTTCGTGACCCCATGCCCATGGAGTTTTCTTAGCAGGAATTGCTACTCCAGGTGCCTACAGCACCTGGTACTTCCTGGTGGTCTCCCATCCAAGTATTAACCAGGGCCGACCCTGCTTAGCTTCCGAAATCAGGCGAGATCGGATGTGCTTAGGGCATCTTGGCTAAGCAAAGCTCTAAGCTAGTCCTAATTTATTTCCAATTTACCTAGGATAAGGGTTTGAATACAGTTTCAACTGAACTAACATCAGCTCAACTGAGCCTTGGGTGCATTCCCACTGGTAATATGAATACATTCCTGTTCCAAATATTTTAATTGCATTAAAGTCAAATAGTACATAAATCAGTGGCTCGGTTCACGTTGGCTTAAATTACTGCAATTTGATTTATATCTAGTAATTGAAAACGGTTTTGGTGGCTACCCTGATGAAATCAACTCCTTTCCTTTCTGCTTTAGAAGAACACTGTTTGTTCCATTTTTGATGATGATTATTTTTTTAAAAAGTGATACATCACTAAAATGATGGTTGATTTCATCTTAAAACTTACTATTCGGAATGTATTGCTTAAGTGATGCAGTCCACAACAGCAAACCTTTATGGTCACAGACTCACTGAGTGGTGCCCCGCTAAGCTTTTCTTTAAGAAATTACACCACGCCCCACAAAAAGGAAAGTAAAAACGACTATGCCAATGCCACCCAAATTGAACAGGGCACAACAAAGCTGCTGGTGGGAGTATACCAGAATGGGCATCTGCTATCGCTACAAGGTCATCGAGAGGGTGGCCGCGATCCAGATTCAGTCATACCTGGCGGAACAGCAGTGCCTTGACCCATGCCAATTTGGGTTCAGGCCCTGCCGGGGGACCGAAACAGCTCTGGTCGCGCTGCAAGATGACCTAACCCAGGCGGCTGACAGGGGTTGCTCTACCCTGTTGGTCCTCCTGGATTTGTCAGTGGCCTTCAATACTGTCGACCACGGTATCTTACTAGATCGGCTCTCTGAGGAGGGAATCGGGGGCACTGCTCGCAGTTGGCTCCGGTCCTTCTTGGAGGGCCGTCCCCAGTATGTGCAGCATGGGAGAGAGTTGTCAGCCCCGTGGATACTCCCTTGTGGGGTTCCGCAGGGGTCGTCTCTCTCCCCCATGCTGTTTAACATCTATGTAAGGCCACTGGCTGGGGTCATTAGGAGATTTGGAGTCTGCTGTCATCAGTACGCTGATGACACGCAGCTCTATCTCTCCTTCTCCACCTCTGCAGTGGAAGCTGTTCGGACTCTCGACCGGTGCCTGGATGCGGTATTGACATGGACCAGGGCCAACAGGCTCAGGCTCAACCCCGAGAAGACGGAGGTTATGTTCTTTGGGAGCTTGCCATCTGGGTATGGAGGCCCTCTCTCCTGTCTGGAGAGAGTTTCCCTCCAACTCATGGATAGGGTTCGGAATCTGGGCGTGGTTCTGGATCCAGTGCTTACCTTGGATGCCTAGGTGGCTGCCGTGACCAGATCCACATTTTACCATCTTCGTCAAATTGCCCAGATCCGCCCATATCTGGATGGCGACTCTCTGAGAACTGTGGTTCAAGCGCTGGTGATCTCGAGGCTGGACTACTGCAACGCTCTCTACATGGGGTTGCCCTTGACTCTCCTCTGGCATTTGCAGCGGGTACAAAATGCGGCAGCCAGGCTGGTGGCGGGTGTGCATCGCTACGACCACATCACCCCAGTTCTGGCTCGCCTGCATTGGTTGCCTGTTGCATCCCGGATCAGATTCAAGGTCTTGGTTTTAGTTTATAAAACCCTCCATGGTTTGGGCCCGGACTACCTGTCAGAGCGGATCGTCCAGCGATCAACCTCGGCCCGTCCAGTCCGGCAGTCGTGAGCGCTCTCGCTTCGGGTTGCCACCCCTAGAGAGGCCCGGAAGACATCCACAGGTAACCTGGCCTTCTCGGTGGCAGCCCCTTCTCTCTGGAACACCCTCCCAAGCGAAGTGAGCTCTGCAGAGTCCCTGCTGGCCTTCCGTAAAGCGTTAAAAACTCTGCTTTTCCGGAAGGCCTTTGGCGAGCTTTTGTAGGGTTTTTTTTCCTCCCACCATCCACATTTCGCCCCCACCGAGTAGTCTCATTGTTGGGTCTGTACGCGATGCCAGGGCACTAAGCTGTTTTAACTTGTTCGAATTGCTGTGTATTGTCTTATTATGTAGTTCTTATTTCTTATTGTGCTTTAGTTGCTTTGTCAACCATTGTAAGCCTCCCAGAGTTCCTATGGGAAGATGGGCGGGGTATAAATATAATAAATAAATAAATAAATAAATAAATAAATAAATAAATAAATAAATAAATAAATAAA
>JAHTLZ010003542.1:79543862-79554512 GCA_023846285.1 Phrynocephalus versicolor
TTATTATTATTATTATTATTATTATTATTATTATTATTATTATTATTTAACCACACAGCTATCTACGCTGGATTTTATATTACCAATCACTAGTCGAACGCTTCCCAAGCGTTTAGGACTCAGTGATGTATCGGCGAATTATGCGAGCAGATCCCATTAAGGTGGCTTTCTGCATCTGACTGATGGTGACTTTGTCAACTCCAATTTCTTCTAAATACTTGCTTAGCTCTTTGGGCACCGCACCCAGCGTGCCAGTTACCACTGGGACCACCTATACCGGTTTATGCCAGAGTCTCTGAAGTTCAATTTTGAGATCCTGATATCGGGTAATTTTTTCAAGTTGTTTCTTAGTGACTCTGCCATCACCTGGTATAGCAACATCAATGAACCACACTTTTTTCTTCTCCACAATCACAATATCTGGGGTATTATGCTCCAAAACCCTGTCTGTTGGAAGTCCCAAAGTAATTTTGCATGCTCATTTTCAGTCACTTTTTCAGGCTTATGATCCCACCAGTTCTTTGCTATGGGCAGATGATAGATGTGACACAAATTCCAGTGGACCATTTGAGCAACTACATTATGACACTGTTTGTAATCAGTCTGAGCAATTTTCTTGCAGCAACTCAAACTCCCAACCTCTGGCTCCACAACCAGATGGGTAAACCCCAGAGCTATCCCGCCAGCTACTTTCCCTATAGCAAGCATCATCTCTAGGAACTGCAGGAATGTCTTTGGACTCTGTAGTGATGGGCATTTTGGAAGCAACAGGATTCATTTAATTGCTACATAATACAGTAAGACCCCCATATCCACTGATTCATTATCCACTGATTCAGTTATCCACGGTTTGCAGAGGAGAAAAATTAAATAATTCAGTAGCCATAAAGAAAGCTATTGTCACAAGTAGCATCTGTAAAGCAAGCTACTGTCACAAACAGCAGCTATAAAGCAAGCTACTGTCTCAAAACAGCAGTCATAAAGCAAGCTACTATCAGGAAATATCAATTTGGGGGTGGGTGGGCAGGCGTTCTGTCTTATCCACAGTTTTCATTATCCACGGGAAGGCCTGGAACCAGTCCCCAGCGGATACCGCTGTAGAGCTATATCCCCCCCCAAAATAGAAGCACTTCCAAGCTATTAACATTTGGCAAGGAACAGTCAATAGCCCACATGCCTTTTCTTTGGGTCCAAAGCAGCACCAATGACCTGGGAAGGGGCTCTCCCCCTCCCCCTCCCCCTTCCAACCTTCCCCAGAGAAAATAGATAAACGGCCAGCATCCTACCACTGACATCTGCCGGCATTAAGTCCAGCGGCATAAATTCCAGCAGCAAATGGCCATTACCTGAAAATTTGACACCTGCAATTTCTTGCTTCACTCTGGTTGCATGCCTTGGCACAGGAGAAGAAATACAAGTGATGACTTCTCAACTGCCAGAAATCGGTTGTTGACATGTATGCTCGATGTAAGCATTCAATTGGATTCAAAAAAAAAAGAAAGAAAAGAAAACATCAACCACACCCCTCTGCCAACATAAGTGGTGTGTTGACTGGGTTTTTCCCATACCAGGGGTTTATATTATTTAATACTTATTTGAAAATTTCCAGTACAGTGGTATCTCGGATAATGGATTTAATTCGTTCTCCGAGGCAATTTGTTATCCAAACAAATTTGCTATCAGAAACACAGCTTCCCACAGGAATGAATGGGAAACCAATTAATCTGTTCCAGAGCCTAGGAAAATGACACAGACACCTGTTGTTTTTTTGCTCAAAACTCTTTATAAAGTGCACTTTAAAGGTACAGATGTGATGCAGCTGCGGATAACTCTTTTTTACCAATGCATGCTGGAAATTCGTTATCCGAGGCAGCCCATGGGGAAAATTCATTATCCGAGGCAGCTCTATACCTGGAAATTGGTGATTCGTTATCTGAAAAATTCATTATCAGGAGTATTCGTTATCCGAGGTATTACTGTATTTGCTAAAAACACATTGCATTATCTTCTTTTTGTTGGCTCCGCACAAATAGCTCCAACCTTGGGGGTGGGGGTTGGGGGCTCTGGCGGCTGAGTTTCTGGGGTCTACCTTGTTTTACAATGATGAGCTTCCTCCGTATCATCATCAGCAGGTGACATGAAAGGACAAGGGAACTGATGGTTTCCCACATTCCAGTATTATATATCTGAAGTTCTCTCCATGTGGGATATAAAGAAGTTGGCTGTGATTGCTAAATCGCTCAAAATAAATTGAAACAGATTTTTGTTTCGGCATTAGCTATCATCATTAGGTGTGCTGGCTAGCGTGGTATGAGTTGTAGTCCAATACCCCCCCCCAAAAAAAAAACCACTCTAAAACAAAACATTTAATGATCACAGGTTTGTTTGTTGATTTGTTGATTTTTTTTCATTCATTCAATTGATATCCTACCCCATATTGCTTGGAGTACTCTCTGGGCAGTTTACAACACAGTTATGCAATCATCATCATCATCATCATCATCATCATCATCATCATCATCATCATCATCATCAACAACAACAACAACAACAACAACAACAACAACAACAACAACAACAACAACAACAACAACAACAACAACAACAACAACAACAGAACCATTCCCCACCCCACTTCTGTGAGATGGGTATTTATTTTATCAAAAGAGTGGAAGTCTGAGTCAACCTTGAGGGCTCAGTGTTGTTAGTCTGTGAAACTCCCTGCCACAAGATGTGGTGGTGGCACCTGGCCTGGATGCCTTCAAAAAGGGATAGGACAGATTTCTGGAGGAAAAGTCCATCACCGGTTACACACCTCAAGGGCCATCTAGTCCAATCCCCTGCCATGCAGGAACCCCATCACAATATTTTCGACAGATGGCCATCCAGCCTCTGCTTAAAATCCTCCAAAGAAGGAGACTACACCACCCTCCGTGGCAGCTTATTCAATTGCCGGACAGCTCTAACCGTAAGGAAGTTCTTCCTAATGTTCAAATGGAATCTCCTTTCCTGTACAGTGGTACCTCTACTTACGAGTTTAATTTGTTCCAAATGCATGCTCTTAAGTCGAACAACTCTTAAGTAAAGCAGCCATATCTAAAAAATCAGAAAAATAAAAAATAAAATAAAAAATTGTAAGTAGAGCAGAACGCATCTAAATTTTGTAAGGCAGGAGTTAAAACACCAATGGTTTTTTGCTCTTAAGTCGACTTGCTCTTAAGTCGAGCTGCTCGTAAGTAGAGGTACCTCTGTAGTTTGAAACCGTTGCTAGTCATGCATCCTAGTCTCTGAAGCCATGGAAAACACGCCAACCCCCTCTTCAATATGACATCCTTTCAAATACTTAAATATGGCTATCATATCCCCTCTCAGCCTTCTCTTTGTAAGACTAAACATTCCCAGATCCCTAAGCCATTCCTCATAAGACACATGTTCCAGACCCTTAAACATCCTGGCCGCCCTCCTCTGGACCCGTTCAAGGTTGTCAACGTCCTTTTAAATTTTTTGCGTGTTCCTTGGAAAAATACCTGGGATCGTTTGCCGGGTGAAGGATGGGACCAAGAGTGATCGTAAGGGAGAGGCACAGTGTGTTCGGGAAAGGACAAGATCCTTTGGCTGCCTGCCCGGAGATGTTCTGGAGTTGTCCGCTCCTAGCAACCAGTCCCCAGAAGCACATTTCTAAACCCCCTTCCCCCCTCCAAAACAAAACAAAATAAAACAAAACAAAAACCCATATCACTATGTAGGTGGTGATGTCACGGTCACCATGGCAACTATCAGCTGGAGAAACTATTACATTTTTGTCGGCTAAGGAACCAAGCAGGCCCAAACAGAAATATTTCTTGGAGACAGAGGGAGAGCTTGGGGGGGGGGGCAGGAAGAGAGAGATTGTTATGCAGCTCACATCCCTGCGCCTGGAGGTGGCACACCACAGTGCTTTTCAATGACAGGGGCATGCTCCAAGTTGCAGGGATCTTCCATGGAGCTTCTCTCTCTCTCTCTCTCTCTCTCTCTCTCTCTCTCTCTCCCTCCCTCCCTCCCTCCCCAGAAAGATGCATTGGTGGCTGACCCAGGGTGATGATATCCCTCGCAGGGATTTAGCTTCCCGAAATTAATAATCTCATAATTAATTAATCCGGGTCTCTTTGTCTGCTTGACTGAGCAATCCCGCTTGGCTCCAAGGTTTGGAGAAGAAAAGATGAGGAGAAGTCGTATATTCTCCTCAGACAACCTTTTTCTCGGGGCGGACTGGACCCTTCTCACTTCAGGAAGTTTTGATTCCCCTCTGGATACAGAACGTTAAAAAATAATAACTTCCCGGCCCGCTGTGGACAGAGGTACAAATTCCCACAATCCCCCATGCTAGCTAGGGGATTCTGGGTAGGCTATAGCATGAAAAGGAGGCAAAGGCCTTCCGCTTCAGGCAAGCTTTCCCTCAGCAGCTGCGTAGCCAAGTGGGGTTTGCAAATGGATGGTTGTGCTTTACAGCAGGCCTGCGCAACAGGTAGACCGAAGGATTTAAAAGTAGCCCCCCAGTCATCAATTTAAAAAGTGAGGAGATAAATTCTCCACCCCTCCCTCCCTTATCCCAAAGACCACCACTACCACAGCAAAGTTCTGGGTCTGCCAGCCCACTGTCTCAGCTGAGCATTCGAGGGCCATGGCACGTTAAAATCAGTTCCTTCCAGAATGGATTAATTGGTTTTCAATGCATTCCTATTGGAAACCACTGCTCTACTTACGACTTTTTTTAAACTTATGAGCATGTGATTGGAATGGATAAAATTCGTAAGTAGAGGTTTTAGTGTAGTAGCCCTCAGGCACTTTAGGCTGGAAAAAGTAGACCTTGGCCTGTTCAAAGTTGAACAGCCCTGCTTTACAGCATTGAAGGTGTTTTTGGTGTTGCTTTTGTTTATCATCCTTTAGTGTTGTGTTTTGATCTTTTTAAACATTTGTATACCTGTCATTTTGAAGTTTAAATATTGCCTGGTAATGATGTAATTTGCCTTTATATGCTCATTTTTAAGCATTAAATATTGCCTTTTAATAATTTAAGCCACCTGTGTATGCTCGGTGGTTTTAGCTTTTTAATATTGTCCTTTAATGATGTCAGATGCCTTGGGTGCTTTTTGAGAAAGGTGGGGTAAAGCCAACCAATCCATGACAAACTCATCAACTTGTTTTTTCCCAATCTTCCCATCACTGATCTTCGGTTTCTTTGAGGGCTTGATCAAGTTGAGCTTTTTCCATGGGGAAAATAAAACACACAAGCATCCCAAGTAGGAGTCATGGAAAACAGACTTTTCAAAAGCGATGGCTCTTTTTCTTTCCCACACGGTTTGAAAGAAATGGGGAAGTGTCACCAAGACAAGCCAACAATAGCTTTTCTCACAGCTCCAAGGCTGTGGGTCAGGGTTTTCTCGAGGTGTTCCGGGAAGACAAGAACTTCCACTTTGCTGAAAAGTTGCCAATACGTTCACCGCAGACCGAAAGCCGGCTATTGGACGAAACAGCACTTCTGCAAACATGGGAAATCACATAATTTGCTCAGAATTAGAAGGGGAAAGGATGCTTCCATTGTTAAATGCCAAAGCGGTCAACTTTTTGAGCATGGGAAGAAGCAGAAGTGTTTTCCCATGTTCTAAGCCCAGTCGTCGGGAAAGTTGCTCGCCCTGGCTGGCCAGGGGATTCTGGGATCCCTGGTCTAAAAATGGAACTTCCCCAAATGCTGATTAAGCCTGATGGAAGGGTCAATTGCCAGAGGAATCCTAACACAGTCAAGGAGGACTCAAGGAGAACCATGGGGTAAACCAACGGTCCATGCCCCAGAATCAAGCAGGACTAAAAGGCAAGGATCAGAAATGAAGAACAGCAACGAGACCACAGCTCGAGCAAGGCCTTGCTGGTCCAGGAAGCTTTCTTATCCTCCTTTGTGGATGGAAAACTTTGGCCCGGGGAAGCTTGGCACTTCAGGGGTTCACCACATGGGGGAGCTGTTGGCAGCTCCAGTGGCCCCCGACGGAGGCTGGCCGGTTTTCATAGGGGCACTGTCTTTTTCCAGGGCAAGTCAATTCTTCAGCATCCATGTGTCTGAGGCCAGACAGTTGCAAGCATATGGTGGAATAACCTTCCTTCCTTTCTTTCTTTCCCGAGGAAGGATGGATTGCAAAGGAGACCACAGAAGGGCAGCATCGGATTTTGAGCAGGTGGGGTACCACAAAGAGAAGCATCAGGGAGAACATTAAAGGATGAGTGGGTTGGTTGGCTGGCTGGAGGACTCTCTCTCTCTCTCTCTCTCTCTCTCTCTCTCTCTCTCTCTGTGTGTGTGTGTGTGTGTGTGTGTGTGTGTGTGTGTGAGAGAGAGAGAGAGAGAGAGAGAGAGAGAGAGAGAGAGAGAGAGAATCCCTTCTGAGTATTACTTCAGTTGTCAGGAAGTGTTATATCTCCTACCCCATTAAACTGATTTGTTAAGGCACTTACTTAAAGATGGGGGGGGGGGAGATTAACACTGTCAGTTCACCGTCTTTTCCCTCCATTTCTTCTCTATTTATGAATCCTAATAAATTGCTAGGCTTTTCACAGTTAAAATGTCAGTGGAAGGAGAGGCCCTTGTCTCTTATAGCGCATAAACGTAAGAGCACCACCAGCCTGCCTCCATTGATGTTTGTGAAATTAACTTGATTTTTGTCTTCTAATTAGACAACCGGGGGGATAACAGGGGGAGCTAATTGCACATCTCTCGTCTCGGGCTTGCCGGTCTGAGAGATCTGCATTCGTGTGATTTGGTCATTCGCTGCATTTGTGGATCAAACATTCTCGTAGGTTTTATTAGGATGATGTTTCAGCATAAGAAGATTGTATGGAAAAAACTGTGGATGCCTCAACTTCAACTTACCCTTAAATTTTTCTTTCATGTGTTTAGCTCATACTGTCCCACGTTACTAACACTATTGACTGAAAAGTCGCCCTAGAGGCAAATTCATAGCCTGGGTTGCCCTTGATCCAGATAAGACCGTAAGCAGGGTCTACTTACAAATTATTCATTCCCTCTTGCATTCATGGTGAGAGCTGCAGGCTTGTGATATTCCTCCAATGGCCAGATTTGGCCCCAAGGGATGATAGCTGCCAATCCTCACTGACAAATGTAGTGTTCTTTACAGGTGGAAGCGGCATTATCGTTTGACCTTGATACAGCTCTGTTCATGCGCAAAGCGGTTTACAGAGACTTACTTTGTGGCAGAGGATGGTATACATCTTTAGAAGTAGCATTTTTAACAGAGAGGGAGTCACCCGCTTTGTTTGGGCGATGCTCTGACATCAAAGATGGGCACGAATTGCTAATTTGGCAGTTTGCGAGGGTTCATTTTTCAGCCAAACGGGTGTTTGGCACTTCATAGCCCCGCCTCCTCCAGCGGGCGTCCACTCAGAGGCAGCTCCCACAGAAGGCAGGGCAAGGAAGCCTCTGAATTTATTTATTTATTTATTTATTTATTTATTTATTTATTTATATACCACTCCATCTAGCTACATGGCTACTCTGGGCAGTTTACAAACTGAACAGAAATCAAAACCATACACAGTATATATGTAATATATAAGCACAAATATATGAATAAAAATACAATAACTAGTAAACAATATATAACAAAAACATAGAACAGGAGCAAGATGGACTACAGATAGAAACAAAATAAATACATAATAGCAATCATTATTAGAACAGATTAATATCCGGGGAAAGCCTTTTTAAATAGCCACGTCTTAAGATGCTTCCTAAAGACTGGGAAGGAAGGTGCCCACTAAAGGAGGCAAGGCTGGGAAGTGCCAAACACCTGTTTAGCTGAAAAACGAGCCATCACGAACTGCCGAATTAGCAATTCATGCCCATATCAACTCTGTCACATATTGCAACCTAGAGCACTTGGATGCTGTAAATGAGGACCTCACGGGCCTTCTTTATATCCCACCAGAGGTGCCCGAACAGTCCCACTCACAGGACCGTAAACACCAAATTGTCCCGCTCCATCTCCAGAGTGATGCCGTCACTCATCACTCTTTCATCAAGAAAGCCAGCAGGCTAGATCCTATTAAAATTGCTTGGGTTGTTCTCCTAATCTGGGGGCTACTGCTTCTATAACAGGTACAACTCGGGCACCGACTGGGCCTGTTTTACGTAGCCTCCAAATTGCCTAATTCCACACGATGCTGGGACAAATTAAGCAGAATGGGTTTCTTGAGGGGGACAAAAGCCTTTTCATTTTGCCAGGATAAATCCCTTTTGCAACAGCCAGCTGGACCCTTTGAACTGAAGCCAGCCACCCCACTGAGTCCTGTTATTGGCTCTTTTTCTCTTCTTTGTCTCCAGTGGTGGAGGAAAGTAGATCCTGCCTGGAAGCAGCTTGGCCTGTTATTACACTTATTCCTACAGCAGGAATGGTGAGCTTCTGTTTTGTTATCAATGCCGTTCCTGTCGGAGGTTGATGCAATTTCTCCACCGTAAAAGAGGCAGCCTAGAGGAATGCAGCAGGAATTTGCATGGCCAGAGTGGATTAACAGAGTAGGCTAACAAGAAGGACGCTCTTTCTTTATTGTCTACGCTCCGGGCACCAAAAATACGATGGACATGGAACTGAAAAATAACCCCCACCCATATTGGGTTGGGTGGGAGAATCGGGAGATCAGAGGAAGACCAGCAAAAATGCTAGCAGAGTGACGTGGCCTAGTGCTCGCCGTATGGCTCCGGGAGTAACAACTCCAGAAATTAGTAATTTGTAATTGAGTAAATTTGTAATGATGTAAATTATTATTCAAAATTTGTAATTATGTAAAAGGAGGAAATTCTGGTTATTGCTTTAGGAAATCTGTTCTAGACACCTCTAGAGAGCTAGACTCTATGTGGGCAGGTGTTCTTGGAAGACATGTGAATCAGCTTTAACTAGGTGGTTACTTCACGTCCTTCCTCGAGCCGAGGTGAACTTGCCTCTGTGTTGAAATTGGTTTTGAACACGGATTGAGAAGTGGATTGAAAAGATTCCCAAGCTCCAGGATGGGAATCTCTCACCCCGCTTGGAGTGCAGTTCAGGGGGCGTGGTCGGGGTGAACTCGGATTGACCCCACAAGGACGTGAGGTTACATTCCTTCGAACTCGGATTGACCCCACAAGGACATGAGGTTACGTTCCTTCGAACTCGGATTGACCCCACAAGGACGTGAGGTTACGTTTCTTCGAACCGGTCTCCAGCGGGGCCGCGAACTGCAGTGAGAGGGACGTGAAGTAGGTGGTTACTGCACGTCCTTCCTTGAGCCGAGGTGAACTTGCCTCTGTGTTTAAATCGGTTTTCAACACGGATCAAGAAGTGGATTGAAAAGATTCCCGAGCTCCAGGACGGGAATCTCTCACCCCGCTTGGAGCGCAGTTCAGCGGGTGTGGTCGGGGTGAACTCGGATTGACCCCAGAAGGATGTGAGGTTCCGTTCCTTTGAACTCGGATTGACCCCACAAGGATGTGAGGTTCCGTTCCTTGGATTCGGATTGACCCCACAAGGATGTGAGGTTACGTTCCTTCGAACTCGGATTGACCCCACAAGGACGTGAGGTTGCGTTCTTTCGAACTGGTCTCCAGCGGGGCCGCAAACTGCAGCAAGAGGGATGTGAAGTATCAGCCTAGAGAAGGAAGACACAGGGAGTGTTCTACTGTACAGTAACCCCCCCATCTATCACGGGGGTTAGGGACCCACCCGACCTGCGATCATTGAAAATCTGCAATATGCAGATGCAGGTCAGGTGTGGGGGGGGGGAACAATTTTAAACATCGTGCACTGCTTGCCAGCACCTGGGGGATGTGGGGGAGTGGGGCACAATCTTTAAAAAGGGCTTTCGGCCATGGAGCCAAGCGCTTGTCTCTGCGGCTGAAAGCCCTTTAAATATTGTGCACCGTTTGCCAGCACTGCGAGGGGGGTGGGGAGAAGCAGTGCGCAATACCTCCATGGAGGCAAGCCCTGGGCTCCAGCAGATTGGCGCCGGGGTGGGGGAGAAAAACCTTTTGTTTCCCCAACCCAGCACCAATCAGCTGGAGCCTGGGGCTTGGGGAAAGGGGGAAAGGTTTTAAAAGCCCCCAAACCTCCCCCCTCCCTCAAGCCCTTTCATGGTACTGCGGTCCCGCAATGTAGCGGGACCGCAGTATATGAACCACAAAAGGGCGGGGGACCACTGTAATTGGCAAAGGTTTGAATGTAGCATGTGATTCGGTTCATTCCTGTATATTGGACCATGGATATCTCTTCATTAGCGCTGGACCACAGCCATCAGGTGAGGGTCAGTAGAATCACCAAAGACCATGGGGTCCACAGAACCCTAAACAACCCAAGAACACACCATAGGTCTTGTGGCTGGAGAAAAATCTGAATGGCAGAGGGAGCTATTTTATACAAGTTCCTGCAGAATCATGGCTTGAGTTGATTCCACTTAAAGGATGACTCCTGCAGGGTCCAACTTCTTATCAGTCTGTGTGTGCTTGTTCTGTGTGCAATCTGATTAAATTTCTCTCAATATCCTATAGGGAGCTTTGAAAGAAAGAAAGAAAGAAAGAAAGAAAGAAAGAAAGAAAGAAAGAAAGAAAGAAAGAAAGAAAGAAAGAAAGAAAGAAAGAAA
>JAHTLZ010003542.1:79555308-79571748 GCA_023846285.1 Phrynocephalus versicolor
CTCTCTCTCTCTCTCTCTCTCTCTCTCTCTCTCTCTCTCTCTCTCTCACACACACACACACACACACACACACACACACACACATCAAGACTTGCATTCAGCATAGCTTTCTCTTTCTGTGTTTCGGTGACACCAGAACACAAGAGGAACAATGTAGTATATGCAGTGAGGAGTGTGCAGACCTCTACAATGGAGCAACTAGACAGCCATTCAACAGGAGGATGGCCCAACATAGGAGGGGCAATAGCTCAGGACCAGAATCAGCAGCACACACTGGATGGACAAAGGGCACTCATGCAAAGATGAGGATGTGTACACATATTAGACAGAGAAGAGAGGTGGTTTGAGAGAGGGGTCAGGGAAGCCATTCATGGGAGCATTGAAAACCCCTCTCTCAACCGAGGTGGGGGGCTCAGGCGCAGCCTATCTGCTACTTATCAAGCTGTACCCTTACCAATCCCCAGACAAAACAGAAGCATTTCACACCTCCACCTGCAAGGCCACAGCTAACGACCCATACTTAATGCATGTTGGATAGGTGGGACTTTCACACACCTTAGGCCTTTGTCCACCTAATGAGCCTATTCAGATCAAGGTCCACCTGCGAAACCATTCATTGTCCAACTTATGAGCCTATTCAGACCAGGGGATATGTGGCCCCATTGTCATACTGCTCTAAAAGTTGAGACATTTTTTCTCCTGATAGTCAACCTAAACCTGGCTTCCTGCAGGTTGAACCTATTACCCCTTATTTCAAGGTATGTGAGATATTTAAGGAGCAGCCCTGTTTGGTGCCACCTCCTAGAGTTTCTCCGGACTGAGCAGAGATTTGAACCTGAGTCTCCTGCGTCCTAGTTGTTCCTTCTGCACCACCCTGGCTGCTGTGATCGCTAGCAGCTAGTAATAAATAGATGCCTTCTCTGTGGATACACCTAGCAAGGCCATATTGGTGGGACAGAAGAGTGCATTTGCCCTGGGCACCCAGCAATCTAGGGGTGCCTGGAGGAGGAGGAGGAGGAGCAGGGGGAGGAAGTTGTGCACCCTCCTGCCACCAGTCCTCCTTTCCACGGGCTAAGGCTTGGCATAGGGACCCCTTCTCCCACCCCTGCCACCATGTGCCAAGCAAACGGCAAAGCAGGCAGGCAGGCTGGCACACAGCACAGTGGCCATGGTGTCTTCCTCCTCCTCCTCCTCGCCTTGCTCTTGGCCCACCGTGGGAGATGTTTAAGGCAGCTGTGCGCTACTGCATGTGTGCATGTGTGCATGCATGCACACACACACAAAGGCCCGCACACATGCCCACCCCAAGCCTGCAGGGTTGCCCCCCCCACCCTTGCTGGGTGAGTGCTATGCAGTTGGGGGGTAGGAGGAGAGCAAAATCGGACCCTAACCCTAACCCTAACCCTAACCCTGAGCCAACCATTACATCCACTGGGAGCCTGTTCCATCGTTTAACTTTGTATAGTAGGGCTCCTAGGAAGGAATACCTCCTTTTGGCTCCCAGTCGGTGTATAACGAATTTGAGAAGAGGGTAAAGAAAGGCATTTTCTTCTTGTAGCCTCAGGCGCGAGTGCTCTTGCTGCCCTTTGGGGTAGATTTCATTAATATGAGCCCAGAACATGCTCATTCACTGATTAAGCATCATCATGGGGGCCTTATAAACGATCAATTTCCTTCATTTTTACATTGGAGTTAGATCGCGTGGACCCGAAAGGCAGGCCTGTAGAATGTGATAGGTTACTATCATCTCATCAAAAATTAGTCCTTGGTAACTCAGCGAAGGAATGTGTATTCTATATCTTTTTAAAAAAAACACCCAAAAAGGGTATCTTTTCTGCTCAAGGATGAGAGATCATGGGATGCCAAACAACCCTATCTTTATGCTAGTTAATCAAGGCCTGTATTTCCCGTTGTTGGAACAGTGGGTCTCTGCCTGTTGAATTTAATTGTGGCAAGAAAAACCCTCCACTAGCATTACCTGATTTATTATTAAGGGTGAAAAGAGCCAGAAATTTGCATTACAGATTATTTTTATGCTTTAAAATAAACACGTAAATTCAAGAACACATTAAAGTCATCGCTCTTGAGTCCTTTCGAAACAGCAGGAAGCAGGTTTTATTTTAAAGTACGTTAGGGGAAAGCACGGTGGGGGTTTTAAGTAACAGAATTACTTAAGGTCACATTTAGCATTAGCAATATGTAAAATCCTCTCCTATACATTCCACCCCCCCCCCGGTTCAGACATGCATTCCAGGTTTCTGAATGCAGCTGCATGGTTCGTTTGGGTGACCCATTTTGACGCAGCAGTACCCCCGTTTCTCCAGGGCATGGGTTCTAAATGCTTCTGCCTCCGCAGATACTGAAAAATGTGGATTGTAGAAACTATAATCAAATCACACACATAGAATGGTTTCTATGGAAATAAAGAAAAAACGGTGTAGCTCAATGTGTGGAGGCTCTTCCCCAAACCCCAAGACCGCTTTGCCATTGGTGTGCCTCTTCTTTACCCCTAGTCTAAATTCAGACTGAACTACAGCCAGATATTGTCATGGAGTCTGGTTGAGCTTTTCAGTAACATGGTGAGCTCCCTTCCTCCAGAAGGAAGAAGTGGGAAATCGCTTCTGAGCAGCTTATACCTCAAATAGGATTGCCATAAAAGAGAATCGGCTTGATGGCATCTAACCATGAGTGTTGTTATTATTACCATGGACCCTGTTATTGGCCAGTGAGAAGGAAACAGAAAAATAAATGGAAAGGCTGCTGCTTCTGATGGGGGGGGGGCAGAGAGCCATTTATGTGGCTAAAACTGTAGATATTGGCCTGATGATGTATTTATTTATTTTTCTTCCTGAGATTTTAACATAAGCATGGCCCACCTTTTCCCAATAAAGACGTGCAAAAACTCTGCCCGAGCAGAATGCCCAAGTCTCGTGCATGCTGCATTAATTTTATTTTCCTCTTTTCCTTCTGATTAAACTGCCCACTAGTAGTACTTTCCCCTCTAGGCTCCTGCTAGTGCAGCTCTGTCACTAATAGGAATAGAGTGGGCACGCATAAAGCCACAATGGGGGAGAATTGTAGCATGCACATCTCTAATGCGAAAAGTTCCACCTTTTCTATCAGCTGTTCACAGACTGGGTAGATTGTGTTCCACTTTAAATTCCACGGCATCTAATATTTAACAGCAGGCACTTCTGGCTTTTCCTCTGGGTCAGGTCTTTTAAGCCTTTGTAAGCTAATGATGAAGGCTGTTAACGGTTCTACACCTCGTACCCAAGCCGCCCAGCCCTGCCCCGCTGGAAATCTCAAATTCCACGTTCAGAAGATCTATCGGCATCTCTGCCAAGACAGTGAAATCTAGTACTACATCCCAAAGGTAGCCCAGCATTACAGGAGGAGGTTACTTCGACGCTAACGATGTCTGGTTGTCACAGCCCAAACTTTCCACATCTTGCGTGATTTAACGGTTAGCTTGCTTTGCTCTGTGATTGGTCATTTGGATAAACCTTCCTGGAAATCATGATTGCTCAGTCTCCCCTCTGGAGATAATCTTAGAATTGCGAAGCTGAAAGGGACTGACCGTTTAGATCAGGCATGTCCAAAGTCAGGCCTGGGGGCCAAATGCGGCCCGTTTTCAAATTTTGAGTGGCCCACAGCCTCTTCTCCCTGCCAGCTCAGCCTGTCATGCATCCCTGCCAGCTGGCTCCTCTCCATACCGGATGGAGATTTTGGCTTGCAGTTTCATGGTTTCCCTGCCCTCCCTGCCTTCGTCCCTTCCCCCAGCCACCTGCCTAGCCTCCCTGCCTCCTGGTTCCATTGCTGCAGCGTCCTCCCTGCCTCCTTGCATGTCCTAATGCGGCTGAATGGTCAGCCCCCATACATTTTCACCTCACCAAATCTGGACCTTCTTGCAAAAAGTTCAGACACCCCTGCTCTAGATCATCAGGTCCATCTGCCAAAATCACATCCATGCAACACCAACTGACTTCAGCCTCTCATGACAAGCTACCTCTGTCTGCTGTGTGGTGTCAGCCTGAATCAGGTGCCGCCAAAAAGTGCCCTAAAGGTAATCTCCAGGCTTAAAACCAGGGTACGTCAAGGGCCAGATGCAGGGGAGTGGTATCAGGAGACAGAGATCTAGTCTCATGCGCTCCCAGACGCATTTGTTGGGGCCACTGTGAGATACAGGAAGCTGGACTAGATGGGCCTTTGGTCTGATCCAGCATGGCTCTTCTTGTGTTCTTATGTTCTTATGATGCTGGTCTGCAACTCCCAGTATGACTCATTCTTGGCTACTCTAGCTAGAGCTGACAGGGATTGCAGCCCAAAATAAACAGAGAGGGTTCCCTTTCCTAAACAGAGATGCCGACGGGGGTAGAACGAGCTCCTACAATGGGACATCTTGAAAAGGAGCAGCCAGGGCTCTCGAGCCAACTATCATGGAGACACAGAAAGAGCAAGCCCTCTTGTGCCACAAAACGACCCCAAACCACTTAGTCCACCACTGCAGCTGCTTTTCACACCTGCTGGTGAGATCCAAGTCTGACCAAGTGCTCGGTATGGTTCCCATCGCTGGCGATCAGATCAGGCACGGCTCCGAAAGGTCATCCGTCAGTCAGCATTTGACCTGGCAAATTGTGTTTCAAAACTCTTGAGCATCAAAAGTCTTCCCATGCCAGAGTTACAGATGCTAAGCATTAGCAGACGCCAAGACCTGCCAAAGTGCTGCCTTGCATGAGAGTTCAGAGCTGGCTGCTCAGCAAGGCACGAGAAGGTTATTGGTTCAAGATGCGGATGGGCCTCGTGCCAGATGTTCCTCAAACTCAGCGCCACGGGAGGAACGAAGCCTTGGGAGCTCTGTCCCAAAGTGGGGTCTCCAGATGGGATGGACTGCATCTCTCATCAAGATCCAGGAATGTTTTAAATGCCTTCAGACGTACCTCAATAAAAGAAGGAGCATCCCCCTCTCTCCAAGCAGTGCGACCTGGTGGGGAATCCGTCCCCCACACTAAGCCCCAACGCAGCCAAAATTCTCCTCGTCCCCATCACGTGTTAAAACATCCTTCTCCACCAAAGCTTTCGAGGCCCAGAAGTGGGATGCATGACATTTCTGAACTGTAGTTCTGAGACTATCCCAGTGCTGGGTAGGAAAGTTGGGCAGCTATAATCCACAAAGCAACTTTTTCCAGATGTACCAGTGATCCTAACTTGCCTATGACTTGTACATCCATTTGATTGATTGATTGATTCATTCATTCATTCATTCATTCATTCATTCATTCATTCATTCATTCATTCATTCATTAGGTTTCTTTTGGCTTAAGTCAGGGGTGCCCAAATTTTTTGTAAGGAGGGCCAGATTTGGTGGCTGAGAATGTGTCAGGGGCCGGTTGCTCCCTGACCCTGCCACCCCAATGCAAGCCCCATCCACTGACCCATACGCCCCACCCACTGACCCCTTGCAACCCCACCTGCAGGAAGGAAGGCGGGAACCAAGGGAGGAAGGAAGGAAGGTGGGGACCAAGGGAGGAAGGAAGGGAGGAAGGAAGGTAGGGACCACGGGAGGGAGGGAGGGAGGTGGAAACCAAGAAAGGAAGGAAGGAAGGTGGGGACCAAGGGAGGAAGGAAGGAAGGAAGGAAGGGACCACGGGAGGGAGGGAGGGAGGGAGGGAGGTGGGGACCAAAGGAAGCACAGGGAGCTATGGCCACAGGGAGCCCCTTGGAAGAGGCGATCGGTGCGACCTTGCACCCCCCAAGCTCCCCAGCGGTGGCGACTGCTCACCCGCCAGCCCACCCCAAAGCTCCTTGGCAGTGGCAGAGGCCCGCTGGCCTGCCCACCCCCATATATTCCCCTGCGGTGCCGGTGGCGGCAGACCGCCCGTCTGCCCAGCCGCCCAAGCTTCCTAGCGGTGTCAGTGTTGGCAGAAGATATATATTTTTAAATGGGGCAAAGGGGGGAGGGAGGGGCGGGCCAGCCAGCCGCAGGCCACTCAGAATGGCCTGACGGGCTGGATTTGGCCCCCGGGCCGGACTTTGGGCAGGCCTGGCTTAAGTGTTGTAAATTGTGCTTAAGCTGTTTTTATTGCCAGATACAAGGCAGGAGCATTTAAACCGATCACCCAGTCAATAAATCAACGTCCATCAGTACCTGGAGATCCAAGACAGGGGAAGGCTTCTAGGGGAAAAAAACCAATTATAATGACAGCTTCAAGAGAACAGCTATATGCATCTCCCATTATAAGCCTGCTTGAGTGTTCAGATCATCAGGAGAAGCCTTTCTCTTGGTCTCAACACCTTCGCAGGTGCGTTTAGTGCAGAAATGACAGAAGGCCTTCTTGGTTGCTACTCCCAGACTTTGGAACTCCCTCCCACTGGAGGCAAGGCTGATGGCATCTTTGCTTCCTTCTACAAGCAGGCAAAGACAAGCAAGCTTTCCATCATGGATTAGCTACACGAGTGTGACTAGAGATGGGCATGAATTGGGGGAGGGAATCAAATTTTTGACAAATTTATCAAAAGTCATTAATTTGTATTCATCATAAATGGAGTTCCCAATTTTTGATGTGTTAGCTTGTTATGCTATAAAATGGCCAAGGAGAAAGTAAGGGCAAAAAATATTCAAAATAAAAAATAAAACACCTGGAAATACCTAAAACTAGAGGAGAGCACTCTATCACTTTCCCTCTACAATCCTTCCCAAGTTTGGTGGAGATCAGAATATTGATGTACCCCCAAAGAGCACCCCAGAGGAAAGTTCTCCCCAGGCACTTAGGGTATTTGTACATGACCCCTAAACTCCGCCGCAAATGGCTGCCAGCTCCGGAGCTTACAATTGTTTCCCCACCAGTTTGCAGGAAATTAAGTGCGACCACGCCCACCTAAGCGCATCCCAGTGCACTTTTCATGTACCTGCTCTCGGAGGGTGAAAATCCCCAGATCCGGATGTAATCTGGTGAGTGCCGGGCTCTCCTCGCTTCTGTTTGGTTTTTTTGCCTCCCGCCCCTTTAAGAGAAGGAATCAGGACGACGACGGGGCGGCTTCGGAGGTGAGCCTGCATTTTTTCCTCTCTTTTTTTCTCCTCACACAGGCAGGAGCAAGGAAGTGCAGAGGGGTGGGGACGCAGGAAGAGCAACGAACCCCCAAGATCTCTGGTCCGAATTTAAGTGGCCAGCGGATCTTAGGGGTCGTGTGAAAAAGCCCTTAGTGACTACGAGCTTAAAGTGAAACTGATAGCTGCTGTGAGTTTTTCAGATTGTTTGGCTGTGTTCTGGAAGTTTTTCTTCCTGACGTTTCACCCGACTCTGTGGCTGGCATCTTCAGAGGGCAAGGAGCTCAGGGAACTAGGAGTCCTCTCTGTGCTCTGGGTTATAGAGTGAGTGAGGCACTGCAGAGAATACATTACAGAGAAACATCCTCTGAATCTCCTCTGCAGTCCCTCCAAGTTTGGTGAAGACTGAGTTTCCCCAAATCAGTTTCTAAAGGACAGCTCCTGGGGGGCCCTCTTTTGGGGTACATAACTTGGTCTTCTGAACTCTAACCTTAACCAAACTTGCAAGTTTGTAGAGGAGAGGCAGCAGAAGCATCCTTGAAAATTTGAGGCCTCTAGATGTTAGAGGGGTTTTAATAGCATTTTAATGGGTGATGAATCAATTCATTGATTCCACAATTCATCCCTGGAAACTAATCGATTTGTCAGTTCGTCAGTTTGTCAAATCATCAGCCCTGAAAATTCACAAATCGTGGCAAATCACCAGTTTTAAGAATTCATCCCCATCTCTAAATGTGACTTTTAGATGGATTGTGCTCTTGCATCACTGCCAGGACTAGGTCTTGAGCACTGCTTGTGTTTGCCATCTCTCCGAGTGGCATTTGTTTGTTCTTTTGAAATATTTGTACACTTATTCTTTCAGCTTCAATATTGTCTTTTAAAAATTAAACTGCCTCTTTATGCTCATTGCTCTTGGCTTTAAATGCCATCTTTTAAGGATAAGCCCTCAGCACACCCACAACTGTTGTACACACATTGTTTTCATCTTTAAACGTTGCCTTTCAATGATATAAGCAGCCTGGGGTCCTTTTTTTAAAAGAAGAAAGGCAGGGTTGAACTACTTTAAATAAATAAAATAAATAAACAGCAGCTGCCCTCAAAATGTCCCATGTGTTGGTGTGAAGGCAAGCCGTGTAATCCTACAGCGGGGCTCAAAAGATGGTTACAAGACAGGCCTCACATTATGTTAGAACGCACCACCTAAATGGCCTCCATATTTAACAGCTACCACAAGAGGGTGGGAGCGACTGGTGTCCTTCCGCTGTAGTTAAAGCCCCTCTTAGACTGCAGTTAAATTGCAATTACTGCCTAATGAACTTTATAATGAAGGAGCGAATGTTTGAGTCTCCTCTTTCGCTATCCCATCTCACATCCACATTTCCTAAACTTTAATGTTGTGCCTTTAAGATGTTTCGCCTGTAAGCAGGGGCCGTCTCATCCCTTTGTGTTTTAATGGCATTTTTATTAACTTGAAAGAGAGCCTCCGATGAGAACAACCAGGGATAAGGAAGGAACATAAAGAGCTGTGGTTAGTATGTTTGGATTCCACTACTGCTCACATACAGAGCAGAATGTGAAGTGCGACTTTTGAGGCATTCTTTCTCCAAATTTGATATCTTCAGCTGGAGGACATGCTTGTTTGTTTGTTTTTAATGTAAACAAAATGGATCACCACATTTCTTCAGACGTATTGTATTTATTTTGTCTGTTTAGTGGACGCAGGCATTGTGGGAATGTGAATATTTTGGATGGTGAATGGGGTGAAAGTGTAATAAACAGCAATAGAGATGGGCACGAATCAAAAAAATAGTGTTTCATTTGTTGTTAGTCGTTTAGGGGGTCCGTTTCGGTTTGTTTTCGTTTTTCTCAAATTTTTGCAAAAAAATTGTTTTCGTTTTCGTTTGTTTCGTTACTGTTTTGTTACCATTTATTTCAATTTTTTGTGATTTTTTTTTAGCATTTAAAGCAATTCAATGTATTGCCGTAACGAAAACGAAATGGACGACAAAATTTCTGGTGTTTCTGTTCGTTTCATTTCATTTTGGAGACAAAATTCGTTTTTCATTTCGTTACGTAACGAAACAAAAAACGAAAATGAAAACGAAAAATTGTTCGGCAGATGATGGGCATGGGGGTGGGCGGTGATGGGCACGGGGGCAGCAGGTGGATGGTGGGGGTGGCAGCAGGGGGTGGGGCGGCGGGCGGACAGTGACGGGCGGCGGGGGGACTGATGGTGGTGGGGGGTGGGGGGCGGGGGCAGCAGGCTGGCCAGTGCCCCCTCTCCAATTTGGCATCCTAGGCAACTGGCTAGTTCGCCTTAATGGACGCGCCAGCCCTGATGACAGAACATCATCAGAGCCTGAACACTACATGTTAAAGCAGAAACCAGTTCCCATTACTGGGTATCTCACATGTACTGTACTTGACAGTACATGGAAGGGGGAGTTTACATTTGGATGTGATTTGTGGATGCAAAATGGCAGGCATGTCTCTGTTATAGTAGTTGAATAGATCAACTACTCCTGAGGTTAAGGGCAGAAGGGAAAAGCAGGGGGCTCAAGGTTTGGCTGAAGCCCATAAGAGAGAACACCCCACATTATTACATGTTATTGCGAGCCCCATTGTGTTGGCCATCAGGGATAGCAAAGTTATGCTGTGGGGCTGCAGCTTCCCATATAGACTTGTCCATTCAAAAATGTACCTCTTTAGTTGTTGCTTATGTGCAGATACACTGGGGATGTTAGGCAAATCTTTGGGTTCAAGTCCCAAGTCTGGCTCTGAGTCTTTGGAGCCAAGTCCCAAATCCAAGTCCAAGTCTGTGACAACAAGTCCCAAGTCTCAAGTCCAAGTCCCTAGTAAAAACAAGTGTTTTCCTCCCAAGAGGAGGGAATGGCTGGGTTCTGAGTTGCAAGTTGAGTCCAAGACATTGGGGGACACACACCCTGAACCAAGTCTGGCTCAAGTCACCAGTATTGATTGATTGGTTGGTTGGTTGGTTGGTTGGTTGGTTGATTGATTGATTGATTGATTGAATTTCTATACCACACAAATGGCAATGAGGCCATACCTGTATATGGATTAAGTCCAACTTGACAATGCATCCTGCAACTCAAGTCCCCATTCTCCCCCAACACACACACAGACATTCTAGAAGTTTTGGAGAGGGTAGCCATGTTAGTTTTTTCAAGAATTCCAAACAAGATCAAAGCAAAACAAAGCAAAACAAAAGACACAAAACATGTGGCACTTTAAAGACTAACTTTCGTATTTTAATGTAATGTTTCGTGGACTACATGACCACTTCTTCAGACATATGGGCTGGATGGGCTGTGGCCTGTTCCAGCAAGACTGTTCTTATGTTCTTATATAGCAGACATCCTGCTATACCTCTGAAGAAGTGGACGTGTAGTCCACGAAACATTACATTAAAATATGAAAGTTAGTCTTTATGGCGCCACATGTTTTCTTTTCTTTTCTTTTTCTTTGATCTTGCTTGGAACCCACATTCTAGCCACTTCTGAGCACATCAAACTCTACAACTCTGTTTTCTTTATTATATCCTCCTAGCATTCCTTTAATTTAAAGTATATTTAGAAACCTTCAGGTTTACTCCCTGTGGTTATTGGACTGCGATGTCCATTCCTTACGGCACCCTCAACATCAATTTCCATTATCTCTTTGCTCCCCTCACCCCCACGAGAAACCAAACCTGCCTTCCTGTTGTCTTGTGTTCTCAGTGGCAAGTCTCACCCCTACTGAACCTCCCTCTAGACAACAGCTGGGCCAACAAATAGTCAACCAGAGAAACGCAAGCTTTTTCCCTGGCTGCCCTGCGCGTTTTGTGAAATCCAGAGCTTGATTAGATCTGATCTACAGTAGCAGTCCAAAAGTCTGTCGAGAGACTTGCAGCCAGAGATGCCCCCTCTGGCTGTTGTCCTTGTCCTATTTTCCACTGCCCTGTACATGGATAAAAGGGTCTCGGGGAAGTCTGTCACCACGGTAGGTAACAGATGTGCCCCAATGGCACTGACTTGACATATCGTGTGACTCTGGGGGCATTCTTGAAACCAAACAGCTTCGCATAATACTGGACTTCATCCTTAAGAGGAAAAATATCTACCATTGCCTGGGTAGTGCCCCTCCCATTATCTGGGGGTTCCTTCCCCTGCTATGTTCTCATTTGCAAGAAGAAATGAAATATTCATGTATTTATTTTCTGTATCTGTACTTCACACCCTCTCCTTGGCCACGGAAACTCACAGTGGGGGTAGAGTAGGCAGTAGTATTAAAACTACTGCTTAAATATCTGACAAAGTAGCCCTAGGTCTAGATGGGCAGTATAAAAGTCTAATAAATAAATAAATAAATAAATAAATAAATAAATAACATACCTTCAAGAACCAACTATGGTCACCCTACATCTGAGGGGACTTAACAGCTTGTAACATATTTGTTTATCCCCTTTCTCCATACCAGGGACACCAAAGCAATGCACAGCAAAACAAATTAAACCCTGTCTAGTATCCAGTTGCCTGGATAGCTCCCAGTGGGAGCAAGCCATTCCAGTATTCCGGCCAAGAAAACTCCATGGACATGGGGTCGCGAAGAGTTGGTCACAACTGTAACGACACAACAACAACAATAAGGCAGTTGGGTCCAACCTTTTGCTCAACGCAGGCATACAAATCAACGCAGGGAGTGGTCCAATTTTCTCTTGAATGAGTCCAGCATTGCACCACTCACCTCCTCACAAGTTTCCATTGCTATACTGCTCTAACAGTTAGAATGTTTTTTTTCCCCTGGGCCTCCCTGACCGGAGCTAGACTCAATGGTCTGTAGGGTTCCTTCCTGTTTTGCACTTCTAAGATTATAATCTGTTCTTATGTATATTATGTTCTAAATATGAAAGGAAATGTCAGTAATGCTGCCCTCCCTGACAGGGACCAATCTCTCACAGCAAAACATGGAACTAACGATGTTAACCCCCACTTTTAAAAAGCAGACAAGAAAGCAGCACAACATTCACTCAGCATTGAAAGTCCTCTCTTAAATAAGCTAGTCATTGACCAAAGGCTAATGTAAATAAAATGCCTTTGCCCAAGATGAAGGGGGCACCATAACTTCCCCCAGAGTTACACAGACTGGGAGCTGCCACCGAGAAGACCCCGTCTGGTGCCTTCACTAGTACTTGCCTCTGAAGGAGTGGGACATCTCTCTTGATAGTCTTGACACCTAAATCACCGAGGAGTTGGTGAGTCAACTTCTCTGTAAGTTCCACTGACCCAATGGGTCTACATTGCTGAGAATCCTAGAAGTTGGAAGGGGTTTGCAAGACTATCAAATGCAACCCGTGAAGTAACAGTTATCACGAGACAAGTTATCACGACCATGACAAAACAGAATCAGGTACTAAACAGAGACAAAACCACGCGATCGCGACCAACGCTGTCATGGTACAAAATTAGTCGCAGAACAAGAAAGTAACCGTCTTAGCTGGTGGAATAAGTTACATTGCATTCAGAGGGACTAACCTCAAACTTAGATGTTCCAAGCCGCGTTTTGCCTGATTTTTCTTTTGTAAAATTAATTTTTACTCACTGGTATCCTTCAGACTGTGCTGCATGTTCCTGACCAAGGCTGTGGAGAAGGTTAAATTGTGCTTAACATGTCTTGTGGCTCATGCATAAAAGATTTTGGCCTCTGGTTCTCTTCACCCATCATGTTTCTCCGCTGTTAATTTCACCACTCCGGTGATAATGCAAGACTACCCCCGGGCTCACTGGAGCCTCGTGTACAGGGACCACAGCAGGAGGCTGGGTCTGCCAAGCCGGGAAGGGTGAGAGTAGATGTAATGGGGGAAGAGAGGACCTTGGTTGTTTTTTGCCACTGTGACCTATAAACACAGATACCACTTGTTTGGGAACCAAGAGTCTTTCCTGCATACAATCATATATCCAGTAATATAAATAGGGCTTAATATGCACAGAATATTTACAAACAGACTTTAACACATACATTCAAATAATATAAAAAAGCACACAACAAGAAGGGAAGAAAATCTTTAAATCACGGACACCTAGCATCAAATAAATACACTTTTTGTGGCTGTTGAAGTTCAGGAGATCAGCATCAATCAACCAAGGCTGGTCAACCCCTTAATAGTAACGCGCTATTTCACTAAAAGAAGATCTCTCTTTTTTAAGGCTTTTGGTTTCCTTTCCGTCTTTCTTCTCTTCTTTCTCTCAGTTTCCAATGAATACATTTTCTGCTGGCTACAGGTTTGAATAAGTGAAGTCACTCATTTGATGTTACAAGTCTGTCTGCTGTTCTGTATTGCCCTGGGATGCTCTGAAAAACTGTCCTTGTCGCGTCATCGGATCCATTTGTTCAGAACTAAGACTGGCAAAGACAGTCCGTAAATCTTTTCTCATGGGGAAAGGCAAGTATTTTTGTTCCTGAAATTGGTTTTTTGTCCTTTCCGGGCCTTTCATAGATCTTCCAGATGACAGGTCAGATATAGCTCCAGCCGGGGCTCTGATATCCGATGCTCTTTGTTTGAAAACATCCCTCACGCTGCAAGCGTTAACACGCTTCCGCCCTCGACCCCCAAACCATGATCTGATAGCAGTTTTTAAAAATTAAAGAACTTTGATTTTTCTAAACTCAAGTCCCCGTCTGGGTCTCTTCCAGGAAATTTCACTATCCTTTCGGGAAACGAATTTCTTAATACTTACAGCTCTACAAGTGGATTGGGAGAAATATTGAAGATGCTGCCCTAGGTTGGTATATCTTTCTTGACACTAAGCCAGTGGTTTATTGATTGATTGATGCTGAATATTTTTACCCCGCCTTTCTCCTTGGGGCGTACAATAATAATGAGGGACAATATACAGCCCAGAACATTTAAGACATACTTAATTTAGGAACAGGGAATTAAAAGAAGCATCTTCTAAACAGTAAAGCTACAAATAGCATGTGAAAAGAAAAGAAAATTCCATTATGAGGGCTGGATGCCTTCAGAGGCGTAGCAAAGGTTTGGAGAGCCCGGGGACAAAAAGTCAGTTTTTGGGCCCCTCCTGGCCCCACCACCACATTGCACCCAGCCAGTAAGGGGGACCCAAACCTGTGGGAACAGCGGGGGGAGTGGGGACTCTGCACCTCACCACCTGGGGGCCACCCAGCGCCTCAACCCAACTGATACACTCCCCACTTGGCTCGCCTCCCTACTCCTCTTCTTCTTCCTCCTCCACCACCATCTGCAGCCAGCTGGGGCGCCCTCCAAGGGGATCCTTGCCTGCTGTAGAGACTGGGGACCGTCCGGGGCTGATGGTGACAGGCAGCCGGGATGCAGGCGGGATCAACAGATCAGCCAGTACCAGCGGAAGAGAGGCGGGGGCTGGTACTGCAGAGTGGATGGGGCCACGACTGGCCGTGGCACGGGGGAGGCGGGCACCATCCCAGTGCCCTGTATCTCAGACCTAGAGGGGCACACTGAGTTCTTCAGCCGCTTGCCCACTGTTGGGAAGCTGGGGACTGCCCCTCCTGCCATTTGGCCCCTGCCCTGCCATCTGCGCATTCCCTGCCCTTCCTAAGGTTGCTCCCCCTAATAAAGGGGAAACGCTGTCACTTCGGATGGGTGAGGAGTGGCCTCACTGGAGGACGAGCAGGGGCACCTGGTTCACCTTCACCAAGGCCCCCCAAAACAGCAAAGCCCCCCCCAATGAGCAGGAGTTTGCCGCCAGCTTCGTCACAGCCCCAGAGGCACTAGCTGGGTTCACCAAGCAGCAGCGGTGGCCTAGGTGGCAGCAAGGAGGGCGTCCCATTGCCAAGACTTGGGGGGGGGGGAGAACTGCTGGTGGGAGGGTGCACGGTTTCCTCCTCCTGCTCCCCCTCCTGTGGCCCCCAGGGCAAATGCACCCTTCCACCACCACCACCCTAGATACGCCCTTGGATGCATGGTGTTCATACATGGTGGTTCCCAACCATAGATCTTGGGAACTCAAGTTCTTGCACTCAGACTCCCCAAAGCCTTCACCACTAGCTGTGCTGGCAAAGATTTCTGGGAATTGAACACCTAGGACACCAAGGTTGGGAGTCATGGCTCTAATTGGCAATGGTTCCCAATGGTTATTTAATAAAGCCGTTTCCCAACCAGACATGGAGCTGTCAAAGATGAACCTTCTGCGGGTGATGGATCTCAACCAGCCAGCCCTTCCCCCAATGGAACAACGCATCCTTGACATGCTGTTAATTCTTCACCCTACTGCCTGCCACCTGCTTTCCAGCCACCGTGGGAGGTTGGGGATCCCTTTCAGAAAGAATTATTAATGAAGTGCAATTATAAATGAGAGCTCAGCGAGCTGGAAAGGATGTTTCTCACCCAGCCCACGTGCCGTTGAGGACCTTGAAGGACTTGTGTGTCGGTAAGGAAGTCTCAGTGGTTGCGGGAAAAGAGATATCCATTTGTCGCAAAGCACCTTCATTTGGAAAGACAGGAGGGGGGGAGGGAGAGAAGGGAAGGGACTGAGGCAGGGAAGAGGAGGCCCTTTCACCTCCCCTACCCAGTTGCCCAGTGGCAAGTTCCCCAGATGGGAAGAGGCAACTTTATCGGCTGGCTTCGGTCGTGTCACAACTGCTTAGATCAATCATGTCTCATTAAGTATGGTGATGGATACAACCAGGCATGGACCATCACAACCACTACCCATCAGCCGGAGGGGGAATGGAGGAGATCTACATTTTCAAGAGGTTACAAGCCAGACTTCTTTCTGCCTTATTCTATGTTTCTCCTCCTTATATTAAAGAAGATGCGTCAAGGGAAGAAAAGGAAAACCCAACAGATGCAAGATGCATTCTTAATATCACACGCCATGTACAATCGTTGCTGAAATTAGAACAGCAAGCCCAGAATCTGGGTCAAAGTTATTCTAGGTCCGTTTCTTCTGAACCTGGGCCCAAAAGACGTCCCCATAACCTGCCCCAGACTTTCGATCCATTCGCCTCTACACAACAAGCTGACTCTGTGCTTTTGTCCTTTTAATCTTTTTGCACTCACCAAAGGGGGTTCCTTCTCCCAATCAAGAGTTTGCATCAGGAAACTAATTAGCAGAGCCTCATTAAATTCTTCTACCCGGCCATCAAGCAGGGAAGCTTCAGATTGCACCCCAAAACCATAGGTAATTTTGTTTTGTTTTTTCGTGGAAATCAGTTGACATAGCTTCTGGCACTCCGAAACCCACAATGTGGAGCAATGGTAAGCAAAATTCTTACACACACACACACAGAGAGAGAGAGAGAGAGAGAGAGGCCAGTGGTATGCATCCACCCATTCCGTAGATCAGTGGTTCTCAACCTGTGGGTCCCCAGGTGTTCCTGAACTGCAACTCCCAGAA
>JAHTLZ010003542.1:79571758-79582270 GCA_023846285.1 Phrynocephalus versicolor
GGGGACCGACAGTTTGAGAACCACTGCCGTAGATGGTGAAAAATGCGGAATCAACAAACTATATATTCTTAGTCCCTGGCTCCCTCTACATTCAGTTTTGATAATTACACCCTGGAAATACATATAAATAGGTGTGTGGGGGTTTTTTAGGGGGGGATATTTAGTATATTTAGCCAGTGGATAATTGAGACCATGGATATTGATCCTACAAACAGGGAGGTGCCACCAAAGCTACATTTTAACTGGCTGGTGTATTTTATGCAGCCTTTTTTCTGCTGTTGGAAGGGAAGTTTTTGCCCCTTGGATTCCTTGCATCCACAATAGCAAAGTGTTCTGCTTATATACCGCCCCATACCACTTCAAGTAGTCTCTGGGTGGTTTACAGTTTAATTACAGTATGCAGGCTACACATTGCCCTCCCACCACCAGCAAGCTGGGTACTCATTTTACCAACCTTGGAAGGATGGAAGGCTGAGTCAACCATGAGCCTGCTATCTGGGATTGAACCCCAGGTCGTGAGCACAGTTTTGCCTGCAGTACAGGCATTTAACCACAGCGTCATAGGGCTCCAATAGACTGTTCTGGCTGTTGCCTTCAGAGCTGAATGCACATGGCTCCTAGCAATTAGATTTGCATGCTATTTCCTGATTTATAAAGCCAATGGATTGCCGAATTTTTGTTTGTTTGTTTGTTTGTTTGTTGGATTTCTATACCACCCATTTAGCTACAAGCCTCCTCTAGATGATTTAGAACCTTTATTGCACCATGAAAATATAGTGTACATACAGTATATATAAAAATTTAAAATTGCCTTTTGGACAAAACACCCAACTTTTGGACAAAAATGATGTGTTTGTGTATTTGTTTCAGCAAAAAAGTCTTGAATAACCCCATGCAATGAACTGACAACCCTTCTGATGTGGGACATTTTGTGTCATTTGCACTAAAGCATTACAACAAAAAGAGCTGAGCTTGTTCTCTGGTGGCTACCTTTTCATTTTTACAAGGGCTTCCAATATCTCAGTCCATTTCCCTCATTCTAATCCACCACATGGTTTTTTAAGAGCGAATACAAACCCAGATTGTATCTCTGGGGCCTTATAGTCACCTGCACAGCCCTCATCCAATTATAAAAAAGTAGAGGTTAACCGGAACACTTAACTTTTTATTCATAAGGCTGTAACAATGTCACAGACCAAAAGGTGTTGCACTATCCTACAAGCCGTTGTAGGGGAAAGCTGCCATCAAAAATAAAGTGCATTTTTGAGTTAAGATTGCACTGTGCATTTGTATAATTGTGTGCTGGAGATTATATCCCTGCTCCACCCCTATTTTTCCCCATCTAAGACACGACTGTAAACACTTCTCCTTCCTAATTTAAGTGTGAAAGGTTTCTCATCCCACTCTTAACCTCAGCTATAGGGCTTAAGCACTGGACATAACTACAGCTGTAACATGTTCCATTACTCTTTCTGCAAATAAAAAGTATATCCTGAAGCAAATGGAAGCTGAATTAAGATTCTTCTCCCGCAGCTGGGGATGGTTTGTAGTCAATGGACTGTCTCTCCTGGACTCAGAATGGCTGGCTTCACATTTCCTTCCAAAAATATCTGTTTTTCACTTCCCAAGACTTGCAAGGGAACCAAATCCATCTTGTCACAGACAAGGGTAGCGTCTCAAGGCTTGCAATGTCTTTTAGCAAGGGGTGGAGGGGTGGAATGTGTGCAACGATCCACATGTACCTTTGACAAAAGATTGCACAAACACATGCATTGGCTAATGGAAAAACATGTATAAAAGTGCAGGCCTAAGCAAAAATGAATACAAAAGACCAGGAATCAGAAGGAGGCATACACCAAAACATGTGCACAAGAAATGAGAATGAGAATGCATTAGAGAATGCTAGCGAGGCTTCAAGGAAAAGACAATAAAACATCTAGATCTTCTCAACTTTGGGAGAGGTCCTGAATAGAGATGGGCACGACTCAGAAAAATTGTTCGTTTTCGTTTTCGTTTTCGGCTAGGGGTCCGTTTCGGCTCGTTTCCGTTTTCGTGAGCTAATTTCAAAATTTTTCGTTTTCGTTTCGTTATGTAACGAAAACGAAAAAACAAAAACGAAAACGAAAAATTTTTCGTTTCTTCCCATTTAGCTCCATTATGTGCTTTTCCAGTAACGAAAAACGAAAATTGGCTCGAAATTAGTCGTTTCGTTTCCGTTTTCGTTCCAGTTCTGAGCCGTTTTTCGTTTTTCGTTTTGTTACATAACGGAAACAAAAAACGAAAACGAAAACGAAAATACCGCTAAGTCGTGCCCATCTCTAGTCCTGAATTTGAGCCGTCCATGTTTAGATGCAAAACTGGGTGTTGTGTCCAAACTATTTTTGCCCGCTGCAGGCAATTTTAAGGACGTTAGGCTGTTATACCCTGCCTCTGTTCACCCTTGCATGGTAAATAATATTTCAAATATTTCTTTTTTCACGGGAATTGCCGGAAGACCAGAGTCTTCCGTCTCCGCTTGGAGAAAGTTGGGGTTTTATACCAAAAGTTTCAGATAGTGAAATATATTAAAATTAAAATATGAAACTTACGATAAAATCTGAAAGTTAGTCTTTAAGGTGCCACATGTTTTGTGTCTTTTGTTTTGTTCTGTTTTTCTTTGATTTTTGTCTGCATTATAGCGAAGGGACCTTGCTGTAAGATGCACAGCGTTTTGTAAAAGGCATCGTGCTAGAAACACATAAAATGGTAGCATTTGGGTAGGTCACACTTAGAGACTCAAATCCTTGCTTGCCGTGCCTTCCCATGCAAAGGCGGGAAATCCCCCAAAATATTTTTTCTCTTCACCCAATAAGGCCCTGGTCTCGCGATTATTTTGCTGCTCTTTTTGCTGCAAAAGACTGCGCAGCAAAAGATCGTGCCTTCACTCCGAAAAGCAGTATTTTGGTATCCCAGCCGACCACACCCCTGGGAGCACACTTTAACTGCAGCATTTTGTACCACTGCTAGGGGTTGTGTTAAAATACTTCTGTTATTGATGCACACTTTTTAATGCGTCAAATGAGGTGTGATCCCAGAAAATTCGCACCAGTTAGATTCGTATCCCCTTTTCTGCCACTTCCTATAGTTCTGCCTTGGTAATTGTTTATGCTACTGAATTGGTGGCATACTGGCACATATTTTACTGGCTTTCCGCCTCCAATTACAATCGATTTTAAGGAGAAAAACTGCTACCTGGCTGCAAAGCATGTATTTGCCACAAGGGGGGAAAACGGGGGGGGAAATGCGCAGTAAGCAGGTCGGGACGGACGCAGAGAAGTAAAATACTCCCCTGTTGTTGGGGCACCAGCTGTGCATCAAACGTCACGTGACCGCCTGAAAAAAAATAGTACACATCATATTAAGATGCGCAGATAATGGTAGTGAGACCGGGGCCTAAGATAGCAAACTCTTGCATGAAAGTCACAACTAGAAGAGTAAAGACAAGAACCAGAACCCGGGTTGCTTAAATAAGGCTTTCAGGCAAGTTCTCCCAAAAATCTGCATGACCTGCTGCTTTGCTTTAAGGACCTTAAGGTTAGAAATAATGGAGAAAGGATTTTATCAAAAGGATCGCTCTATTATTCAGTGCTAGTTCTGTGAGACTCCTCAGACTCTCAAAGGGAAGAAACACTAGGTTTACAGAGGGATAATTTGCCCAGAATATGCCAACTTTGACATATACTTCTCCAAGAAGAAAGAAAGAAAGAAAGAAAGAAAGAAAGAAAGAAAGAAAGAAAGAAAGAAAGAAAGAAAGAAAGAAAGAAAGAAAAGGACTTCTTGCTTCATTCTTACCCAGAGGCAATGAACGGTTCATAGGTTCGTTGTCGAGGGGTTCCGTCAAGTCAAGAGATTCCAAAACAACAAGGAGAAAAATGTGTGGATATCCTTTAGATCTCTAGCTTGTGCTTTGGTGATTAATCAGCTTTTGTTACACTTGCTGTATACACACTAGAGATGGGCACGAAACGGGAAAAAAATCATTCCGTTATTCGTTATTCGTTTCGTTATGTAATGTAACGAAACGAATAATGAAAATTGTGATGAAATTGGAACGAACCGAACAGAACCACAAAAAGTAGGTTCGTTACATTTCGTTTTCATTAATGGCGATGCACAATGAAATGAGCTGTTTTTAAATGTTAAAAAATGTCCTGAATATCCGTAAAAACCCAGCAATAATTATTTATTCTGCCTATTTTTTTAGTGTTTTCCCTCTGGTCTGGGGCGTTGGGGGATGCCCCCGTGAGGAAATGCTTTAAATTGCACAAAAAGCGGGAAAAACGAAAAATGAAAAATGAAAAAAAGAAACAATTTTTTTTCAAAAAATTCACGAAAAACAAAAATGAACCGAACCAGGACCTGCAACAAAAAATGAAAAACCAAAATGTCTTTTTTATTATTTGTGCAAAGGTTGAATCCACTAGTTCTGCACAAGAACAGGAGTTTTAAGGCAGGTGTGTTTTGTACAAACTGTAAAAACCAAATAATGCCCATTGGGCTCAGATCCCCCAAGGATGTTGAGATGGTCCTGATCCAAGACTCAGAGGTCACTTGACATCTCAATAATCCTGATCAGTAACCGTGAGATCCATCACATCCCAAATGAAGCCAGCTCCTACATTCCCATGTGCCCCATGAGCTCGGTTTCAGGTCTTTGATAAGTTACGTTTTTGACTACAACT
Source organism: Phrynocephalus versicolor (assembly GCA_023846285.1). Taxonomy (NCBI): domain Eukaryota; kingdom Metazoa; phylum Chordata; class Lepidosauria; order Squamata; family Agamidae; genus Phrynocephalus; species Phrynocephalus versicolor. Next base: position 79,576,480 of record JAHTLZ010003542.1, read on the forward strand.
CCCAGAATCCTGCTGGTTGGACTCTGGGACCTGTTGTTCCAAATGTATTTCCATGAGTTCTGTCCCCAGCTCATCCCCAGAACTGATTTGGCTAAAATCCAGCAATAAGTCTATTACTGGATTGAAGACTATTTGTCTGAAATCCAGTTATAAGTCACAATTAGAGTTAGGTCAGTGAGTCAGAACTTATGGAAACTGATGAAGCGGCTTGGATGAGCAGTGAAACATTTCGATCTCTCGAGAAAAGAAGTCCACTTGCCATGACTCAACTTCCAGATAACTTATGGAGGAATTGACTCACCCAATTCCTACTGATTCAATGGGCTTCGCTTACTTGTAACTTACTAACGGTGTGTTGCTTATATACTGTTCCATAATGCTTAAAACACTCTTTAGGCCAGTGGTGGCGAACCTTCGGCACGCCAGATGTTTTGGACCGCAACTCCCAGAATTCTAAGCCTAGATTACCAATGACAAAGGGCTATGGGAGTTGTGGTCCAAAACATCTGGCGGGCCGAAGGTTTGCCATCATTGCTCTAGGTGCAGTTTACAAGTTAATTATGCTGATTACATAATTGCCCCTCCCCTACAATGATGTTCCTGCTAATTACATCATAGAAATAGAGTTTGATGAGCTACCGCTATACATAGCATGGACTCTGGTTCCCTCTAGTGACCCATTCTGGTAATGTCACCATTAGAAATACAGTATATGGTATTTGGGGGATTTTTCTTTTAATATTTTTAATATTTTCAGACCATGGATAAGTAAACCAGCGGATACTGATCTCGTGGATAATGGAATCCTATGTACAACCTACTGTGCTCTGTAACTAAGTAGCCTTTGCAAAGCGGGCCAATACAATTATTATTCTGACGACGCAGCCATGAGTATCACATCGAGCATCACAAGACTGACCTTGCTCAAGGCTCAACTACAGGAAGGTTTGGCTTCATACAAAGCTCCACTACCCTTTTCATGGACAGGGTGTTGGGCCATTTCTATCTACGATCTGCATCCAGAAAATGCTGCCCGATGAGATCTTCTGGCGGTGTCGGATTTCCTTGGTGTTAAAATAACAACACATGTTCCAGCTGAACAACAAGTTGCAAAGGAAACTGCAGAACAAAGATTTCTTTCGTTCTGTACTCAGCCGCAAAAAATAGATTGTTGAGCTATTTTTAGTGCAAGGAAAAGTGCCAATCCTGCAGAAGACCCTGCCAGCAGCAATAAATACCCCTCTTACTGAGTCTGGAAAGGCTTGTAAACAATGATTTGCAATGAAGCCGGCTCTGTCCTTTTATTGCTGAAGAGGTTTCATTATCTATTCTCTAATTTCATACTTGATAGCTCATAATATCAAGGTGTTTAGAGAAGGTGCGCAGAACAATACATCACAGAGAGTGAGGGGGAAGGAGGGAGAGACTTTTCAACTCCCAGAATCCTTCAAGTTGTGATTTTTATTTTTTATTTTTGCTGAGCACAGGAGTGCATAAATGGACTCCAGTCCCTCTCACATGGAAAATGCTTATTCTAAAGGCAAAACAACAGAGAGAGAGAGAGAGAGAGAGAGAGATGCATGCACATACACTATCCTCTCCAGCGTATCTCCGAGACCAAGTTTTGCAGGAGAAAAATATTTGAAAAAATATATCAGAAATGAAGTGGAAAGATTCTCTCTTCGTGCCAAAAGCAGTTATCTTCCTGGTTTCTAAATTTTCCTTCCTGTCTGTCATCCTCCACTATCAAATGTGTTTGTTTAGCTTCCCACTGTGTTGGGTGCACTAGACAAAGTTGTGCTTTCGCTGTTGGAGTTGTTGTAAATATAACATAGGAAGGCATTCATACAGTTCACTTCATAATGGTCAGAGTTATATTTACAACCCTGCATGCTGTCTGTAGTCTGAGTGACTGGAAGGAAACTTTCAGGGCTGGAGTGATTGTCCGTCTGACGGTAAACAAAAATTTCCTTCTAGCTTTTAAATGCAAAGAGAGCCCATGCTGGGTGTTCTGTATCTCTCTTACATCAGGTGGTGGTGGTTGTATGCTGTTGAACTGCTCGAGTGATTGCTAGCATGTCAGCAGTAAAGAAAGCAGTGTGCCAAGTCTGTAATTTCAAGCAACTTTAAGAAAGGAAACACTTTTATTCCTTCTCCTACAAATGCCCCAGGGTGGGCCCTGGAGAACCTGCAGCTCTCCTCTTCTATGGATCACCTCCTTTGTAGCAAAAAAGGGAGAACTTTACCAGAAATGCCAATATCTGCAACAAAACCTCTTCCCTTTAGTAGAATAAACATTTCCTCACTTAGAAATGACCCCCCAAAAGAGGTTCATTAACCCAAAGTATAGAGAGGCAAGCATATGGGAGAGCATATTTGTATTGCCATATATTTCTGTCTCCTGAGATTATCATGTCATAATGCAACCTGAACCCACCACCATACACAGTGGAATGTAGATGGTGAGCAACCTGCCTCTGTTGTGAACCCCTAATTGGGAAATGCCTTCCCTACAACAAAGGTGACACTGAACCTGGTTGTTGCCTAAAGCTGAGCTTCCCATAACGGCATGAGTGTGAAATGAAGAGGCATGAGTCCACCACAGTTTTGGGCATAACCAGGCCACAACTGTATTTAACACAGCGAACAATACTCTGGCTAGGCAATTGGGTCGGATCCAACGTATCAAAGGAGCACCCCATCCCTTTGATGTTTCCAGCCATTCCAGGGCACCCCAGGGTGTTCACCCCATCGGTATCCCGTGCGTCCACTCCCGTTGCATGTTCCTGGGGGTGCCCACCGCCATCGGAGTCCAAGTCATAAATCATTGTCAACTGGTCATAAATCATTATTAACAGGTCATACATCATTGTCAACAGGGGCCCCGCTTTTTTCACACACACACACACACACACACACACACACAGAGAGAGAGAGAGAGAGAGAGAGAGAGTATTTTACCATGACCATATCCGGTTTACTTTTTTGCTTTAGAGCCTGGATTCATCCCAATGCCTGTAAAAAAAAGTCAAACTTTCCCAGTTGTGACAATCATATTAACTCCAGATGGGCACGAAACAGATGGGCAATTTTTCGTTGCCGTTTTTGTTTTTTTTTTGTTCGTTATGCAACAAAACGACAAACGAATTTTGTCTCTAAAATGAAACGAAACGAACAGAAACGCCGGAAATTTTGTCGTGCGTTTCGTTTTTGTTACGGCAATACAAGTGAACTGCTTTAAATGCTAAAAAAAATCACAAAAAACCAAAATAAATGGTAACGAAATGGTAACGAAACAAATGAAAATAAAAATGATTTTTTTGCAAAAAAATTCACGAAAAACGGAAACGAAACAAAACGGGGGACCCTAAACGACAAACAAAACACAATTTTTTTGATTCGTGCCCATCTCTAATATTAACCAATAATAAATTATCTACAAATACATTTACCTATCAAATATAATGCAAAAAAGGGTGGGTGGGAGGCTGGGTGGTGCTGCTTGAAGGCCAGGAGGGAAAAGAGGGGGTTGCTTCTCCTTGGATGCTCTTCTTAAATCTTCCGGGACAGCCCCCTGGGATGTGCCTTGCGGCAATGCGGATGCTCCCTCCTGGTGCCCATTTCCGTGTCTGGGTGTCTCCCCTCCACACACCTTCCCCACGCCGGACCTCTGGACAACTTCCTCCTCCCACGTGGGGGTCGCCATCACTCTTTTGTTTTGCTCATCCCTCTCCGGCAACAACCTTCCGGCCTGTAACTTCACGTCCATCTCATTGATGTTTGCGGTCCCGCTTGGGACTGGTACGAAGTAATCTAACCGCACGGCCATTGCGGGACAAGGGGAGTTCCTCCCCACCACACCCCCTGAACTGAAATCTAAGCGGGATGAGAGATTCCCCTCCCTGGCCTCAGGAATCTGCTCGTCACGCTTCTCATTCCAAGACGAGTGGCCATGAGGTAAAGCTCGTCACGCAACGTGCCATTCTCCATCTAGTGGCAGGAGTGTGACGTGCCATTCGCCAGTACATTCCCTATGGAGTCAGCAATGCAGTGCAGAGAGATTAAAAGACAAATGCCTCAAACTTAGCTCTGTAACGCATTGAAGGCAAGGCTTTGGAGAATCGAAGCATCAAAAAAATAGAAAGTTGGCCCAGAAAAAAACAACGGAGAACAAAGGCATGGAATTTCACATCTCATCACGGAACGAGGACGTACGGAAACAGTCATGCCAGTATCATCCATCACACCTGTGCGTACACAGGAACAGGGTCAGAACTGGAAGAAGACCACATGACTGCGACTGACATCAACACGCAACAAACTTCCTCCCGGGACGAGAATGGACGTGAAGTAACCATCCAAGTCAGGCCCTCTCCTTTTTGTGGAATGGGAGTGCTCTCCGATTAGAAAGCCAACCAGATCTGCATCAGGACAACGGCAGCTGTTGAAGAGCTGCTCCCGCTACCTCTTGTGGTAGCAGGTGATGGGGAGGCAGCAGGGAACTTACCCCAGTCCCTCTTCTTGCACTTCCAGACAATTTCCCAATCTCTAAGATGGCATTTTTACACACCCCAAGGGGACTTCCTGCTCACGGTGAGGATTCTGACTGGTTTGTAGTTCTGAAGCACAGTAGTGGACCAACCTAGCAGTTCGAAAGCCTGTAAAACGCAAGTAGATAAATAGGTACCCCCGTAAAAAGTGTTCCGTGTGCAGAAATGCATTCAGCCATGCCAGCCACATGGCCACGGACTTGCACAGCACTGGCTCTTTGGCTTAAAAATGGAGATGAGCACCGTACATAACTAGCACGCATGTGCGGGGAAAAACTTTAGCTTTACCTTTAGGATCATGGTATCTACGAGAGGGATCATTCCTTCTAGTGGCTAGTTCTGGTGATACACTTGAGAAACATGTGGGGTGGGATTTAATATTTTTCCGGCAGTGGATAAGTGAAACCGTGGGTACAAACTGCAGCAAGTCCAAAAGAGGGCTGATAAGGGGCCTGGAAACCAAGCCCTATAAGGAACGACAACAAGAGTGCAAGGCACACGTCAATGGCCTCAAGTTACAGGGAGCCAGACTTCAGCTGAATACCAGGAAAAACCTCCTGACTGTTAGAGTAGTACAACAATGGAACCAATGAGCTCAAGAAGTGGCGACGGCGAGTGCTCCACCAGTGGAGGCGTCCAAGAGAAATTTACATGATCACCTGGCAGGTAACATTGTATCTCTGCCTTAAGCAGGGAGTTGGACTCAGTGGCCTTGGAGACCCTTTCAAACTTCATGGTTCTAGGGTTCTATGAATATGAGGCAAAAAAACAAAACAAAGAGAGGTGCTTCCCCAGAGCTTGGAATCCCAAGGTGGAGAAAAGAACATAGGTTTATTTTGCTTCCTCTTTGCTTTGACAAAGGGCTCTTTAATCCATCCTCAGTGGCCAGCGAGCGACCGGGGCTGGTCGGCCTCGCTGTTTTTATGGCGGTAGTGGTGGCACATTTCATCCTGTTCTCCAGCTGCTACCGGGAGGGTTTGCAGGATGCTGGCTGGCTGGCTGGCTGTGGGGGTGGCTGGTTTGCGGTTCCTTTTGATCAAAGGCCTGCATTGTGAATAATGGGTCTGGGCCTCCAACCAGACGCGGCTGGTCTAAAAGTAACCCCTGAATACCCGGGAAGGATGATCTGTCATTTTGCAACTCAAATCCACGTTCTCCTCAAGTTGAACTGGAGAGTTGTAACTCAGTTGTAAAATCTATCTATCTATCTATCTATCTATCTATCTATCTATCTATCTATC
>JAHTLZ010003542.1:79582280-79595053 GCA_023846285.1 Phrynocephalus versicolor
CTATCTATCTATCTATCTATCTATCTATCTATCTATCTATCTATCTAAGGAAAGACCTTAGCATTTCAACTTATTCTTTTCTTTTTTTACTTCTAGGTTTTAAATTCCCTGCCCCTCTGCTGAGTGTTCTGTCTTTCTCTTACATCAGCTGGTGGCGGTTGTATGCTGTTGAAATGATCGAGTGATTGTTAGCTTGTTTGCAATTTTTTTAAAAAAGCAGTATGCCAAGTCAGTTTTCTTTTTCTTCTACAAAGCAGTTTAGTTTCCCTGGAAGTATGGTAGTGCTTACAAACATATTTGTGATGCTTATAAGCATCTCTTTATTGGCCCTTCCAGTTTCAGTTCCATCACCTCCTCTGCCCATTTTCCTCCTGCGTCACTTCAAACTAAGCCATTCTGTCTTTGCACCTTTCTTACAGTCACCTTCCTCTCAGACTGAAAGAGAGTCAAAACTTAGCAGGGGATTCTTCAGCAGGGGACCTTAAACCCAGCCTAAACTGCAACTTTCCTTTCTCCAACAGAAGCTAGACAGCAGACTAAATGGGCAGAATTAAACATTATGGATTGCCTGTGATTAAAGCTGAAGATCGGTCAGTATGGGGAAGGTATAACTTGAGCAGTTGTTTGCTGGTTAGGAAATCAGATTTCAAAGGAAACCCACACTTATATTTTGAAGACCAATCGAAAGAAAGAAAGAAAGAAGCTCGTCTGTAAATTAAACAAGGTGAGAAAAGCTTCTGCCCCGCACTCAGATGTTTGTAGCAGTTAAGGACTCTGCTCTTCTAAGCATGGGTTGTCTGTGATATCTGCTTCTTCCCAATGTATCTGTCTCAGCAAATTCACATCCTATGCTAGCATCTTCTCAGCAACAGAGGAATTCACCACCCTGATAACAACGCAGCACTCATGCACCTTTGTTCAGGACTCAGGAGATATCTGAATTAACTAGTGCTTGGTTTACAGTCACTTTGTGGCCTTCTCGTTTGTTTAATCTGCTATGTTTTAAAGATCTCCCAGTCTACATCTACACAATTATTTTCACCTTTCAAACTGATCAGTGTTCATTCTTCATGCAAACGTCTTCACATTGAGCCAACAGACCCTGTTGCTCGTTGGGAAGGGGTACACAGGCACTCAAGATTCAAACCCCATGTCACAGATGAAAATACAGTCATACAGTTATAAAATCATGACGTTGGAAGTGGCCTATAAGGCCACAGAACCCCCTGCTCAAGGCAGGAATCTAAATCAAAGCAGATTGGACAGGTGTTTTTCTAAATTTCTCTTGAATGCCTCCAACACTGGAGTAGTGAGTCGCCACCAGTAGAGGTTGTTGGTTCCATTGCTGTGCTGCTCTAACAGTTGGGAAGTTTTTCCTGTTATTCAACCAAAACCTGAGTACTTGTAACTGTCAAATAAAATGTTCTTTTCCTCCTACATAAGAACATAAGAAGAGCCATGCTGGATCAAGCCAAAGGCCCATCTAGTCCAGCTTCCTGTATCTCACAGTGGCCCCACCAGATGCGTCTGGGAGCACACAAGACTAGATAGCTGTCTCCTGATACGACTCCCCGGCATCTGGTCCTTGAAGTACCCCAGTTTTAAGCCTGGAGATTACACATCGCCATCATGGTTTGTAACCTGTGATGGAATTTTCCTCCAGGAATCTGTCCAATCCCCTTTTGAAGGCATCCAGGCCAGATGCCATCCCCGCCTCCTGTGGCAGGGAGTTCCACAGACTAACAACGCGCTGGGTGAAAAAATATTTTCTTTTGTCTGTTCTTACTCTCCCAGCCCTCAATTTGAGTGTATATCCCCTAGTTCTGGTATTTTGTGAGAGAGAGAAGAGCGCCCCTCTATCCACTTTACTCATGCCCTGCATTATTTTGTACGTCTCAATCATATGTGCTCTGTCCTAGAGTTTTATGTTCCTGCACAGAGAAATGAAGGAATTCCCTGAGACCTGACAGTGTTATGTTCAGTCAACTAGTTAGTAGTGGAACTGTCCCCACTGCAAAATATTGTGGGTTTTTTTAGTCCATGTACCAAAGAGGGATGTTTGTTTTGGATTACAGAATCCTCCCCCCCCCCTTTTTATTAATTTTTCCACCCCAAAAATCTCCACATCTCTTGAATGTCTTCCTGGTTCACGCGAACGAAAGCTACCTGGATATAAGGGATCATCAGAAAATGGTTGCCAAGGAATTGTCCTCACCCCCTGCGAGACAGGCTCCTGATTAATGTCAGGTGTGAGGACATTCAGCACAGAGTGTACCCAGATCTGTATCCGCAGCTATTCTTCACGAAATTGGCAGAGACGCATGGCTGCACGCTGGGCAGAAGACAGAGAGGGATGAGGCCTGGTCTCCCTCCGAGAGGGACGCCTCCAGTTTCAAGAATACAGATGGGCCATCCGCTGAGGAGAACGCCAGAGTAGGGCCCCGGGAAGGAGATGCATCAACCACGCAGGCTGTCGCCATATAAGGCGAAGGAAAAAAACAATGCACTCGCCAGGAACAAACAGGGTCAGACAGATGGGAAGAGCATGGGATCGGGAAAATCCAAACAAAGGAGTAAAAGACGGAGGAGGGGAGGAGGGTCCGGAGGGAAGCCGAGGCACCGAAAGAACGTAGGGTGGTCTCAGCGAGAGAAGTGCCAGCTCAAATTCCCAAATCACAATCGTGCGGAGATGTTTTCTGCCTGGGTCAGCCCTTTTCCCTCCTGAGGGAAGCTGCGTCATTTGATGGAAAGGTTCCTATAAGAGGGAAAGCGCTGAGGCGGGAGGCAGTTTCTGAGGTTCTTGTTTTCTCCTGCCCTGCCTCGGAACAAACGCAAGGCACCTTGGCAAGTTCAATCGAGGATGGCTTTATAGTAGTTCTCAACCTGTGGGTCCCCAGATGTTCCTGGACTGCAACTCCCAGAAACCCCTTCTAGCGCAGGCAGTGGTGGAGGCTTCTGGGAGTTGTCGTCCAGGAACATCTGGGGACCAACAGGCTGAGAACCACTGCTCTAGATAACTGCAGCAAAGCCACAAAAGGGGTTACACCAGGCCTGCCCAAAGTCCGGCCCGGGGGCCACATCCGGCCCATCAGGCCATTCTGAGTGACCCGCGGCTGGCTGGCCTGCCCCTCCCTCCCCCTCCTTCACCCCATGTTTTATTTTAAAATCTTTTGCCAACACTGACACAGCTGGGAAGCTTGGGCGGACAGGCGGATGGGCGGACGGGCAGTCTGCCGCCACCAGCACTGCAGGGGAAAGTGTGGGGTGGGCAGGCCAGCGGGCCTCTGCCACCTCCAAGGATCTTTCGGGGGCGCTGGTGGCTAAGCCGTTACCACCGCTGGGGAGCTTGGGGGGGTGCAAGGTCGCACAGATCGCCTCTTCCAAGGGGCGACCTGTGGTCACGGCTCCCTGTGCTCCCTGTGCTTCCTTTGGTCCCCACCTTCCTTCTTTCCTCCCTACCTTGTTCCCCACCTTCCTTCCTTCCTCTCTTGGCTTTCACCTTCCTCCCTCCCTCCCTCCCTCCCTTTGTCCCCGCCTTCATTCCTGTGGGTGGGGTTGCAAGGGATCAGTGGGTGGGGCTTATGGGTCAGTGGGTGGGGCTTGCAGTGGGGTGGCAGGGTCGGGCAGCAACCGGCCCCTGACACATTCTCAGCCACCAAATCTGGCCCTCCTTACAAAAAGTTTGGGCACCCCTGGGTTACACAAAGGACCCTTCTTTCTAATGGCTTTCAAGTGGAAGACCATGAGGCCCCAACGTGCAGGATGGGGACAGCTGAGAGTACAGTAAGAGCCCCTATCCGTGGGGGGTTGGTCCCAAGCCCTTCCGTGGATGCTGAAAACAGTGGATTAAAGAGAACGTAGAAATAACCTCAGCTGGGTGTCTGAGAATCTCCACAGAGATTATAGTTAAAACTAGAGATGGGCACGAATAAAAAAAAGGTGTTTCGTTTGTTGTTTGTCATTTAGGGGGTCCGTTTCGTTTTGTTTCCGTTTTTTGTGAATTTTTGCAAAAAAATTATTTTCGTTTTGTTTGTTTCGTTACCGTTTCGTTACCATTTATTTCAATTTTTTGTGATTTTTTTAAAGCTTTTAAAGCAGTTCAATGTATGCCGTAATGAAAACGAAACGGATGATAAAATTTCTGGTGTTTCTGTTCGTTTTGTTTCATTTTAGAGATAAAATTCGTTTGTCGTTTCATTGTGTAACAAAACAAAAAACAAAAACTCAAACAAAAAATTGTTCGTTTCATGCCCATCTCTAGTTAAAACTATTTCAGTAAGGAAGGACGTACATAGCATGTTCTCTGGCCCTCTCTAGTGATCATTTCTGGTAACTTCACCTTTTAAAATATACATATCTAGGGTTCTTTATTTAAAAGAAATTAGACCATGGATAAGTGAATCGGCAGATATGGATCCAACAGAGAAGGAGGCCTTACTCTCTACTGCTTGTGCTCTTCCCTCCCGAAGACCATTCAGAGTGAGGGCAGCGTTACCAGGAAAGCATTGCCCTTGCTCTTAATTGTCTTCTTAGCATTGACTAAATGGTGCTAGGGTGCAATCATGCAAGCCGTGTAATCCCTAAGTGGTTAGGATCACAAAAACTACTAAGCGGATGGTACAGGATTGTTGCTTGTTTTAACGGTACTGAAGGAACTGCTGAGAGGAGGAGCTTGCTGTGAACAAAGTAGGCCTGTGAAATTTACCCAACAACCCCTGATTGCCTGTAAAATTTTGTTGGTCCTAATATAATGAGGATGGTGTATGTGGACCCCAGGATAACATGTAACTTACCAATCCTTCCTTGTTAATTAGCAAGCCATGGCAAAACACACACACACACACACACACACAAAGAGTCAGTGCATGAAAATGAGTTTGACCAGAACCAACCTAAATTTCAAAGACTGCTTTAAATTAAATGTGGGGAACATATGGACATCCTGATGTTGACAGGCATTAGCCTTGGCCAGGCTGGGTGGAGCTAATGGGAAACGGACTCCAAAATTACTACAGTACCACAGATTTTCCAGTCTTTTTGCAAATGTAGAAATAAATCAGGATTGACAACATTGGGAATTCCAGGGGGCAATTATAACTGTGTCCCAAGACTCACTATGCCTTGCAAAAATGCTGAAAACAAGTGTGTGTTTTGTTTTTCAAACCAGATGGAACAAAAAGTCCACTGTACAGTTAAGTATTGAACTAAATCCAATGAATTTACTTGGTTCTGCATTCCCCATTTTCCCCATCTGGAATTTAGTGTGTTTTGTTTCTTGTGGGTTTTTCTTTTAAAAAAGAAACACCCAACCAACCACTGAAGATGTAAATGGACAGGACAGAATTCTGTTAAGAAACATGAGGTCCCTTCTAGCTTTGTAGTTCTAAGATTACAACGCTCTCTGAACACTACACTGCATGCAGTCTCCAGCATGTGATTGCAGGAGCCAGTAAGCGTCCCTGTTCAAAGCAACGGGGGTTCCGTGTGTACAAGAGGGGGTAGCACATGCCTGTTCGCTTAGGTGACACGAAACACAGCCAGTCAGCCACTCACACGACAGGCTGTCATGCCACTGGTTGAGGGGAAAAAGAGGATTGTGCCCGTGAACACAATCAATCAGAAATGTTTTGCTTTTCAAAAGGAACCGGTCACACAAAAACAGACCAATAACAATATTGATAGAAGTTCATTTAACTTTTTTTTTCATGATGTGGGAGATGAGACCCCGTATTTTATGATCCACCTGTCTACCATGATCAATCTCAATAAAAGAGCTTAAAATAATGTTGATCAGTGGAGTGTATGTGTTTTGTCATGTAGCGCATGAAGCATCTCCTTAGGGGGTGGTTATCTGGATCAAACCCCCAGTACCGCACAGGCATACAGGAGCTTGGAATTGAGAAGGGCAAAGCCACCGAGTCCCTTTAATTCACAGAAGTGACAGGGAAAGGGTGCTTTCTGGTTATGAAGGACCTCAGATCGGTGCATCCCATTAAAAGGCCGCTCCATCACGGCTCCCACGAGAAGCCCACTCTAGTGCATTTCCCCCACCCCACCCCAGGAAGGAAGCCACGGAGGAATGAGGGCATCTGGTTTCTGATGGATGCTCGAGATGATCTGCAAGTCTAACCACAGAAGGATTGACTGAGGGGGTGGGGAAACACCCACACTCCGACAGCCGCGGAAAGCACCAGCTTGGGCCTCTGACAAGGGAAAGCGGAAGGCAGAGGATATTGATTGCAACTCATTCCTCATCGTGTGCCCCAGGGCTTCTCTGAGCAGATCAGAACAGCTTACCGGCTCTTCCCGAGAGATCCCTTTTCTAGGCAGAGACAGAGCGAGTTGCTTTGCTAGACTCCATTTCCCAGACTTCCCCTGCCAAGGACGGAGACAGCTGGTGCCATGGCTGGTTAACTGCAGACCATAAACGCTAGTTGTCCCCAACTTTCCATCCCGAGTGTTTCTTTAAAAGCCTCCTGCAAATGAAAGAATAAGGAAATCTATGGAGTGCACAAATGTTTTCTGCACCAGATAAAGAGAATTGCACGGAACTAACCAATCTAAGAAATAGGAACAGACAAACAATTCATTCTGCTCCTTTTTAAGGGTGGGGTTGGGGGGGGTGAGGGTAAGGGCTTCCCCAAATTTTCAAACCTGTAACAACATTTCCAACAAGCATTTTAAAACACAGAGCCGTTCTCTACTACAGAGGTTTGTTCATTGTCCTTGGGAAGAAGTGTCTTTAAACCTAATTTTTATGTGTTGTGAGTTTTTGGGGCTGTTTGGCCGTGTTCTGGAAGTTTTTCTTCCTGACGTTTTGCCAGACTCTGTGGCTGGCATCTTCAGAGGGCAAGGAGCTCAGGGAACTAAGAGCACAGAGATAACTCCTAGTTCCCTGAGCTCCTTGCCCTCTGAAGATGCCAGCCACAGAGCCCGGCCAAACGTCAGGAAGAAAAACGTCTAGAACACGGCCAAACAGCCTGAAAAACTCACAACAACTATTAGATCCCGGCCGTGAAAGCCTTTGAAAATACACTATTTATTTATTTATTTCTGCCATGCCTTTAAAAAGCACCCTTTTAGAGCTTATAGGTCTAAAAGACAACATTTAAAAGCTAAAAACAGTTAAGTACACAATTGCTAAAAGGAATCAAGCAACAGTAGCTTTGTAGCTATATGGGTGGTATAGAAATGTAATAAATAAATAAATAACTGACACACTAAAAACAATAAACAAATTCCACACCATAAACACATACAGAGCAGCAAAGTGCAACACTCCATTAAAAAAAAACCTCTTGGACAGCTGGTCTCTAAGGGGGAGGCCTGCCTAAAGAGAAAGACCTTTACCGGCTTGCAGAGGGACAGGGGGGGAAAAGGCATGGAATTTCACATCTCATAACGGAACGAGGATGTGTGGAAACAGTCATGCTGGTATCATCAATCACGGCCGTGCGTACACGGGAACAGGGACAGAACCACAAAAAGACCACGTGATCACGACCGACATCAACACGCAATGAATTTCCTCCCGGGACGAAAGTGGACGTGAAGTAACTGTCATATTTATCCACCCCTGTGTTGAAAAAACTTCAGCAAAAGATAGCCCATCCGCCATTAAATGCAGGCCTTGTGACAGCTGAAGAAGTTGTGAATGCGTCAAACGGTTTTGTGGAAATCACCTTTCTTGTCATTTGAACCCAACACTCCTGGTCCTCCTACATGAAAAAAAACAGCACTACCCCAGCTTGCTCCATCTTCTGTAGGTCCGCTCTAGCTGGAACTGATGTAGAACCCTGTGCTTCTCTGGAGAACATGGAAGACACCGCCATCTTGGTTGGTCTCTGTGTGTGATTGTGTCTGTGTCATTGAAGGAACAAAGATGCCCTCATTTGGTGCAGAGAGGAGTGGGTTGGGGAAAGGTGCACAAACAAGCCAATTTCAAGAATGCTGCTGCTGTTTTGGAGGACGGACATCCATGGCAACGCTGAAACCAAAAAGACCATAATAAAAAAAAGTTTGAAACAGTGGCCTTCTTCTCTTGCAAGGTTATTGACGCTGTCATCGGGCCAATGCACAGAGAGCCTGTGGAGCACTTGGCGAGGTGCCTTCTGTTCTGCTAATGTTTACAAGGAGTTTGAAGAAAGCAATGCCAAATGGAGGTGGGGTTGGGGTAGGCAGAGTTTGGCTCCAGCTAATTTGGGAAGGATGAGGCATGACCGAAAGAAAGGTTGAGCCTCCCCCCCTTTTCCTCCTCCTCATCAGGAATCTGCAGAGCTTCGATCCGGAGCAAACAAAGCCAGCACTGCCATATAAAACATATGTAATCATTCCCCTAATAGCAAACTCAGGTGGCGTAAGTGCCAGAAGGAACACAGCCAAAGATGAGGCAACTCAGGAATGAGAGGGAGGTTATATGGAGGGCGGACTCTTTGTAGGAAAGCAAACTTTAAGCCTTGGAGGATCAACATAGGAAAGCAACCAGGAGACCTTGGTTTGTATCCCGCTTGGCTGTGAAACTCAGTGGGTGAGTGGGACAAGCCAGCCGCATGCGATCAGGCTGCCCTACCTCACAGGACTGGTGTGCCAGGGAAGAGAGCTATGTTTGTATTCTCAAAGGCTTTCACAGCCTGAAAAGACTCGCAAGGGCTATCAGAGCTATGTTTACCACCTTGAACTACCTGGTGGAAACGCAGGATGAGTGCAAGAAGGAAATAAGGCGGATCGACTCAAAAAGAGAAAGCGGCAGCGCTGAGTCTTCAGCCTCTGGTGAATAGAGATGGGCACGAAATGAGTGATTTTTCGTTTTCGTTTTCTTTTTTCATTTTGTTACGTAACGAAATGAAAAACAAATTTTTACTCCAAAATGAAACGAAACGACCCGAAACACGAAAAATTTTGTCAACCGCTTCGTTTTTGTTACGGCAAATATATTGAATTGTGCTAAATGGTAACGAAACAGCAATTTTTCATTTTTGTTTTCATTTTTTCGGGTCGTTACGTAACAAAATGAAAATGACATTTTTTGAAGAAAACCTCACAAAAACAGAAACGAACCGAAACGGACCCCTAAACGACCAAACGACAAACGAAACACCATTTTTTTGAGTCGTGCCCATCTCTACTGGTGAAAGATCAGACACTTTGGAGGCCAGTAATTTGTGGGGCACCCCACGTCCAGGGGGGGGGCTGATAACCCACAATAGCAACAGTAAATAAGGTAAGTCACAACTTCAGTAGGCCCATTTGAATCAATGGGCCTACTGAGCTGACTCACGCAAGCCCTGCTGACCCAATGGCCCTACTCTATCGCAAACTACAACACTAAGCTGCAAGAGTTAAAGCCAAGCCAACACACTTTCCTGGCAGGTCCCAATGATAATTGTCACAGCACCACCTGGTACAAGATGATAGCTGTTTAACATTTCCCCTAGTTGTTTCGTCAGAATGCAATCAGGATGGCAGGGAGATAGTTGTCCTGGAACATAAGGGAGACATCATGTGCACTGTGTACCATTAAGCCAGAGCATCCCAGGTAAGTGAGATCTTTAAGGAGTTGTTTCACCTGCACTGCTTCCCCTTGTGAGTTTTCACGGCAGTGCGAGGATTTGAACTCAGGTGTCCATCACGCTACCTACTAGACGGCACAGGGGAAACCATGGATACCCAGTGTGGTGTAGTGTACATAACAAGAGACCAAGACCCCAGACATTTGGGTTCATATGCTGCTTGCCCATGGAAACTTGTTTTGTGTGTGCGAGGAACTAATAAAACCACTCTTTAAAATGTCCCATTTATCTTCAAAGTCCTGTTAGGGTCACTATAATGTTGGTTCGACACCCTATTGTGAATTAAAAATGTGGTGTAGCGGATGGGGTAATGGACTAGGATGCTGGAGAACAGGACCTAAATCCGTCTATGGCCATAAAAAGTTCCCTGGGGGAGTAGATCTGGTAAAACCTCTACTTGAATAGAGATGGGCACAAAATGAACAATTTTTCATTTCCGTTTTCGTTTTTTTTGTTTCATTACGTAACGAAACGACAAACAAATTTTGTCTCTAAAATGAAATGAAATGAACAGAAACACCGGAAATTTTGTCATGTGTTTCATTTCCGTTACTGCAATATGAGTGAATTGCTTAAAATCTTTTAAAAAATCACAAAAGATTGAAATAAATGGTAGCGAAATGGTAACGAAATGAACGAAAACGAAAACAATTTTTTTGCAAAAATTCACAAAAAATGGAAATGAAGCGAAACGGACCCTCCAAACGACGAACGACAAACGAAATGCCATTTTTTTATTCATGCCCATCTCTAAACTTGAACATGGCACTTAACTGCATATTCCAAACCTGTAACCATTCCCACAAAAGGACTGCCACAAAGCTAGAGGGCTCAGCCATCAGATGTGCTACTCAACTTCACATTTCCCTTTCTGCGAGAACTGAGCCTGCTAGGTGCAAAATACAGAGATAAGGAAAGTCATGTTCAATGCCCGTTTAACATCTTCCTCCATGGAGGGGGCAGGGAGTGTTTTAGCAAAACGAAATACGCGAAGCACAATGTCTCGTTTGATCAGTAACACTTCAAGTCGCTTCCAGTCTCTTGTGAGTCTTACATTGTCGTGATACTTGTTTCCCCACATCACAGTCCGTGCTCGATCTTTTGAACCTGCCTTCAGTTAATATTACACTTTGGCTGCTTTTACACGACCCCTAAAATCCGAGGCAAAGGGCTCCCAGATGCGGAGCTTAAAATTGGGTGACCACGCCCATCTAAGCACGCCCCAGCGGACTTTACAAGTACCTGGTCTCCGGAGGTAAAATATTTTTCCGATGTGGATTATAAAGCTGTGGATGTCGGGCTCTCCTTGCCTTCTCTTTGTTTTTGTTGTCCTCCCACCCCTTTAACAGCCTGGAATCCCTACGGGGCTGCTCTGACGGAGGTGAGCGGAGGTGAGGCTGCATTCTTTTCTCCCTTTTTTCTCCCTCCCCTCACCACAGATAGGAGCAATGGAGTGCGGAAGAGTGGGAACACAGGAAGCAGAACAAACCCCCACAATCTCTGGTCAGAATTTAAGTTGCCAGCGGATTTTAGAGGTCATATAAAAGCGCCCTTGGCTGGGACCGCTGTGAAGAGACCATATCTGTTAACTAAGTAAATATTGGTTTACTGTACAGTCATCAAGCCAGCCACCCCCTCTTCCCTCTCAAGTATTTAGATAAGTGCCAGACAGCCCCTTAGCCAACTGTAAGCCTTGATAGTAATGGATTGATCTTATGTTGTACTTCCTTCCTTCCTTCCCCAAGTGTAAAATTGCAGAGCAACTCAAGTAAAGCAAATTAGCTCTCTTTACCTCCCTCGCATCCCCTGTGATTATGGGATAAATTGAATAATCTAGCTGAACATCTGCTCGGTGGGTTCTCCTTGCCTTTAATATCGTCCATCCCTTTTGTTGGCAAATTGGCCTCCTCCAGAGGAGGCACGACAACCTTGGGCTGCTCCCTGCTCAGTGACAGTGCTGGAGTGGAGGGAGAAATATCCCTACAGATCTGAAGAGACCTCGGGGGCCATCCAGTCCAACCCCCTGCCATGCAGGAGGCCCGATCATGGTACTCCCAACATATGGCCATCCAGCCTCTGCTTAAAAGACTCCAATGAAGGAGACTCCACCACCCTCCTTTGTGGCAGCTTATTCCACTGCCAGACAGCTCTAACCATCAGGAAGTTCTTCCTAATGTTTAAACTCTTTTCCTGTAGTTTGAAACCATTGCCCCGAGTTACCCTTCCAGCTGTATCCTCTCTGAAGCCATGGAAAACAAACCAGTCCCCTCGTCAGTCCTTTCTCACCCAGAGCCGGAGATGGTACTCCCTTTAGGAAAAGGGTCACAAGTCTTTGGGCATCCCAGCTGGGCTGCGGCAGGCCTGTCAAATGTGAGAAACACCCCCACTTTGGACGTACTACAGCAAAGAGGTTCAGATGGAAGCCGTAGAACATTGGACACCCACAGTATACACAGAGAGCAAGAGATTGGATGTCCATGGGAGAACAGGACCACCCCCACCCCCATTGGCACCTGGGAATCAACAGCCCCTACGTCTTACATTCAGAACAAACATATATACATCGTTTATTAAATAGTGGTAAATATGGAAGCATGAGCCTTCATCCAGGCAGCCGTGTTCCCATCCCCACCACCAATGCGGGGAAGCGTCTTGATCAACAAATCCATCCTGGATCTGCAGCAACAAACCTGAGCCTCATGGTGCAGTTGTTAAACTGTTGTACTCACAATCCAGGGTTCAATCCCAGGCAGATGGCTCAAGGTTGACTCAGCCTTCTATCCTTAGAAAATGAGCAAACAGCATGCGGCGGAGTGGGGGTGTTAGCAATCTGCGGCCTGCGTAATTAAATTGCAAACTGCTTTAAGCACTATGGGGCAGAATATACCTGTAAGCAGCACGCTTTGATTTTGTTTTCTAACAGCTGAGGACCCAAGACGCTTTGGTCTCCCACAGAAGCAGGGCTTTTTGAAGGCTAACGAGTCTTGATTGCCCATTCAAGGCCACATTTTAGATCCAGTTGGTCGACCTAGAGTAGAAACATCGGCTCTTCAAGGTTTGGGTGTTAACATGCCTTTCAGCAATGGATTCAGACAGTTTACTGTTGCTATGATGGGTTATCTTAGCTGTATAGCCAGTAGTTGGCAGCAGTTCAACACACACACACACACACACACACACACACACACACACACACACACACAC